>JAMPIV010000466.1:0-537958 GCA_024509875.1 Oreohelix idahoensis
GTTTGGTATTTTTGGGTAGGTAATTTAATTGCGTTATTTTTATGTCGGTAGGTTTAATTTTCACTCGGCCAGTTCTTCTCTTATAGATTTTTCACGATCACGTAGATTTTCGTTGTTTACGATAATCGCCATTTCATGCACGCCTGTATGACGCGTCAGAAACATCACGTAACGTGATGACATTTTTGGACACGCGGTCTGCGCTTTTTCAAATCTAGTGACGTAGGTCGCATTATTTTATTTTTCTAGCGTTTCCATTGGCCCGAGTGCGTAGTTTATCAGATACGCGGGAGTGGTTCCCTGGGTGTATATATAGCCAGTTAGACCTGGGATCTGTCTCTATATGAAGAAATAATTGCCGGCCGTGTTTCTACGCATTATCATCTCCACTGTGGGAAAAAAGCGGTAATTGGTATGTAGTAACTTTATTATCGTTTACTTATTAAAGGGTTCTTTGAGAAATCTCGGCCCGTAAGTTAAGTTCGTTGGAGACATTAACTTAGTTTTAAATGTAAGCGCCATCCATTACTTTCTTTGAAGAATGATGTAAATGTAAAAGTGTGCATAATTCTTTCTAGGATTTTGGCAGTAGATAGGAATGTGTGAAGTTATGAGATACACGGGTGCTCATAGTTGTAGAGTGTTGTGAAATACCCCCAGTAATTCCTGTGTAATTACCAATGTAATTTTATTTGGAACTCCATTGTGTGTACGTTAATTTTATTGTGCCTTAAAATGTGGATAAGGCAGTAGGAGGGTACAGATTTATGTTATCAGTGAATTATACTGCTTAGAGGAGTAAATTATTCCTATAGCGAGAGGTTTAGTTTAAAGGGGGGCTTAAATAGGAAACCTCATGGGTAATGTTAAAAGGGAGACCACGGAATTTCGGACAAAGGAGTTCCCTAGTTGAAATGTTGGGATACGTGGTTAGCCATGTGTAACAGCCACGTAACCCGTCAGACAGGTCTGGGGCTTTGTTTACTTACCTGGAAGATTTAAGTTGAGGGACGGGAGGAGTAAAAGGAGAGTGAGATAGAAGACACGTGGGTAGGAATATTTTATGTATCATTGTGCAGAGCGAGAGAAGGGGAGTAGAAGGAGTGAGATTTATGTATTGTACACAACAAGTGAGGTATTGAGTAAGGGAGTTGTAAAGATTATGGGAGCTATAGGTGTTAGAGATGCGTTATGTTGGAGTTGGTGTACATTAGACGCATTTTCTTTTAATTTCAGCGGGTGACGGAAACAGTGGGGGAGCATAATTTGCCAATACGAATTATCCACGGCAAAAGGAAATATCTCAGGGGTCAGAGGACTCGAGATATCATCAGAAGCAAAAGAAAAATAACCTATGGTCTCTGGCAGTGAAGTTCCCAGGCTTCCGCGGGAACGGGTTTATTTATCATAAAAGCCATAGCTCATAGCTATTATAATCTCCAGCAACGGCACATGGCCTGGAGACTGGTGTAATTGCATACAGCCAGAAATCAAGGCTGTGTTTTCCTCTAAATCCGGAGCGGGTTAAAAGTGGAAAGTTATAGAAGCTATTCAGCAGCAGAGAAGTTTCTACAGTTAATCAAGCACCTCATACTTGATACCTGAACATCATCATCATCACCGAATTCAGGAGCAGGTGATAGGGTTACAATACCTGGGTCCTGAAAGTAACGAGAGAAGAGCATAACGGAGACGCCGCATCATCAGTCATCGAGTGTTAGAGAGACACTGAGACCAAGAGAGAGAGAGAGAGAGAGAGAAGGAGGGAGAAAATAGACAGGACCAGTAGGGTCTGTTCATTATCCATTTGACGGATAGACACTGAGCCATCGTTGTAACCCAAGTCTATTATTTTAGCATTTCCAGTGGTGTTAGTTAGCGGCGCATATCAGCTACCAAGTTGGAAGCTGTGTAGACGTTCTTTTAGGAAGAGGCAACAGGACGGCAACAGTAGAGATCTTATTTGTGTTAGAGAGTGGAGGCTAAAGTTGACAGCCCCCCCCCCCCCACCCCCCCCAAGATTAGAGTTGTTTAAATCACTAACCATTTTTATTGTTCCTAAGCAGGGTGCTAAGCAAGAAAGAAGGCTCAATACCTTCCATTTGCGGTGTCTACGCCGCATCCTCGGCATCTCGTGGAAAGATAAAGTGACAAATGTCGAGGTGTTGTCACGTGCTGGCCTTCAAAGTATGTATACGCTTCTTAGACAGCGCAGACTTCGCTGGCTTGGCCATGTTCGCCGCATGGAAGATGGTCGCATCCCAAAAGATATCTTCTACGGACAATTAGCAGATGGCAAGAGAACAGTTGGGCGACCACAGCTGAGGTTCAAAGATGTGTGCAAGAGAGATATGAGGGCACTGGACATGGATCCAGCAACATGGGAGGATGAAGCTGCCGATCGCACTAAGTGGCGATGCTATTTACGGCGCCACCTCAGATTGGGCGAAGAGAGGCTCACACAAGAAGCAGAGGTGAGGAGAAAACGTCGAAAGGAGCACCAGGAAAATAAGCAGCTGAGGGCTGTCACCTCAGGGGCGCATTCCCATAGGCAGTTATGACTGAAGGGGCTATTATTATTATTATAAGCAGGGTGACAGAAAGAGTGAATGTGATTGGGGTTTTTGTTTAGTGTCTATAATTTAATTGTTACTTTGTTTTTCAGGCTGTGCAACAGTGCACGCTATTTATTTGATTGATGTATGATGGAATTTTAATGTTTTACTGTGTAAATAAATATTTATTTACTGTACACTGGATCAGCTTCTACACTTTACTATACTTACTCTATGTTGTCTGTATAGTGGTGTCTGTGGTCGTTTATACACCTTATCTCCTTGTGTTTAAAGCTACTGTAGTTAGGGGGGGGGAGGGGCTGATTCTATAACTTTTCTGAAGTCACGAAGTGGCAATGGGAGAGTCAAATCCTGGTTTTAGCCCTTGAGCCAATAGTCTCATCTGTCCACAGGCATGTCATTTTTCATTTAAATTCTATCTTCTCAGACTTTCTCATACTAGGGTCTTGCTTTCATTCAGGCAATCTCTATAAACTTAAATCCACTTTGTGACAAGTGGGCGGCGTTCGTCTGGTGGATCATTCTGTTGAGATCAATTCTGTGATCTACATTCATAGATTGTCTCTGTAGGAAGTTTTCTGAGTATAGAGTTTCTTTAAATATCCCCTAGACTTGAGCTATTAGAACTGATCCAGTTATAAGTTTTTCCACAGGTTGCAGTCAAGTAGATTTTTGTGGTATTTTTGATTTATATGACTTAGAGGTAATTGATGGCATACCGACATATTTTTCTTTAACAGGAAGGTAATTTCGGGTTTTTGGTAGCTTCTTAACAAAAATTTTTTATCAGGTTATTATTCAGACTTGGTGCTAGTCTTGAGTTCGGGTTTTGGGACAGCGGTTATAGAGTGTATTTCCTATTACGTAACAGGTAATTCCTTCTCTTTACCTTTTCTGTCATTTTCTGTAGTTGTGAACTTACAGCAGTTTACAGGTAAAGATGGCAGATATGGCCAAGTTACAAGCTGCTTGGTGTGAGGCAGCTCAAGATATGGGAATGGATAAGGAGGAAACTAAGGCCTACATGATCAGAAAAAATGATAGGCATAATCGGCAAGAGGAAAGGGCAGCCGCCACAGAAGCAGTGAAAGAGGAAAAGGCAGCCGCCGCTGAAGCAGCGGAGAGACAGGCCGAGAGGGAACTTCGGAAAATGGAAGTAGAGAAAGGCCGAGATGGAACTTCGGAGAATGGAGGTAGACGCACAGGAGAGAGAGAAGGCAGCAGAGAGACAGCACGAACTTGCCATGCGTTCCCTGAAACTGCAAATCAGATCTTCGGAGGGCAGTTCGGCTAATGGAAATTCACCCGGAGCAGGAGCGAGAGACACCTCAGGAAACGGAGGCCCCCGGATGGCAGCCATGAGCTTCCCATTTGACTCGTTCCCTAATGGGAATGAGAAGATTGACGTGTTCTTGGAGAAATTTCAAAGGATGGCAACGGCATACGGGTTGGATGAGTCTTTGGTGTCTGAAATTATCGCAATCACTAAAAGGACATGCGTATGATGTCTATAACAAGATGCTCATAAATGATCAGAACAACTTTGAGGCGCTGCGAAACGCTTTTTTGCAAAGATTTCAGTGGACACCCCGAAAATGCGAAACCATGTTCAGGGAGAGCAGGCAGGAGAAGGGAGAGAAGGCAGGAGAAGGGAGAGAGTTTTGCTCAGTTTGCAGAGTGGGTGAGAAATTACTTAACCCGGTGGAGGGAACTATCAGGACTGGCGAAAACTTTTGAAGGGTTGGAGGAGTTAGTTCTGTGTGAGCAAATAAAGGCAAACATGTCCCCTGACTTGAGGCGGTATCTGGCAGAGCAGGGTGCCCAGCAACTGGACCAGATCATTCTATTTGTGGAAAGGTTCCAGACAGCACAGGCCGAAGTACTGGGCCAGAAAAGAAAACACACAGACCTGCCAGCCCCAGACCAAGGAGCTTCATCATCGCAGTCGGCTACTTCACCAGCTCATCAGCAACCAGGGCCTTCTCGCAAGGAGCCTCATTCGGGTTATAACTTGCGCCCCCAGCCACATAACAGAGCGCAGCCAACAACATCTCAGGAACCCGCTAGGAACAGGGGAGATAACGACTGGTATTGTCGGAATTGTCGAACCACTTCCCACTGGACATCCCAGTGCATGAACAAACCACCAGCTCATCATGCAGCTTGTTTAAGGCCGATGAGAGTGACTAAAGGGAATAAGTGGGAACCCGTCAAGTCAGAGAAGTTGTTCTCTAACAGTGGACCAGCCGTAGTGAATGGGACAGCCACTACTTGTTTGTTTGACAGCGGGCTCACATACCCCAGTATCGTCGCTCGTCATTTGGTGAAACCAGGGCAGTGGACAGGAGAACTAGTTGATATTGGTGGCATTTTGAGAAGAGGTACCTCACACTCACAGCGTCTGTCCGTAGCCAATATTGAGGTGAAATGCAAGTTTGTGTCTGGCACAATCAAGGCAGCTGTAATGGCACAGCCAGCACACGATTTCATCCTGGGAAGCCCATACTTAGTTTTGGGAAACCCAACCACATCGATCCTTGCTAATGCAAGGGGGCCTACTGCAGGCCAGAGAAGTGAAAGGGGAGAGCCCCAAATTCACGGAGCCCCACGAGAGCTCAACCAACACCCATGTCTTGCGATGAAGAGGATAGAAGCCTCGAAAGACAGTGGAATGTTAATTGCAGAGGCGTATTCGCCTGTCAGTCCTGTTAAGCCTAAAAGTCAAACAGCGGCGACGCCTCTGATTTCGGAAATATCTTCTTTTTCGTCGGGAATTAGTCCCCCGATGGTATTAAATCCCTCAAGGGAGGGAAGTACTGACAAGAAGGAACATGTGCACGGTTCTTCAGTCAACCGCAAACAGTTACGCCTTGTTACGGCAATGTCTGGCCAAGCCAGTCAGTCTATTTAAAAACACTGGGAGGCCGCACCATTTGGTAATCATTATTTACCACGCGCCGTCAGGAAATTTCGTGGGCGAAGGAAACACATGAGAGGGAGGAAGAAGGGTGACCAGTCAAGTTGCAGTTGCCAGGAGGAAATCACCAGGCGTGACCCTCACAATCCAGTGCTTGCAGAGATTTTTCAAGGATATGGAGAGGGGCCTGGATGATAATGATAGTTATGACAGTGATTGGGTCGGGACGTGGACCTAGATAGGGCCAGTATGAAACCCAGAGATTTAAGTGATTTAGCACGGATTCCCGCACTTCAAAGGGGGGAACTTATGTGATGCTGCACTGTAATTCTGTCCTTCAACAGGCCCGAGTCTGTTCTTCTATTTGAATTTTCACCATTCTTCTTCACTTTGTAACTATATGTGTTTGCCATGTGTCTTCTCATTTGAATATATATCGTGTTTGGTATTTTTGGGTCATCATGTGACATATTCTTTCCAGAACGTTGTCTCCATTACAGCTGCTCTGAACGCATCACGATTCTGGGCAAGTCGACCTGCATCAGCCAAAGACAAGTTCAGACTCTCTGTGATGTCCTGGGTCCACCGTCGTCTAGGTCGACCCCTTCCCCTTCTTCCAGGGACCATGCCTTCCATCACTGTTTTTTCCAGACTATTATGTCTTTTTATATGACCGAAAAATTTCAGCTTCCTTATTGCGATGGTATTTAGGAGCCAATGTTCCTGTACGTTTAGTGAGTGCAGTACTTCTCTGTTGGTCTTTTTTTCTGTCCAGGGTATTCTCAACATCCTTCTGTAGCATTTCATTTCGAATGATGTAATCTTTTTTGCAACTGTTTTATTGAGTGTCCAAGACACGGTGAGAGGCAGTCACTTCCTCTTTTTGAGGATGGCCTGGATCCTATTTGGTTCCCCCACTCCAGTTCAGCTCATGTATGGCTCCTCGAGTCTGCTTGTGTACGGCAGCGCCACCCCCCGGGCAACGGCTTTGACTGGCCGGCCAAACTACATGAGTAAATTGAAAAAGGGAGGTCCCCCTTAAACAGTACACACAACTGCTGGCCGAACGGGCGGATGATCAATAATATTTTGACAACGGCTTCTAGGGCAGGAGTTGGAAAGGCCTGGTATCGGGCTGAGGGCGCACCATGGACTGTAATGGTAAGCGGCCAGAACCATCCAGAAAGCAATGGCAAACTACTGGATGTACAATGCCAAGAAATCCATAATGGCTAATTTTTGGGTAGGTAATTTAATTGCGTCAAGGCCTTAAATCCTACCCCCTGCAGACCCAAGTAGAACAGTCCCAATTAAGATGGTTTGGCCATGTCTGCAAAATGGGAGAAGATCGGATACCACGACAAGCATGGGAAACAAAGAGCCAAGGATCCAGACCCCGAGGACGACCCAGAGTCCGCTGGGAGGACAACATTAGACAATCTTTGAAGGACCGAGGACTAGAATGGAACCAGGCCAGGAGAAAGACAGCCGATAGGATAGTCTGGTGCTCTCTCTTCCAAACCTCTTCACCTCACGGTAGAAGGGGAACAACTAAGTAAGTAAGTAGTAAGTATTTTTATGTCGGTAGGTTTAATTTTCACTCGGCCAGTTCTTCTCTTATAGATTTTTTGCGATCACGTAGATTTTCGTTGTTTACGATAGTCGCCATTTCATGCATGCCTGTATGACGCGTCAGAAACGTCACGTAACGTGACGACATTTTTGGACACGCGGTCTGCGCTTTTTCAAATCTAGTGACGTAGGTCGCAGTATTTTATTTTTCTAGCGTTTCCATTGGCCCGAGTGCGTAGTTTATCAGATACGTGGGAGTGGTTCCCTGGGTGTATATATAGCCAGTTAGACCTGGGATCTGTCTCTATATGAAGAAATAATTGCCGACCATGTTTCTATGCATTATCGTCTCCACTGTGGGAAAAAAAGCGGTAATTGGTATGTAGTAACTTTATTATCGTTTACTTATTAAAGGGTTCTTTGAGAAATCTCGGCCCGTAAGTTAAGTTCATCGGAGACATTAACTTAGTTTTAAACGTAAGCGCCATCCATTACTTTCTTTGAAGAATGATGTAAATGTAAAAGTGTGCATAATTCTTTCTAGGATTTTGGCAGTAGATAGGAACGTGTGAAGTTATGAGATACACGGGTGCTCATAGTTGTAGAGTGTTGTGAAATACCCCCAGTAATTCCTGTGTAATTACCAATGTAATTTTATTGGGAACTCCATTGTGTGTACGTTAATTTTATTGTGCCTTAAAATGTGGATAAGGCAGTAGGAAGGTACAGATTTATGTTATCAGTGAATTATACTGCTTAGAGGAGTAAATTATTCCTATAGCGAGAGGTTTAGTTTAAAGGGGGGCTCAAGTAGGAAACCTCATGGGTAATGTTAAAAAGGAGACCACAGAATTTCGGACAAAGGAGTTCCCTAGTTGAAATGTTGGGACACGTGGTTAGCCATGCGTAACAGCTACGTAACCCGTCAGACAGGTCTGGGGCTTTGTTTACTTACCTGGAAGATTTAACTTGAGGGACGGGAGGAGTAAAAGGAGAGTGAGATAGAAGACACGTGGGTAGGAATATTTTATGTATCGTTGTGCAGAACGAGAGAAGGGGAGTAGAAGGAGTGAGATTTTAGTGCCACGTGGGTAGTATTATTTATGTATTGTTGTACACAACAAGTGAGGTATTGAGTAAGGGAGTTGTAAAGATTATGGGAGCTATAGGTGTTAGAGATGCGTTATGTTGGAGTTGGTGTACATTAGACGCATTTTCTTTTAATTTCAGCGGGTGACGGCAAACAGTGGGGGAGCATAATTTGCCAATACGAATTATCCACGGCAAAAAGAAATATCTCAGGGGTCAGAGGACTTGAGATATCATCAGAAGCAAAAGAAAAATAACCTATGGTCTCTGGCAGTGAAGTTCCCAGGCTTCCGCGGGAACGGGTTTATTTATCATAAAAGCAAGAGCTCATCGCTATTATAATCTCCAGCAACGGCACGTGGCCTGGAGACTGGTGTAATTGCATACAGCCAGAAATCAAGGCTGTTTTTTCCTCTAAATCCGGAGCGGGTTAAAAGTGGAAAGTTATAGAAGCTATTCAGCAGCAGAGAAGTTTCTACAGTTAATAAAGCACCTCATGCTTGATACCTGAACATCATCATCATCACCGAATTCAGGAGCAGGTGATAGGGTTACAATAACTGGGTCCTGAAAGTAACGAGAGAAGAGCGTAACGGAGACGCCGCATCATCAGTCGTCGAGTTTTAGAGAGACACTGAGACCAAGAGAGAGAGAGAAGGAGGGAGAAAATAGACAGGACCAGTAGGGTCTGTTCATTATCCATTTGACGGATAGACACTGAGCCATCGTTGTAACCCAAGTCTATTATTTTAGCATTTCCAGTGGTGTTAGTTAGCGGCGCATATCAGCTACCAAGTTGGAAGCTGTGTAGACGTTCTTTTAGGAAGAGGCAACAGGACGGCAACAGTAGAGATCTTATTAGTATTAGAGAGTGGGGGCTAAAGTTGACAGCCCCACCCCCCCCCCCCACCCCCCCCCCCCCCCCACCCCTCCCCCCCCCCCCCCCACCCACCCCCACCCGTGCCACCCCCCCCCCCCACCCCCCCCCCAAGATTAGAGTTGTTTAAATCACTAACCATTTTTATTGTTCCTCAGCAGGGTGACAGAAAGCGTGAATGTGATTGGGGTTTTTGTTTAGTGTCCATCAATTTAATTGTTACTTTGTTTTTCAGGCTGTGCAACAGTGCACGCTATTTATTTGATTGATGTATGATGGAATTTTAATGTTTTACTGTGTAAATAAATATTTATTTACTGTACACTGGATCAGCTTCTACACTTTACTATACTTACTCTATGTTGTCTGTATAGTGGTGTCTGTTGTCGTTTATACACCTTATCTCCTTGTGTTTAAAGGTAGTTAGAGGGTGGTGATTCTATAGCTTTTCTGAAGTCACGAAGCGGCAAGGGGAGAGTCAAAGCCTGGTTTTACCCCTTGAGCCAATATTCTCATCTGTCCACAGGCATGTCATTTTTCACCTAAATTCTATCTTCTCATACTTTCTCATACTAGGGTCTTGCTTTCATTCAAGCAAACTCTATAAACTTAAATCCACTTCGTGACAGTGTATAAAACGCACCATAATTTTTCAAGATTTTATTTTATGAAACATTTGTTAAAAAACTGAAAGAAGATGGAAGATGCTGCGCGATAGTAGTTCTTCGATGAACCGAAAGACCATGTCGCTTCATAAAACGAACTGCCCATCCATATGACGCTTTAAATGCTGTTGTGCCTGTACGAGATTTTTTAAGTTCCAGAGCTTTAAGTCGGATTTCAATGCATGAAACACGGATGCCTTGTTGCCTTCTATCCACTGCCCACTCCAATAATGTTTTTTTTTCTAGGTCTGGAAGATCTGGTGGTGACCCACGATTCACCTTTTTCTTACTAGGCAACACTTGCAACGTCTCTTTGTTTTTTCGCCATAATCGAATGTTGCACTCGTTAATGGAAAAATGTCGACTTGCTGCCCGATTGCCGTTAGATTCTGCATATTTTGCCACTAAGAGCTTTTCTGCTGCAGTACAACATTTTCTCGAATTCATGTTTAGGGCTCAAAATAATCAAATGACAAACTTCACAACCAAGCTTAATATCAAAACAGATTGAAGACCAAGAGTGCGAAATGCGTTTTGCAACAATGTCTGACACATAAGAAAACACATGGCACATTCAATTTTGCGCCATTTTCACTGTCAAATTGTGACAAAAACTTGACAGACTTTCCAATGTAGGTTACTTTCGATATCGAAAATGACGTATTTTTTAGTACTTGCGTATAATACGCACCCGAGTTTTAGCGGGCAAAAATGAGTAAAAATTGTGCGTATTATACGCGAGATTTTACGGTATACTTTATTTCAGTATTAAAGTTGAGGTTATTCTTTATTTCAGTACTAAAGTTCAGATTATACTTTATTTCAGTTCTTAAGTTCATTCATTCATAACCCTCCACTCCCAAAGGAGCATAGGCCTTCAACAAACACATGCCAAGTCCTCTTGTCACGTGCCATCATCTCAAGTTCTTTCCACGTTCTCCTTATCATTTTCACCTCTGTTTCCAGCTCTCTTCTCCACGTGCTTCTTGGTCTACCTCTGCTTCTCTTGCCCTGGGGGTTCCAGAACAAGGACTGCCTTGTAATGTTATCAACAGGTTTCCTCAGTGTGTGTCCTATCCATCGTCATCGTTTTTTTCTCATCTCTTGTTCCACTGGCAGTTGTCTAGTTCTTGACATCAGTTCCACGTTGGTAACCTTGTCATACCATTTTAATCCCTCTATTCTACGCAAGCACCCATTTATGAAAGTCTGTAGCTTTTTTGTAGTTGTCTTTGTTGTTCTCCATGTCTCAGAGCCATACAATAGGACTGACTTCACATTTGAGTTGAAGATTTTTATTTTCGTGTTGGATCCAATTTCTCTTGATCTCCATATATTTCCCAATGCAATGAAAGCTCCTCTTGCTTTTTGTATTCTTATTTTGATATCACTGTCTGTCCCTCCAACTTTGTCTATATTGCTGCCAAGATATGTGGACAACTCTACATCTTGTATTGGTGCTTCTTCTAGTTCAACCCTGTTATCATTACCTGCATTTATTCTCATTATCTTTGTCTTTTCCCTGTGTATTTTCAGACCCAATTGCTGTGACCTCTCATCGAGTGTTTTCAATTTGTCCTGCATCTGATTACGGTTATGGGACAGAAGAGCTAAGTCATCAGCAAAATCCAGATCATCCAACTGCTTAGTCAGAGTCTACTGGATTCCATTTCTGTTGTGTGTTGTCGATGTTCTCGTAACCCAGTCTATTGCTAGTAAGAAAAGAAATGGAGACAAGAGGCATCCCTGTCGACTCCTGTTCTTATCCCAAACGGTTTTGTAAGCTGTCCTTCATGAAGAACTCTGCATGTCATGTCTTCATATGTTTTCTTTATTAAATTAATGATCTTCAGGGGAACTCCATAATGCCTCATCAATTTCCAAAGTGATTCTCTGTCTACACTGTCAAATGCCTTTTCGTAGTCCACAAATCCGATGTATAGTGGTGAATTCCATTCCAGACTTTGTTCAACTATTATTCTCAAAGTGGCTATCTGGTCTGTACAGGATCTGTTTTGTCGAAAACCTGCTTGTTCATCTCTCAGTTTCTTGTCTATGGACTCTTTTAATCTTTCAAGGATAATCCTGTTTAATACTTTTCCTGGCACTGATAGTAACATTATTCCTCTATAATTTGTGCACTCTTGTAAATTTCCCTTCTTTGGCAACTTAACCAGATATCCTTCCTTCCATTCTGCTGGTATCTCTTCCTTTTCCCAGACTTTACCAAGTAATTTATATAACATCTCTGTAGCCATGTCGATATCTGCTTTGATGGCCTCTGCTGGAATGCCATCAGGTCCAGACGCTTTTCCATCTCTTAGAAGCTTTATGGCTTTCTTTATTTCTTACTTCGTTGGTCTTTCACCGTTAATTTGTAGCTCTTCTTCTGCTGGCTGGATGTCCGAGGGGTTTTGTGGAGCTGGTCTATTGAGAAGGTCCTCAAAATATTCTGTCCACCTCTTCATTTGCTCTTGTATATTGCTGAGCAGTTTTCCATTCTTGTCTTTTATGAAGCAACTTGTTTGCTGGTATTTCCCGTTACCTTCTTCATGCTGTTATACAGTTCTCTGATATTCCCTTTGGCTGCAGCATCTTCTGCCTCTCTTGCCAACTCCTCAATATACTTCCTCTTGTCTCTTTTGATACTTCTTTATTTGCTTCTGTGTACACTTCTTGAGCCTTGGCTTTGGAACTTCTGGTTTTGCTTGTGTTTAAATCTGCTTTCTTGTTTTTCCTGTTTTTTTATCTTATTGATGGTTTCTGTTGTTATCCATGCTTTTTGTTGTCGTTCCCTTTTCCCCAGTATTTCTTCACATGTCTCATTCCATACCGTTTTGATTTGCTGCCAATAGTCTTCTGTATTCTCTGCATCTTCCAGCTGTTGGAGCACTTGGAATTTGTTGGATATTGTGCATAACATTGGAGAACATTTACATTTATTTTCTTTTTAGCTGTTTTAAAAGAAGCTGTTATTATTCTGGATCCAACGGCTTCCCATTCAATGAGTGCTTTCTGTGCTTCTTTAGATAACGTAAGAGCTACCCCTTCACTGTGGTGTGAACTTTTGTCTTCATGTCCTGAGGACAGCACCAATTCACCTGTGATGAGTTTCTTCCTGTCTACCCCCTTCCACTTTGTTTCACACAGTCCCAGAACCTCGATTTTATATTCCCTCATCTCTGCTGCTACTTGTGCCACTTTCCCTTGTTCGTTTAATGTCCGAACATTCCAGGTGCCAAATCTGGAAGTTCTTCTAGAAGAAAGAAGGTTAGTCAGCAACACAGACTCCTTTCGGCTTTCTCTGTTGCATAATACCCTGCGAGAGGACCTTCCCCTGTCTTGGATGGCTGTTTTATTTTCTTTAATTGACTTGTCCATGTTTGTTGAAGTTTTTTGTGGTTTAAATTTTTTTTACAGGATGGGGTAACTGGCCCCATGCCCAACCCTCCTTAGTCACTTTCTACGACATGCTTGGCAGGGAACAGTGTTACTATTCTTAGCTCCCCTTTCAGGCCCTGGTAACACACGGGTGTCTAAAGTTCATATTATACTTTATTTCAGTCCTAATGTTCAGATTATGCTTTATTTAAGTTCAGATTATACTTTTATTCAATACTTAAGTTCAGATTATACTTTATTTCAGTACTAAAGTTCAGATTATACTTTATTTCAGTACTTAAGTTCAGATTATACTTTATTTCAGTACTTAAGTTCAGATTATACTTTATTTCAAGTACTAAAGTTCAAATTATACTTTATTTCAGTTCTAAAGTTCAGATTATACTTTATTTCAGTACTACAATTCAGATTATACTTTATTTCAGTACTTAAGTTCAGATTATACTTTATTTCAAGTACTAAAGTTCAGATTATACTTTATTTCAGTACTAAAGTTCAGATTATACTTTATTTCAGTACTACAATTCAGATTATACTTTATTTCAGTACTACAATTCAGATTATACTTTATGCCAGTACTAAAGTTCATATTATACTTTACTTTATTTCAGTACTCAAGTACAGATTATATGATCTCAGTGTGGATAAAATACATTTGTTGCCCCGTGTAGTTCCTGGGGAGTCTCTGATGAGACAAAGAAAGAATAGGTCTAGTGTACCATCATGCATGTTGTACAAGGTGACTAAATAATGAGGTTGTGTATTGGGGCTAGCAACCTGATCATGTCAAACGAATTGCTACAGAAACCATTGCTGTAAGAACATGTCAATACTTTATGCAGGTTTCCTGTAAAGAGGCCAATGGCAGTGGTGGTTCTATGCTCCATAAGAAAGAGAAAGAAGGGAGTGAAAAGGAAAATGAATGAATGAAAATGCATTTGAGACACTGTATTTTATGTTTTTACATGCAGCACCATTTTCTTTATGTTAATGCATTCAATATATGCGATTTCAATTTATGCAAGGTTTTCCCTGAACGTAACCCTCGCATAAATACAGGGATGGATGCCTGTAGATGGTTCTGTGTTGCAGAGTACCACAGTTAACTTCTTGAACAACTATTATATATAGACGTTTCTGTGTTACATTCTGCAAGCATACAAGTAACTTAGAAGTTATACCAAAGGTTACACACTTTAAAAAAAAAATACGTACAGACGGTCGCCGATATACATCGTTTTAATCAGGTATGGTAAATTTGATATACATTGTATATACTCGCACTTTCGTTGTTTGAACAGGAAGGTACATGTATATTTCACTGGAATCTTCTCTTTCTGTATTTAAATTCATAATTACACACTGTATATAAAATGTAAAAATATATACAGTATGTATCAAAACATGCAACTCTTGAATATTTTATTTATACTCAATATTTGCTTAGCTTCTAATATTAGACTTTAAAATGAATGAAAAGTTGTGCTGCTTTGAACCACCCTGTAATGCTGTTTGGTCTGTGTCACTTGTACTATAAATCTCACAAAATAACTAGTAGTTATCCCATGTAAAATTCAGGATGGTGTGGTACTTAACTTATCATTCTTAGTACAGATCACATATCAAATTTTGATCACTGAGAAAGCCAAGTCTTTAAGGAATTGTGAAGAATATACAGGGCTCCCTAGGTATCAAGTAGCTTAAAGAGACTAAGGAGCTGACAGATTGCCCTGATGGGAGTATAAACCCTCTGATGATCAGATCAGCTCCTCGTGATAATTTTTTAAAGTGATTTTAACATTTCCCTAATAGCCTCTCATCTCGTGACGTTGTAAATGTAGTGAAATAGTTATGCCGCAATTCTTTTATTTTTCTGGTGTTTTTTTTTTTTTTTTGGGAGGGTAGATGTTGAAAGAGAAAATTGTTCAACACATAAAAATTGTTGTGCTGCTACTTACTTTTAGATTTTGTTTTTCCAGCTCTGAAAGATGATTATATATTGGAGTTGGCTCCCCTCCCTACGTCACGCAGTGTTGCCAGCTCCGCTACTTTGTAGAATGAATTTTTAATTTTTTTTTGTAATAGCTCGTTAAGGTACACATTTTGCTGCCAGCAGCCATAACAGTCAATCTCTGGAGAAGAAACCCTACGAAGACTCAGCATACCTTACACGAAAAATGGTTGATAAATTATACAAGGTGCTTCCAGTCTACAAGAGCTTGTGTGGATATACTGTTCTGGTCATGCTGGGGTCTGCCATCAATGGTACCTATACCTTGTAGCGGTATGGCAGCTTGCATACCCTGACAATCCCCAGAGCTATGCCAGTGGGAGTTTTACTCCTGGTAGGTTCAACCAAGCTGGACTGGTCTGTGTGGGTAGGGGTCAGACAAAAGCTGGTACCCTGGTCCTCCAGGTTGGGGGTTTTAGCATAGGGCTGACACCCCTGTCTATGTAAAAAAAACAATGAAGTTACGGAAACAACAATAAATGAACAAACTTTGCTGCGGGATGGACATTCGGAGTCTGTGGCTCGTATGACTGTCAGTGGTGAAAGCCGAAAGGAAGCCACTGACATGAAAACGGATGTCCTGACCGCAAAACAGGACACAAGAATAGGATTTTGGAATGTCAGGACAATGAACGAGACAGGTAAACTAAGACAGGTAATGGCAGAAATGAGAAACTATGGGTTGCACATTCTAGGGATAAGCGAGAGCAGATGGACAGGGGCAGGTAAAGTTAAAACAGCAACAGGAGAAACAGTACTTTACTCTGGAAGAGAGGATGGACAGCACAATGAAGGCGTAGCCATTATTCTACAGAAAGGAATAGAAAGGACATTACTGGAATGGAAACCCATCAACAACAGACTGATACGATTGAGAGGGAGATTCACCAACACTACAATAATACAATGCTACGCACCAACAAATGATAGCGAGGAGGAGGTCAAGAATGAATTCTATCAACAACTGCAGAAAGAAATGGAAGACACACCTAGATATGATCTTGTTATAGTAATGGGAGACCTCAATGCGAAAGTTGGTACACACAATACATATAATGAAAGAACAATGGGGAAATGCGGCAGTGGAACAGCAAACGAAAATGGGGATAAAAATTAATAAGTTTCTGTAGCATTAACAACCTGGTCATTGGAGGAACACTTTTCCCACATAAAGAAATTCACAAATTAACATGGGAATCACCAAATGGTCGGGACAGAAACCAGATAGACCACATCATGGTTAACGGTAGATGGAGACATGCATTACAAGATGTGAAGGTAAGAAGAGGTGCAGATGTGGGAAGTGATCACCATTTAGTAGTAGCAAAACTGAAAGTGAAGCTAAGAAGGGCTGGACCAACTGTAACTACACAGAAAAGGTTTGACATCAGCAAATTGAAGGACTCCCTTACCAGAAAAGCTTTTGCAGCCGACATAAAGAAACGATATCAATTTGCCAAAAGTCAGGAAAAGACATTGACTGATGATATAGACCAAAATTTCAACACCATTACAACAATATACAAGGAAAGTAGCAAATCATGCTTGGGATTCCAGGAAAGGAAGAAGCAAGACTGGATAACACCAGAAACATTAAACACCATAACGATGAGAAAGGAAATGAAAAGAAAGAAAACAGAAGCGAAGTCCCCCAGGTTAAAGCAACTATATAGCGAGCAGTACAGTCAGCTGGACAAGGAAGTTAAACGCCAAACCCGAGCCAACAAAAGGAATTTCCTAGACGATCTTGCAAGACAGGCAGAGAAGGCAGCACTGAGAAGTGAACAAAGCACAGTAAACAAAATAACTAAATTCAACAGCAGAAAACGAGGTGCAAACAATATTACATTAGTAAGAGATAAGCAAGGTAATCTCATCACAACAGCAGAGGGACAGGAAACAAGATGGGCAGAGCACTTCAGAGAAACTCTGAACAAGGAACCACCAGAGACACAATTGAATGTTCCTGAAGCTGAAAACGATCTAGATGTAAATACAGACATTCCACGAAAAGAAGAAATCACAGCAATCAAATGGTTAAAGAATGGCAAAGCTCCGGGCCATGATAACTTAAATGCAGAGCTATTTAAGACAGACCCTGAGCTAGCAGCAGAACTATTAGAACCATTATTTGCACAAGTCTGGAAAACGGGGACAACACCATCAGAGTGGAACAAAGGAATAATTGTCAAATTGCCCAAGAAGGGAGATCTTGCAGACTGCAATAATTGGAGAGGAATCACTCTTCTCTCAGTTCCCAGCAAAATACTAGGCAGGATAATTATACAGAGAATTTCAAAGGCAGTAGACCACAAACTGAGGAAAGAACAAGCAGGATTTAGAAAGAACAGAAGATGTGTAGATCATATATTCACTCTTAGGAACATTATAGAGCAGTGCACAGAATGGCAAAGACAGCTTTACATTAATTTCGTTGATTTTGAAAAGGCTTTTGACAGCATACATAGGGACAGTTTATGGAAAATACTGAGGGCTTATGGAATTCCAAGCTGCATAGTGTCAATCATAAAAAGCCTCTATGCCAACTTTACGTGTAGTGTTGGGCAGAGCAACCTAACCTTTGAGGTGAAGACAGGAGTACGACAGGGATGCCCCTTATCAACCACTCTATTTTTAACAGTCATAGACTGGGTGATGCGCCAGACAACAGAGGGCAGTCCAAGAGGAATAAGATGGACAACATTTTCTACATTGGAAGATCTGGAATATGCAGATGACATTGCACTACTAACACATTCACATCAACACATCCAGGAAAAAACGGATAGACTTAATAAGTTTAGCCAGCAGGTGGGCTTGAACATCAATTTAAAGAAGTCTGAGGTCATGACGCTCAATGTGAGCAACCCTGAGCCCATATCAGTAAGGAATCAGCAACTGATACAGACAGATACCTTCACATACCTAGGAAGCATAGTAACACCAGACGGCGGGGCAGGCAAAGACATCAACATCAGAATGAATAAGGCAAGAAGAGCCTTCTTTAGCCTAAACAACATCTGAAAGTCCTCCCAATACAGCACAAGCTCAAAATTAAGATTATATCAGAGCTGTGTGCTTTCTGCGCTTCTCTATGGTGTGGAATGCTGGAGAGTTACAGAGAAGGAAATGTCGAAATTGTCCTCTTTTCACACAACATGCCTAAGAAAAAATTCACCGAATCTTTTGGCCGAATACCATCACTAACCAAGATCTGCTTACTCGTAGCAAGCAAGAGGACATGCACACCATCATAGCTGGCAGACGCTGGAGCTGGGTTGGCCATGTCCTCAGAAGAGACCCTGATGCCATCACAAGAACAGCTATGCTTTGGACCCCTGAAGGAAAACGAAAGAGAGGTCGACCAAAAACAACCTGGCGGAGGACTGTGGAGGCTGAGATGCAAAGAATGAACCAGAGTTGGGGCACTGTACGAAGGATGGCCACCGACCGAGCAAAGTGGAATCAATTTGTTGTTGCCCTACAAGACGCCACTAGGCGTGATGGCCACTGACTGCTTTGACGGTCGGCGGCTAAGAATCATGCTGGGGTATGTGGTAATGAAAGAGCTGACAGACTAGCACCAAGAGCACCCATTGTGGGGACACTAGATATGGATAAGGAAGATATACTGAGAACAATTTATGATCGCCTGTTAGAGAATGACACTGCAATAGATGAATCATCAAGGTTAAGACTGTTGGAATTTGGCATCAAACGTAAGGCTAGTAGAGATGAACATATGAGAGGATGCATCCTTCGTATTTACAACCAGCAAGCTACAGGAACAGTTAGCCTTCACACTCTTCAACATATATATATGGAGACTGAGCACCTATGGGTTTGCCAGGAGGGCAATGATGTCAATTCTGTATAACAATAACAAGGTGCATAGTTTTAAAATGACTAATGGTATATACATATTAATTAACATAATAATAATAGCCCATTCAGTCACAAACGACTATGAGAATTCACCCCTGAGGTTACAGCCCTCAGCTGCTTTTTTTCCCTGTATTCCTTTCGACGTTTTCTCCTCTCTTCTGCTTGCCAGGAGAGCTTCTTTCCGTCCAATCTGAGGTGGCGCCGTAGAGAGCATCACCACTTGGTGTTATCGGCAGCTTCATCCTTCCAGTTTGCTGGAGTTATGTCCAGTGCCCTCATGTCTCTCTTGTACACATCTTCGAACCTCAGCTGCGGTCACCCAACTGATCTTTTGCCATCTGCCAACAGGCTGTAGAAGATATCTTTCAGGATGTGACGATCTTCCATGCGCCAGACATGGCCAAGCCAGCATGTCTGCGCTGTCTAAGCAGTATATACATGCTTTGAAGGCCAGAACATGACAACACCTTGACATTTGTCACTTTGTCTTCCCAAGGAAATACCAAGGATGTGGCGCAGACACCATAGATGGAAGGTATTGAGATTTTTTTTCTTGCTTAGCATAGGTTGTCCATGTCTCGTTGCCATATGTGCTGGTGGAGCAGGAATTATATACCGCAACTTTGGTCTTCATTGTGAGTTTGGAGTTTCCCCAAACACGCGTTGTGAGACGGGCAAAGGTGGCTGCAGCTTTGGCAATGCGGCTGTCAATTTCTGTGTCCAGAGAGAATTTGTCGTTGATGGTAGGCCCCAGGTATGTGAAGTGGTGCACCACTGCTAATTCATAGTTATCGATAGTGATAACTGGTGCAACATTCACATTCTGACCCAGCACATTTGTTTTCTTTAGACTTATTGTGAGGCCAAAGTCCTTGCATGCTTGGGTGAAGCGACTCATCAAGCTCTGAAGCACCTGTTGACTTTGAGTGACGATTGTAATGTCATCAGCGAATAACAAGTCTCTTATAGTGATCCTTCTGATTTTTAATTAACATAAATAGAGACAATTCTGACATCTCTGCAAGTTAATTTTATTCTTCTGGTTCATAATGTTCTGTAATATATGCACATTTTACCCTTTTCAAATAACTTATACAGCAGATGGCAAAATTTAGTTTTGTATATTTGAGTGAGAATAAAACGGGGGATGTCATGGATGGCACAGGTAATGATTAAGCAGGTTACCACAGTTGAAAATATATTCAAAGGGGCAGAGTGGAGTAAATCAGATGAGATCTGGACTAATTACCAACAAGTCATCATCAGTCTTGGTAGAGAGTGCAGAACTTGGGCCAATGGGAGGGCACAGCTGGAAATTAATCAACTGATAAATGATCATGCTAGGGATGATGATGCCATTGTGTACACTGATTGGTCTGTAATCCGTGGTGAGAAATCAGGGTGGGGCTTCTCTGCTAGAGTAAAGGGCAGAATCATCGCTGAACATAGTGGGGCTTACATGATAACAACCTTCAATAGGAGAATGGAGGTAGAGGCAGCTGTGGTTGTCTGAGACTTAATTATCCAGGGCGGTTATTGTGTCAGACTCACAATCCATGCTTCGGAAGGTCCTAAGTGGATGGCTCTGACATGAATGGAAAACCTCCATAAAAGGCTCGAATCTTCAAGAACTGATGTGGATCTACTGTCCTGGTCATGCAAGAGTACGCGGTAATGAAAGAGCTGATAGACTAGCTTCAAGAGCACCCATAGAAGCTGCACTGAATATGGATAACGGAGAGATACTGAAGGCAATTAATGATCACCAGTCAGAGAATGACACTGCAATGTATGAACCATGAAGGCCAAGATTGCTGGAATTTGGCATTAAATGTAAGACCAGCAGGAATGGACAAACGAGAGGATGCATCTGGCATGTATGCAACCCATGCACAACAAGAACAATTAGCAATCATACCCTTCGACATGTGCTGAGGGAGACTGAGCCCCTACAGGTTTGCCCAAGTGCAGTAATGTCGATTCTGATCAACAATAACAATTAGCCCCACAGCACACAGGATTCAGAAAACACAGATCCGCTGAAGATCAGATCATTTATGTAGCTCAGGAAATAGAGGATGCCTTCAAAGAGAAAAAGCATATGCTGGTGCTGGGTGGACTTAGAAAAAGCATTTGACAAAGTATGGAAAGAGGGACTGACAGTCAAGCTACAAAGAAATGAAGTGTGTGGAAGAATGTACAAATGGATCAGCCATTACCTTGAGAATAGAACTCTCAGAGTACAGCTACAAGGACAGATCAGTAGAAAGGTGATATTGGAGCAGGTTTGGATAACATCTGTCGGCGTCTGTGGCCTAATGGATATGAACGCATTTTCATAATCCAGATATACCAGGTTCGAAACCTGCTGTAGGCGGTTTGGTAGCAGATTGCTTTGTGTGGATTTTTAACAATGGTATAAGCACCGTACCGTTCAGAAAGCAATGGCAAACTACTGAATAAAAAAAAATTGCCTAGAAAAATCACATACAGCCAATAAAAGCTGGGGTTAATTGCCACGTTCTGTAAAGGATAAGCAACTAACTTTAACTTTTGGATAACATCTATTCAACAAGTGAAAGATAGGAACTACTGATGAGTAGCTGTGGCACTGATAAAACGACTGCTGAACATCTGCTTCTAAGGTGCCCAACAAATGAAGTACAGAGAAAGTACATATGGCCATCACCGATTGACAGTCAGTTTGCACATGTGTGAGCCCACCTTGCAATTCTTAACCACCCCAATTGGTTTTTATGTGTCAATAATTATTTTTGTCACAGCTCAATACACAGCGTTATGTTTAATGTTACTAGTTATTATTCTGACATTTGCAACCAATAATCATAATTGTAAAAATCTGTTTGCTCAGTGTGCAGTGCTGACTGTTTATGCTGTATTGTGAGTATCAGGTCATGTCGTGCCTGGACAGTATAAGGTTTTCAAGTATTTGGGTCATCAAGCGTTGAGGCGCTGACAGGGTGTAACAATAGCACACACTCAAACTCCATACAGTTTCACAGGTGTGTAGTACTCGTAAATGAATGTGGGTTGATCATACAGGTGAGAGTAGATAGTAGTGCTGATAAACACGAATGTTGTATAGGCTCTTATGGACAGCTTCACTCTACCTCACACAACCACAGATAGAAGTCAGTAACATTGGTAACTTCGATGACTTTTCATACATTTATTACGAGACGTACGCTGCTAGACGACACAGTCAATTAGACATGGATCATGGACATTACATGTGTATAGATGGTGGTCAACACTTGGCATCACAAATCTTGAATAGCTCATACATAAGATGCAAATACGATTATCTTGACAATTTACGTTCTATTCATATCAAAGCTCAAATCCCTGACTGAGCCCCGCCAGGTATGCCTTAGCAAATATACTGCACGGAAAGGGCGGTTCCAGATTTAACAAAGTCAACACAATTGTCTAGCAAAAGTCAATGACTTCTTCTGGCCTCCTACGCCAGGTACTTCTGGTGAAGAACAACGGCTGTAACATCGGGCCTCTTATGGCAACAGAATCAGGCCGCGGGTAGCGGGCCTCGATAATAAGGTAACCTCTGTTTGTTTATACATTTCTGCCAATCATCCCGCCTGCTTTGCAGATTTCAAGTAGTCAATTCTCTGGGCTTCTATTCATCCAAGAAAACATCTTAATCTTGGTTTCTTCAACATGCATCCATACTGGGGCACTATACAATATATCACTGTGAGCTTCACTCACTATGTCGCCTCCGAGCAATGAAAGTACCTTTATGATCTAATCGAACGAAAGATCAAAAATGTATGTGTTACCTTTTATAGAATCTTCAAAACATAAGGAAACACAACCCTGCCATCCCTGGCATAAAAAATAACTTGGGGAAGAAGAATGACAAATCAGTCATTCACAGAACTTCCAAATTCCCCATCAAAACTTGGCAGAGAGAATCTTCGGACCGACATGTCCGATCACAGGCCCCAGGGTACACTGCTCAAAACGGAAGTCTCTCGGTCTTTGCGCCAAAACCTGAGCATGTGCAATAAAGCACAGACCTGAGCGAAACTAACCACAAGACCAAGGCGTTTCCTCAAGCGAGAGGCAAAGCCACTCCGTATATGGTCATGAGGATAGTGACTTAAGACAAGACGAATATATAAGACCTTCCCCGACACAGGTCAACATAAGACAGGGGAAGATAACCAGGAATCAAACCTATCACTAATGTAAATCACCAGTTCCCTTTCTTAGACTATCCAAATAATTAACAAGTTGATGTCTTTAAACATATATGCTAAATAGACAGCAGCAATAATCCTTACCCAAACCCATTTTCGAGCTTCTTTTTCAAAACTAATAAAGTGCAAATTAATTATCGTCAAAACAAGAAAGGCAAACTTGATTCCATTTCTGCTGGTTGAGGTTGATGTTTTCATAACCCAATCTATAGTCAATAGGAAGAGAAATGGTGACAACAGACATCCTTATTGCACACCAGTTCTTATCCCAAATGGTTCTATATGTTGTCTTTTGTTAAGAATTCTGCATGTTTAATATTTTTCCTGGCACTGATAGTAGGATTATTCTTCTGTAATTTGAGCACACTTGTAAATATCCATCTTTCCATTCTGATGGCATTTCTTTCCTCTCCCAGACTTTACCAAGTAATTTGTATAATATCTCTGAAGCTTTGTCAATATCTGCCTAAAACTCAGAATGCAAATATTTTTTTCTACAAGTGATGTTTTAAAAACAGGCAGTAGACATATATATTAATTTAGTACATATATGTATTATGCATCAAACTTTAGGAAATTGGCTGCAGAATGTCGTGAAACAATGTTGAATTCTTATAAGATGTTACATTTTGTTTTTAATGCCTGTAGGATTTTCTACTTTCATTTCTATTTCTAAATTGTGGTTATTGCAGTATGTCTTTACATAAAGCCCTAACAATACATGAAAAAAAGATAGAGAGAGCTGAGAGAAGCATGACTTACATAAACAGAAGCATTAAAAAAAAAAATCAAAGAAGGGATTAACAAGGTCAACAATTTCAACTGACTAAAATGTACAAAATCAACAGAAGTCATTGTGAAATGAAAATTATGATTTATTTCAAAGCCAAATATCCGGAGTACAAATTGTACATTAATATACATGATTTTATTTTTCTTCTTTTTTTTTGCTCCTAATGGAGCATGGAGCCACCACTACAGCTAGTTACCTTGCAAGAAGCGTGTACCAAAGTACCCATGTGCTCTGGGACCACCACTACAGCTAGTTACCTTGCAAGAAGCGTGTACCAAAGTACCCATGTGCTCTTGCAGGGATGGTTTTTATAGCAATATATTATGCATGATGAAGTTGCCAGCTCAATGCACAAACTCATATTAGTCACCTCGTACAACATGCTTGAAGTGGTAGTAGTTCTCTTGTCTGTCTTCTCAGAGAACCACCCAGAACTATACGGGGTGATTTTGTTATTAGGATGTACGCTTGAAATGATAATCTTCAACTTCATTTAGCCTGATATTTCTGTCAGTTTGTTCTTTTCTCTTCTGCTTATGCTCTCCAGGGCACAAACTTGGGCCCAGTTATCTGGAGAGAAAACGTTACCTTATACAGCATGTTCTCCCTCTCCACATAGCTGATTGGTTAAAAAAAACGACATACCCCAGTAGTTTTTTTTTTTAGCAGCGACATCATAGAAGTTGTCAGAATAGTATTGAACCATCACTAGACAATCAGACAATTACCTAGGTCTGAACCAGAACCAGCCCTAAAGGAAGACAGCTGATAGAATAGCTTGGCTCCCTCTCTGACAAACCTCTACAACCCAAAGTAGAAAAGGAGTGACTAAGTAAGTAAATAAGACATCACAGAAGTTACCAGAATAGTGCTGAATCATCACTGGACTGCCTAAGCAACTCCAACTCTGGATTTATCCTCAGGGTTTCCACCCGAAATCTTTCCCACAAACACATATTCATAAGAGGCAGTGGAGGTTTGAAATTAAGAGTTTACATTCTCCTACATAGGCTACCTACCAGGGATGAAGAGTACTAAGTGCCCAAATTTAAAGTGTATTTATCCCAATTACAGGGCTTCAAAAGAGTCCTGTAATGCTATTTTTGATCACTATCTCCCTGTGCTGGGAACAGGTATGTTGTGTGCCTGCTGCTTTACTTGGATGTAGTAGGTGTTTCTCATGCTCCCTGTCAGAATTAAGCCCTGATTCCCTATTACCTGTTACAAAAATGGTAGTCATGTCATATAAAATCAACTATCAGTAAAGCAGGAATTTGAAAGATGCACTGCAATGAAATCAGCACAAAGTCGCCAGCCCTGCCCTTTAGTTGCACTGTTACAGGATCCACTAGAATGCAATGCATACACATGAATATTGAGGACAAGAGAAAGGCAAAGGGCAAAAATTAAGGAAAACATAGAACAAGGAACAACATACTATTGTTGAAGAGAGTAGAACACAACATGTAAATACTAGTAACAAGTCAGTTTCTCAATGCCTCATCGTCAGCACCATAAGTAAATATCCTCTGACACTGTAAAAGCTGAAGTCACCTTTTACTAGAGATATAAAGGCACTAGTAGAAAAAAAAAACATGTGTAATCTGTGATCTCTCTTTTGTTTTTAAACCATGTAAGTGTTGTCAGGTGACCATCATTTAAATACACAGTAAGCGTGCAATCCAACAAGCATCATCACATCAACCACTAATGTAAAATTAATCTATCTACACTGTGATAGGGAGCCGCTTTAGCATAGTCGTTAGTGCACTGGCTTCCTAGCTCAGTGGTCCATGGTTCAATGCCCAGATGAGGTGGGATTTTGTTAGGCTGCAAATGGTTCTTGGGTCGGCCCAGCCCCAACTGGGTACCAGAGCAACTTCTGGGAAGGTTAAGGTGGCCAGCGTGATGCTGACTACATCACCTCTAGTGTGCCGATGGTCGAGAAAATATGGGCCTAACACCATATTCCCAATATGCCTCAATGGGCATGTAATGGGATCCTTTACCTTTTTTACACTGTGATAACTGCTATATTATCCTAACATTCCAGCTTAAATAAAACCAGAATAACACACAAACCACTAATGCCCAGGCTAGTTCTGTGGGCTCTAAATTGAATGAAGTCTTCCCCACACATGGCACGATAAAACAAGGGTTTCACAACAGACCATTAACTAAAACCACAAAGAAAGTTTATGAGCGAAAGAAGGTGAAAGAGAGAGGGACAGAATAAGAGATGGAAGAAAACAAATAAGGAATATCTGTGAATGCAATATAGTAGACACCCAGTGACAGTGACAAAATAAGTCTCACGTGTGATGATGCAAGATAAGATTATATAACTGTTAAAGTTGTTTGTAATTCATATTATGAGGTGAGGGAAAGATGAATAAGGATGGTTATAAATAGCGTTAGCCATTCTGAGAGATTTAGACAAGAGAAAAAATGTAAGGTGAATGAAAAAAAATGCTGAAAACAAGGAAGTGGCAGCTATGTCTATAACTGAGGAACAGATGGTTCACAACATCGGAATGAGACAGTTGTTTTTGAAGACTGAGACAGTTTTGTTCAGAACCTTTAACTAATTCTAACCCAGGCAGTTTTCAGGTTGTTGGGAGTTAGAAAATGTAGTTAGTTTGAATGCCCAGAACACCGCTTCACTACCCCAGCCCACTAGACACTCTCTGTCACGTGATGAGACTGACAGTGTGAAAAGCTCGCAAATTGCAGGAAAGGATTGCTAATGAGGCGTGTGCAAACAGAGAAGAGAATTTAGCAGAAAAGTGTATGGAAAAATGAGGGGATTGAAGTTCCAGTCGTTCGGCTGTGGAGATGTGTATCTGGGTGTGTATGTATGGCCCATAAGATATATTCATGTATAAAATATTCAGTATATTGAAAGTATACAACTGTATTTCATATTTCACTATTTAAAGGATTGTTTCATACATATGAGTGACTATTATTATTATTAATCTTGATTGTGTACTAATTGCCTGACCACATCAATGGGGCTATTGTGAAGTTTGTCATGTTTATTAAAGTTATAAACCGTCACTCAGCAGTTATTACTTTCTTTGGAGAAAGAGATGTGTGCACAAAAGTAAACTAATACTTGTTACCAGGCACCTAAAGAAAGAACCCTGGACAGTAACTCTGAATGAATATTGTATGTAAACAACATACACTTGCAAAACCCTAACGCGAAACAAAAACAGCCTTCAACACAGGTTTTACCCAGTCCCCAAAATGGAGGCATTTTTTTTCTACAAGTCATGTTTTAAAAACTGGCAGTACACATATGTATATATTAATTCAGCAGATATATGTATTATGCATCAAACTTTAGGAAATTGCCTGAAGAATGTTGTGAAACAATGTTGAGTTCTTATGTGATGTAATACTTGTTTACTATGTCTTGCGAAGTGAAGAAACAATAAAAAAAAAAATCAAAACACAAAATTAATTAAAATTGTGCGCATACACATTAATATATCAGCTCTACTTAATTCCTTGGCAGTAAAAGCCCTGGAATCGAAACTTGTATCCAGCTGAAAATTAATCCAAGAAGTTTAATTACAAACAAATGACAATTCTAATTTTTAAGATTTTTTTGGTGTGAAGTCACACATTGCTGAACTGGAATCTCACTTACGCATTCCTTTCCTATGCAATTTAATTAATTTATTACTTAAAAATATCAAATATCTTTAATGTCCTTATCGGAATTGAAAATAGGTTTTATAGCTATCAATATCGCCAACATTCATTGAGAAATAAATAATCTATTGCGGTTGATTCGTTGATAGTTTATGATTGTTATGTAACTTGTATATGACTACGCTACTTGTAAACAAACAGCCTCAGAATGTCATTAACTGATAAAAGTATGAAAAAAGTAAGCATCAGAATACTTATTTCACTATTTATTAAAACGTGTGGTCCACAGAAAGAGTTTTTATAATATGTTATGGCCACCAATTTTCTAATTTTTCATTCCAATTTGCAATTGTATCAAGCTGACGTACCACAGGTAGATCTATGGCAATGCTAGCAATGGATGAAAAGTACAAAATTTCAGCTTCAGAAATTTGTTTCTGCTCAAACATTCACATGCATGTTCCAGATGTAATGAAATGATTTTAAACCAGCTTATCGCCATGTATTTTCTAATATTCTGTTCAAATTCAACATATATTATGCTGGCACTGGATGAGCCCATGGGTAAAAGTAAAGGCAAATCTGGCGCACCATGCAGCTCATAAGAGATATAATGGCACTAGCAGAAAAACAGTTTGTAATTTGAGAGTGTGCTTTCTTTTTGGGCAAAATTACCAGGTTCCGGGATCGCAAGCTGGAACAGAAGGCTCCTGTCTACCTAGTTGTACATTGCTACCCGACTCTGCCCTTAAGTAAGGGAAGGCAAAAGGCAGTAAGGAAGGGAGCTGGTTACCCCACCTCATAAAAAAGCTGGATCTAGTACGGTGAAGTCTCTAACATTCACCCCCCTACAGCAGTATCTGCTATGGGACTACCTTTACCTTTTTTATTTGAGAGGGAAGTGATTTATAATTATTAAACATGTCAGGTTATTTATAGTGAACATATTTGCTAACAACAATGTGTCTTAATATATTTAAGGACATTTTTGCTCAGCCTACTGAGGGTACATCCAAAACATCACACTTGTAAGGTCTCTCTACATAGAACTGGTGTGGATCTACTGTCCTAGTCATGCAGCATTGAGACAGAAGACAGATCAGCCTTGACAGCACCCACAGAGGGAATATGGATATGGGATAGATATTAAGGAAAATAACTGATTGCCTGTTAGAGATAAGTTATTAATGAATCAACACTACTTGGACTGCTGGAATTCAGAATAAAACACAAAACTAGTAGCGATATACGCATGAGAGGATGGGTCAGGCAAATAAACAACCATGGTGCTACAGGGACAATCAGCTTGCATACTCTTCAACATCTCCAGAGGGAAACTCAGCACCTATGGATCTGCCCGGAGTGCAGTGATGTTGATGCTGAATAACAATAACAATAAGGTCTCTTTCCTGCATGCGATCTTTCATGGTCTCTTAAGTAGAAATTCTGAGCAAATTCCACAAAACAAACAACATGCTTAAAATGCTACTCTCTCGTCCTGTTCTTCTGTAAGTTAGAACTGTTTGTAAATCCTACACCACAAACATCACGCAAATTAGTAGGCTAAAATTGTGTACAAATCCTACACTGCAAGCATCACACGTAAATGGCTTCTCTCGTGAGTGTATTCTTTCATGGTATTGTAAATGGCATTTCTGGGAAAATCCTGTAATACAACATCACACTTATTAAGGTTTCTCTTCTGTGTGTACTCTTTTATGATATTGTAACCTGTATTTACGGTAAAATGCAGCACCACACACATCACACTTATAAGGCTTCTCTCCTGTATGTATTCTCAAGTGCTTCTGTAGGTTAGAACTGCAAGTAAATCCTACATCACAAACATCACACGTGTAAGGCTTCTCTCCTGTGTGTATTCTGCTGTGCCTAAGTAGGTTAGAACTGCATGTAAATCCTACACCACAAACATCACACTTATAAGGCTTCTCTCCTGTATGTGTTCTCTTGTGCTTTTGTAGGTCACAACTGTATGTAAATCCTACACCACAAATGTCACACTTATAAGGTTTCTCTCCTGTATGTGTTCTCCTGTGCTTCTGTGCAAGAGAACTAGAAGTAAATCCTTTACTACAAATGCCACACTCATAAGGCTTCTCTCTCGTATGTATTCTCATGTGCTTCTGTAAGTTAGAACTGCAAGTAAATCCTACATCACAAACATCACACTTGTAAGGCTGCTCTCCTGTGTGTATTCTGCTGTGCTTAAGTAGGTTAGAACTGTATGTAAATCCTACACCACAAACATCACACTTATAAGGCTTCTCTCCTATATGTATTCTCTTGTGCTTTTGTAGGTCACAACTGTATGTAAATCCTATGCCATAAACATCACACTTGTAAGGCTTCTCTCCTGTATGTAGTCTCTTGTGCTTATGTAGGCTAGAACTGCTTGTAAATCCTACACCACAAATGTCACACTTATAAGGCTTCTCTCCTGTATGTGTTCTCCTGTGCTTCTGTAGGTTAGAACTGCAAGTAAATCCTACATCACAAACATCACACTTGTAAGGCTGCTCTCCTGTGTGTATTCTGCTGTGCTTAATTAGGTTAGAACTGCAAGTAAATCCTACACCACAAACATCACACTTATAAGGCTTCTCTCCTGTGTGTATTCTGCTGTGCGTATGTAGGTTAGAATTGCATGTAAATCGTACACCACAAACATCACACTTATAAGGCTTCTCTCCTGTATGTATTCTCTTGTGCTTTTGTAGGTCATAGCTATTTGTAAATTCTACACCACAAACATGACACTTGTAAGGCTTCTCTCCTGTATGTATTCTCTTGTGCCTATGTAGGCTAGAACTGCATGTAAATCCCACACCACAAATGTCACACTTATAAGGTTTCTCTCCTGTATGTGTTCTCTTGTGCTTCTGCACAAGAGAACTGTAAGTAAATCCTATACCACAAATTCCACACTTGTAAGGCTTATCTCCAGTGTGTGTTCTTTTATGGCATTGTAAATTTCCTTTCTGGGAAAATCCTGTACCACAAATATCACACTTATAAGGCTTCTCTCCTGTGTGTAGTTTCCTGTGCCTCTGAAGGTTAGAACTGCATGTAAATCCTAAACCACAAATGTCACACTTATTAAGCTTCTCTCCTGTATGTATTCTAATGTGCTTTTGTAGGTCATAGCTGTATGTAAATTCTACACCACAAACATCACACTTATAATGCTTCTCTCCTGTATGTATTCTGTTGTGCCTCTGTAGGCTAGCATTGCATGTATATTCTTTACCACAAACATCACACTTATAAGGCTTCTCTCCTGTATGCATTCTCTTGTGCCTCTGTAGGCTAGCATTGCATGTATATCCTTTACCACAAACATTACAATTATAAGGCTTATCTCCCATATGTGCTCTTTTATGGTTCTGTAAATGGCTTTGTTCAGCAAATTCTACACCACAATCATAACACTTGTAAGACTTTTGTCCTGTATGTTTGCTTTCATGGCTGTGTAACTGACCTTTCTGAAGAGATCCTACATTACAACTGTGAAGTTTCTCTTTGGATTGTGCATCATGTTGCCATAAAATCCTTTGGCAGGTACATCCCAAACCACACTCATCACACTTGAAAGTGTTTCCTTTTGTATGCTGTTTACCACATTTATGTAGTCGGCATTTACAAGTGAATTCTACACTACAAATATCAAAGTTGGAAGGCTTTGCTTCTGCAGATAGTATTATACGATGCTGTAAACCACTTTCCTGGTCAAATCCTACATCAGATATGTAAGACTTTTCTCCATTATAAACTCTGTGCGTCATGGCTCTTAAATTATCATGAAGTGTAATAGCTCTATTACTCTCATTAAGTTGGACATTTTTCACAAAGTCAGAAAATATTTGCTTGAACTCCATCCTATAGTCTTCATTTTGTAAAGTCACATTATAATCATTCACAATCTCACAAATATCTGATGATATTTCTGGACTGTCCACAAAATTCACTGACTCCTTTTTATGCGCCCATTTTGACTTAGTCTTAATTCCTGCTACTACATCTGCAAAACTAAAATCTTTTTGCTGGCATACTGTTTCATTGACATTATTTCGTTTGTCTTGTAGTAACATTTCATTAAGATGATCATGTTCAGTAAAGTCCAAACATTTATTGCTGTGTGACTGTTTTATAGGATCACCCAAAACATCATTCTGAAGAAAATGCAGCTTGCAAAAGGAGCTAGAATGCATGTCTGAAAAATAAAAACACGGAATCAGACAATTTTGAAATACACACTACATGTACATTTCTAAAAAATAAAAACATGGAATCAGACAATTTTGAAATACACACTACATGTACATTTCTAAAAAATAAAAACACGGAATCAGACAATTTTGAAATACACACCCAGGCAAAAGCAGCATTCTATAAAATGAAAAAATATTTTATGCAACTATTCTTTATCATACTTGTTTCATTGATTACACAAAAGCTTTCGATTGTGTACAACATCAGCAGTTATGGGCTATTATGAAAAATATGGGATTTCCAAACCACCTTATACAACTCATCGCACTGCTGTACCAAGAACAACAGGCAGCCGTAAGAATAGAGGGGGAAACATCAGAATGGTTTGAAGTACAGAAAGGAGTAAGACAAGGCTGTACCCTTTCCCCTTACCTGTTTAACATTTATGCCGGGAGTATCGTGGGAGACGTGGGAGATGACCGGGAGCGCACGGGGTTTGGCTCATTTGGCATCGGCGGGTGCCGGATCCCGGAGATCAGATATGCTGGCGACACAGTCCTCCTGTCGACCGGCCCAGAAGGACTTGAACAATTACTTCTGTCCACCAAAAAACACAGCGAGGCCCGGGGTCTATGCCTGAACACCAGGAGGACCAGAGTGTTGACGGCAGACAAAGTGAAGACCAGGCCAGGGGTTGAAATTGATGGCGAAGAGCTGGAGGGTGTCGGTGGGTTCGAATGCTTAGGATCAATCGTTGGCGGCTCTGGCGACTGTGCAGTAGAGGTTAAGGGAAGACTTGCAGTTGCTTCACATAAGCTAATACAGATGAAGGGCCTATGGCGGGGCACGGGCGGAGAAACAGGGTTACAACTGATCAGAGCATGTGTATTCCCAGTGGCAACGTGCGGCTGCGGGACTTGGACGCTCGATAAAACAGTTGCAGAAAAGATTACATCATTCGAAATGAAATGCTACAGAAGGATGTTGAGAATACCCTGGACAGAAAAAAAGACCAACAGAGAAGTACTGCACTCACTAAATGTACAGGAACATTGGCTCCTAAATACCATCGCAATAAGGAAGCTGAAATTTTTCGGTCATATAAAAAGACATAATAGTCTGGAAAAAACAGTGATGGAAGGCATGGTCCCTGGAAAAAGGGGAAGGGGTCGACCTAGACGACGGTGGACCCAGGACATCACAGAGAGTCTGAACTTGTCTTTGGCTGATGCAGGTCGACTTGCCCAGAATCGTGATGCGTTCAGAGCAGCTGTAATGGAGACAACGTTCTGGAAAGAATACGTCACATGATGATGATTCTTTATCAATGGAAGTAAGAAAGAAGTTCTTCAGGGTTAAATAGAGCCAATCCTGACATATGGAAGTGAGTCACGAACATTTAGTAAAGTAGAAATAACAGCACTAGATGCCACAGAGATATGGTTTTGCAAAAGAATTTTTAACCCTCCGGCAGGCACGTTTCTTTTCTTCGCAAGAGCAGGCGCGTGGCGCACAGAGTGCGCTGCTTAAAACAAACGTATTTACACTGATCTGAGTTGCGGTCGTGGTATTTCGATCTTAAATTTAGCTTCATAAATGGAAAAGGAAACATAGCTTTGGAGGTTACACGTATTTTTATTGTTATACGTTTAAAAAAACTGTATAAAACATCATAATCATTACGTTAATCATTAATAGAGTAAAATGAACTACTAATATTTTTAATGTCATAAACCTTATCACCATGCATTACATTAATAAAATATACTGTAATATTAGAACTCTACTTTATCCAATCTCTTACTCTGTCAGTGAAAGAAATAGACGATCATTTATAACTTTCATCACTCATAATGGAAGTGCCGATTTATTTGAGGAACATACTAGATAGCCTCTGACCCTGAGACACTTGAGTAAGCGGATAAATAAATCATAAATTAATCACTTTAGTTATCCTCAACATCCGTTACTGCAATTTGACACTTCTCACATGTATTAGGCTCTTAGTGGCCTGTCGTGGTCTGAAATTTAATTTAAAAACAGAAAACTGAAATGAAAAATACACTTACATCACCGAGCGTGTGGCGCACTTTATACACCACTAATGACAATCCTCGAGTTGTGGGACCCTTAATATCTCGTCGTACAACATATAACAACAACACAACTGTTCAGAATGAAAGCTAAGACATGAATAAAGGAATAGCTAAGAGTTCAATGCAGCCAACCACAAAAAAACCGTGAAATTTGAATTTAATTTAATTTGGCGCACTTAGTGCGCCAACGCGCCCGCCAGAGGGTTAAAATACCATGGATAGATAAACAGAGTAATGAGGATTTCTTGAAAGAGGCCGATGTTTAAAGGATGTTTATTTCTCATGTTTGAAGGGTGTTTATTTCTCATGTTTGAAGGATGTTTATTTCTCATGTTTGAAGGATGTTTATTTCTCATGTTTGAAGGATGTTTATTTCTCATGTTCGAAGGATGTTTATTTCATGTTCGAAGGATGTTTATTTCTCATGTTTAAAGGATGCTTATTTCTCATGTTTGAAGGATGTTTATTTCTCATGTTTAAAGGATGTTTATTTCTCATGTTTGAAACGTTTATTTCTCATGTTTGAAGGACGTTTATTTCTCATGTTTGAAGGATGTTTATTTCTCATGTTTGAAGGATGTTTATTTCTCATGTTTGAAGGATGTTTATTTCTCATGTCTGAAGGATGTTTATTTCTCATGTTTAAAGGATGTTTATTTCTCATGTTTAAAGGACGTTTATTTCTCATGTTTGAAGGACGTTTATTTCTCATGTTTGAAAGATGTTTATTTCTCATGTTTGAAGGATGTTTATTTCTCATGTTTGAAGGATGTTTATTTCTCATGTTCGAAGAAAACAGTCCACTTTCTTTGGTCATGTTATGAGAAGAAAAGCAGAATGTATTATGACAACAGGAAAGGCTGAGCGAAAAATGATGACAAAGAGAGAACATACTGGACTGTTTGACACTGGGGATGGAAAGAAGTCAACAACAAAATGTATCAACTCTTACAGGCTGTAACAATGGTGTCAGCGTTCTTCCCTTTTCTCTCTACAGGCTGAAAAAACGTTCATAGCGTCACTACAGTGTTCTGTATTTTCATAATTTGCTATTTTAACATAACAGAAGTTACTCTTATTTTATTCAGAAGAGCAGTATCTTCGAGTTGTGATTTGGAAACACACTTGTTCTAGTAAATTTCACTGCGAAAAAACTGTAAATCTGTCAGCTATCGATCAGGTGATTTTTGTTGTTTATATAGACAATGTCTAGCGAATCTACCACATCAGGTTTATCAAAACATGTCTTTTTTATCTGTAGAAAAGGCTAGAGAGCTGTGTACGTTTGATGAGTTTAGTGAAGTTGATGTCACTGATGATTTTGAATTTGACGTTAATGAAGAATCTAGTTCTAATGAGGAGGGGGCGTGGTCACAGCCAGGCCCTAGTGCTACAAAACGACAAAAGGTTTTGACCAGATCATCGACAAAAAGAGGGAAAAGCAGTAGTACCAAGGGGCAATTGGTGATGAATGGATTTCAGTACCAACATCAGTATTACAGAGACCTAAAACTCATTCAGATTTCTTCCCAAATATGGCCGCAAACCAGGAGTACATGATGACTTAGGTCTTAGTGAGGCATCAACTCCATTTGACTTCTATAGGACATTGTTTACTGATGACATTGCAAATTCAATAGTCTGCCATAGGACATTGTGTACTCTTGACATTGCAAATTCGACAGTACATTCTGTAAATGAGTATGCAAAACTTGTAGTACTTAAAAAGAATCCATCCCTAAACAGATCAAGATTTTCAAACAGGACAGCACTATCAAACTGTGAGTTGTTAAAATTTATGATGGATGGGTTTGAAAAAAAATTGAAAAAAGGTGATTCGTCTTACGAGGACAAAGGACAAAGAAAATAGTCTACGTTACGGCCACAAGGCCTTCGTCAGGAAAGGAAAGAAAGTGGAGGCTAGATAGGACACATAAAAACTAAATAAAATAAAAACTGGGTACTTCCCTGAAGGCAAGAACCGAAATTCTATCAAAATCGCTGTCCTGTTGATAAGCGCGTGGCTGAACAGAAAGCGACTTCCGCCGCCGGATGTACACAATGCATACTAAGAAACTAAAAAACGAAACCGGAAAATAAACTACCCAACGTGATAAAAGTGGGGACTGGAAATAATAAGGGACAGAATGAGTGGGAGATAAATAAATATGAAATAAAAAAATGTATATGGCATACAAATAGAAGAATAGGATAAGAGTGGAAAGAGTAAAATAGAGCAAGAGAGGAGAGGGTGACCTCAGACAAAGGTGTGAAAAGTGTTGAGACCGGCTGGTTTTAAACACCCCATGCGGTGGATAAGACGGTTCTCAAGCTGTTCTCGGCTGGCAGTGTCAGAGGAGCAGGATCGGATCGCTGTGACCTGGATGTCGATGGGACCATGGTGGTCAGGACCATTGAAGTGTATAGCAACTGGTGTTGACTTTTGCTGAGCGATGTCATTTAAGTGCTGGCTGAATCTGTCCCCAAGTCGTTTGCCTGTTTGGCCAATATAGGTTTTGCAGCAACGTTTACATATGATCGTATAAATGACATTGCGCGATTCACACGTGAAGCTACTAGTGATGGTGTACGTAGCCTTAGGAAAGGACACCTTCTGGGTTGAGATGACATACTTGCACGTGTTGCATCGTGTCCGACCACAGGGTAGTGTGCCAAAGTGAGTGGCATTCTCCTTTGGGAGACGGCTGTGAACAAGAAGATCCTTCAAGTTCTTGTCACGTCTATATGCCACCAAAGGTGCTTCACTGAATACTTTTTGGGTCAGAGGCTCTGCTTGGAGGATAGGGAGGTGGCGGAAAAGGATCTGTTTGACAGTAGTACTGTGAGGGTGATGGGTCAAGATTAATTTGACTCTATCCGAAGTGGATTTATGGTGAGGTTTGAGGGCCTCCAGACGAGAGATGGGGAGCACACGTTGGAGAGCAGAGGTGAGAACATGTTCTGGATAAAGTCTGTTACGGAAAAAATCCAACATCTCATTGGCTCGTAAGTGGAAGTCATCGTCGTCTTGGCATAAACGGCGGAGGCGGAGAAGTTGTGAAAAAGGAAGGGAGTCACGACAGGCCCGAGGATGAGAAGAGGTATACAGGAGGTAGCTGTGGGCATCTGTCGGCTTGTAGTATACTGAGGTATTAAGGCCGGAGGGCGTGATAGAAATAGTAATGTCAAGGAAGTTGACAGATACTGTGGAGACGAGGGAGGTGAACTTGATGGTGGGGTGAAAGTGGTTCACAAAGTCGATGAAGCGGTGTAAATCAGTCTCAGACATATCTGTGAGACCTATGCCATCATCGATATATCTGCGGTAAAACCCAGGGAAAGGACCGGAGTATTGTTGCCATATCTGATGCTCCAAATGGCCCATGAATAGACAGGCATAGCTGGGACCCATCTTCGTTCCCATGGCAACACCGCTAATTTGGTCAAAAAAACTGACCATTGAATTCAAAGGAATTCAGTTGAAGGACCAGTTCAGCAAGACGGAGAAGAGTGACAGTGGATATAGAAGGGCAAGTGCGTTGGTCCAGAAAAAACTGAAGAGCTCGGAGACCATCAGAGTGGGGAATAGAGGTATACAGAGAGCAGACGTCCAGCAAGAAAAGACGGTAGGAGCGGTCTGCTGGGAGTCGGATAGAGGAGAAAGTTGTAAGAGCGTGATTGGTGTCTTTGATGAAGGAGGGAAGATTCACAACGATAGGCTGGAAAATGCTATCGAGAAAGTCAGAAATGTGTTCAGTAGGACAAGAACAGGCTGAGACAATAGGTCTTCCAGGGTTTTCGATCTTGTGAATTTTGGGGAGCATGTAGAATACAGGCTTGCCCAAAGAGCTGTCATGAATCCTGAGATGAGATGCTTCGGGAGGAAGATCATTACTAGTGATAAGCTGTTTAATCGTGTTGTGTACAATGCGATTGTTAGAGACAGTCGCATCGCTGGTCCTGGACCTGTAAAAAGAGCCATTGGTCAACTGGTTTTTACCTTCACTTAGGTACAAGTCCTTCTGCCAGACGACAATGGCTCCTCCCTTGTCAGGCGGTTTGATGACAATGTCGTCTCTACGGCGAAGAAGGGAGAGAGCACCAGACTCCGCCGAAGTGAGATTGGAATAATGCAATCTACGAGGGCGGAGCTGCTGAATGTCATGGATGGTGTTCTTGATATACAGGTCCAGGGCATGAGAGGCTCCAGGTTTAGGTGTAAAGGGAGGTTTAGTAGAGTCAGAAAAGCGTGCGAAGATGTCGGATTCAGCCTGAGACTGCGGAGTGCTGTCTTTCTCTCTAAAATGGAGCTTCAGCCTCATGCGACGGTGAAACCGATGAACATCCTGGAGGAGATTGTATTGGTCTAGGGTCGGACGAAGAGGAACAAATTATAGGCCCTTACTAAGAACAGAGCGCTCTTCCTCAGAGAGGGGTAGATCTGGGGGGATGCAGACTACCTGAGTGCATGATGGAGTGGAGGATGGAGGGGTAGCTATGGGGGTAGGGATGAGACGGGATAGTTTATGGTGTTTAGACGTGGAAAGGAACTCATGCAGCTGCCGGTTCAGTGTGTGGATAGTGGTGCGTATCATAGAATAGAAAGGGAAGTTGTTGGAGGTGAGACAACGTAAGCGAAGCAGAAGCTGGGTCTGTTGGGCACTAAGGTCTGATAAAAGGCGGGAGTGACTGGCGGCCACTACGCGCATACGTTGAAAGCCACATCTGGTCTCAATTCGTTGTAGGAGACGTTGTTCCCTAGGATTGAGTGTACCAGCAGATGGATGAAAATTGGAAGAAAATCCATTAGGAAGAATTTTGTGGTGGAGGCAGGTGTGAATGAAGTGGAGATGGGAGGTGAATCTAGTTTTCTTGAAAGTAACGAACGCAAAGTCAATAGCGACACGGGATATATCAGGAGGTAGGGAGCTAAAGCTGGTGGTAACCGACACACGGAGAGAGTTGATAAAATATTTCAGCGAGGGCATAGTGGGGAAAAGTAAAACGTCCAGAAAATAAAAAACGTAAAATATGAAATAAATAAAATATAAGACGCTGAAACAATAAATAAATAGGGTAGATTGCGGTAATATAAGGTATGAAGGAAGAATAGGGAAATACGAAAATAAATAGGTGAATAGGATATAAAATACTGAGAAAAGGCGATAGGATAGGATCAGGGAGATAAGTAGAATATGTAGATAGAGATACGAGATAACAGAGACACGGTGTCAAAAAAAAAAAATATATATATAATCGAGGAAGTGGAGGGGAACTGCGGTAAGACGTGGAATACGATGGATGGGTTTGAAAAAAAATCGAAAAAAGGTGATTCGTCTTACGAGGACAAAGGACAAAGAAAATAGTCTACGTTACGGCCACAAGGCCTTCGTCAGGAAAGGAAAGAAAGTGAGGCTAGATAGGACACATAAAAACTAAATAAAATAAAAACTGGGTACTTCCCTGAAGGCAAGAACCGAAATTCTATCAAAATCGCTGTCCTGTTGATAAGCGCGTGGCTGAACAGAAAGCGACTTCCGCCGCCGGATGTACACAATGCATACTAAGAAACTAAAAAACGAAACCGGAAAATAAACTACCCAACGTGATAAAAGTGGGGACTGGAAATAATAAGGGACAGAATGAGTGGGAGATAAATAAATATGAAATAAAAAAATGTATATGGCATACAAATAGAAGAATAGGATAAGAGTGGAAAGAGTAAAATAGAGCAAGAGAGGAGAGGGTGACCTCAGACAAAGGTGTGAAAAGTGTTGAGACCGGCTGGTTTTAAACACCCCATGCGGTGGATAAGACGGTTCTCAAGCTGTTCTCGGCTGGCAGTGTCAGAGGAGCAGGATCGGATCGCTGTGACCTGGATGTCGATGGGACCATGGTGGTCAGGACCATTGAAGTGTATAGCAACTGGTGTTGACTTTTGCTGAGCGATGTCATTTAAGTGCTGGCTGAATCTGTCCCCAAGTCGTTTGCCTGTTTGGCCAATATAGGTTTTGCAGCAACGTTTACATATGATCGTATAAATGACATTGCGCGATTCACACGTGAAGCTACTAGTGATGGTGTACGTAGCCTTAGGAAAGGACACCTTCTGGGTTGAGATGACATACTTGCACGTGTTGCATCGTGTCCGACCACAGGGTAGTGTGCCAAAGTGAGTGGCATTCTCCTTTGGGAGACGGCTGTGAACAAGAAGATCCTTCAAGTTCTTGTCACGTCTATATGCCACCAAAGGTGCTTCACTGAATACTTTTTGGGTCAGAGGCTCTGCTTGGAGGATAGGGAGGTGGCGGAAAAGGATCTGTTTGACAGTAGTACTGTGAGGGTGATGGGTCAAGATTAATTTGACTCTATCCGAAGTGGATTTATGGTGAGGTTTGAGGGCCTCCAGACGAGAGATGGGGAGCACACGTTGGAGAGCAGAGGTGAGAACATGTTCTGGATAAAGTCTGTTACGGAAAAAATCCAACATCTCATTGGCTCGTAAGTGGAAGTCATCGTCGTCTTGGCATAAACGGCGGAGGCGGAGAAGTTGTGAAAAAGGAAGGGAGTCACGACAGGCCCGAGGATGAGAAGAGGTATACAGGAGGTAGCTGTGGGCATCTGTCGGCTTGTAGTATACTGAGGTATTAAGGCCGGAGGGCGTGATAGAAATAGTAATGTCAAGGAAGTTGACAGATACTGTGGAGACGAGGGAGGTGAACTTGATGGTGGGGTGAAAGTGGTTCACAAAGTCGATGAAGCGGTGTAAATCAGTCTCAGACATATCTGTGAGACCTATGCCATCATCGATATATCTGCGGTAAAACCCAGGGAAAGGACCGGAGTATTGTTGCCATATCTGATGCTCCAAATGGCCCATGAATAGACAGGCATAGCTGGGACCCATCTTCGTTCCCATGGCAACACCGCTAATTTGGTAAAAAAACTGACCATTGAATTCAAAGGAATTCAGTTGAAGGACCAGTTCAGCAAGAAGGAGAAGAGTGACAGTGGATATAGAAGGGCAAGTGCGTTGGTCCAGAAAAAACTGAAGAGCTCGGAGACCATCAGAGTGGGGAATAGAGGTATACAGAGAGCAGACGTCCAGCAAGAAAAGACGGTAGGAGCGGTCTGCTGGGAGTCGGATAGAGGAGAAAGTTGTAAGAGCGTGATTGGTGTCTTTGATGAAGGAGGGAAGATTCACAACGATAGGCTGGAAAATGCTATCGAGAAAGTCAGAAATGTGTTCAGTAGGACAAGAACAGGCTGAGACAATAGGTCTTCCAGGGTTTTCGATCTTGTGAATTTTGGGGAGCATGTAGAATACAGGCTTGCCCAAAGAGCTGTCATGAATCCTGAGATGAGATGCTTCGGGAGGAAGATCATTACTAGTGATAAGCTGTTTAATCGTGTTGTGTACAATGCGATTGTTAGAGACAGTCGCATCGCTGGTCCTGGACCTGTAAAAAAGAGCCATTGGTCAACTGGTTTTTACCTTCACTTAGGTACAAGTCCTTCTGCCAGACGACAATGGCTCCTCCCTTGTCAGCCGGTTTGATGACAATGTCGTCTCTACGGCGAAGAAGGGAGAGAGCACCAGACTCCGCTGAAGTGAGATTGGAATAATGCAATCTACGAGGGCGGAGCTGCTGAATGTCATGGATGGTGTTCTTGATATACAGGTCCAGGGCATGAGAGGCTCCAGGTTTAGGTGTAAAGGGAGGTTTAGTAGAGTCAGAAAAGCGTGCGAAGATGTCGGATTCAGCCTGAGACTGCGGAGTGCTGTCTTTCTCTCTAAAATGGAGCTTCAGCCTCATGCGACGGTGAAACCGATGAACATCCTGGAGGAGATTGTATTGGTCTAGGGTCGGACGAAGAGGAACAAATTTTAGGCCCTTACTAAGAACAGAGCGCTCTTCCTCAGAGAGGGGTAGATCTGGGGGGATGCAGACTACCTGAGTGCATGATGGAGTGGAGGATGGAGGGGTAGCTATGGGGGTAGGGATGAGACGGGATAGTTTATGGTGTTTAGACGTGGAAAGGAACTCATGCAGCTGCCGGTTCAGTGTGTGGATAGTGGTGCGTATCATAGAATAGAAAGGGAAGTTGTTGGAGGTGAGACAACGTAAGCGAAGCAGAAGCTGGGTCTGTTGGGCACTAAGGTCTGATAAAAGGCGGGAGTGACTGGCGGCCACTACGCGCATACGTTGAAAGCCACATCTGGTCTCAATTCGTTGTAGGAGACGTTGTTCCCTAGGATTGAGTGTACCAGCAGATGGATGAAAATTGGAAGAAAATCCATTAGGAAGAATTTTGTGGTGGAGGCAGGTGTGAATGAAGTGGAGATGGGAGGTGAATCTAGTTTTCTTGAAAGTAACGAACGCAAAGTCAATAGCGACACGGGATATATCAGGAGGTAGGGAGCTAAAGCTGGTGGTAACCGACACACGGAGAGAGTTGATAAAATATTTCAGCGAGGGCATAGTGGGGAAAAGTAAAACGTCCAGAAAATTTTGTCTGTGCTCTTTGTTTTTTATAGCTCAGTTCCTGTGACCACTCAATAAGTTGTCTTATTGTGTCTTGTACAATAGAACTCCAATTATCTTAATTTTCAGTTATAGAATCATCAAAACTAAGGGACACAGGCATGGCCTGTGACTGAAGCACCCCTAAACATGCTGATTCATCCCACACAGTCATTATTACAGTTCATTCTGTTTCTGGCTGTAGTGTACTCAGTTTAGTGTTGTGTTTATTTTCATTTTCAAAACCCAATATATTTTTGTGGACAACTGAAAATTTACATTGTCAAGTAAAAGACGTGTTGCTTGGACCATGTCAGACGAAGTGGAAATACTTACTTAGTCGTTCCCCTTCTACTGTGAGGTGTAGAGGTTTGGAAGAGAGAGCGCCAGGCTATCCTATCGGCTGTCTTCCTCCTGGCCTGGTTCCATTCTAGTCCTCGGTCCGAAGTGGAAATACGGTAATTAATTTGTTGAAACAGAGGAATCACACAAGAAAATTGCTGAAAGATCTAGTGTCGGAGAGGCCACATTTTCTGACATTTAAAATAGTGAGTGAATTCTTCAGTTCGTTTTTGCACTAGAAAGTGAAGATGGCAGCTCTTGAAGAAAAAACCGAATGAAAAAGGCAGACAAAGACAAAGTAGAAAAAGTAGTACACAAATGGTTATGCAAACAAAGCTAATAAAAAGATAAATTGTGACAAGAAGCATGCCTGCCTCACTCCTATTCTATTACAAAACTGTGAGTTGCCCTGGTTGAAAAAATTCTGAATATCCCATCATTATATGTTTTCTTAACTAGCTTTGGAAATTTATGAGAGATTTCATAGTGCCCCATTAGTTTTCAAAGTGAACTGCCATAATATCATCAAAATTATGTTAACGTGATTAGAAATAATCAGTTATGGTTGACAAGTTGATAGTCCATGTCTGTGACAATATGGCTTGGAGATTATAAGAGATGAAACATAGGAAACACTGTACAATATTGTGATCTATGGCTCCTGAGGCAGAATAGGTAAAGCTGGACATCAGATGTTTTATAGCTGACACATTAAACTATGAATTACTTGTGTTTCAAGGCCTACCTTCATAACATCCACATGAGTCAGACTGTTCTTTTTCCATTCCTGACATTTTCAAGGAGACAGTATTCTGTATTTGAATTTTAGTACAGCTGTTGTCACAATAATTCTGCATCAAATTGTTAAAAAAAACATAAAGTCAATAAGTAGAATAGATACATTTTCTGCTTACTATTTATGGCTGATAATAATGAAATCATGAATCAAAGCAACTTCCTTAGAAAAGACAATGATGTTAAGGGGGTTCCAGAGGAACCACCTCATCCAGTAGGTAGCATCAAGTGCTACAGGTGACACCTGGCCACCATCAAGCTACTGTCAGCAAAATCCGAATTAAGAAAGTCAACAACAAGAATTGATAAACAGTACTGGAGACAGGAAGTTGTGGAGAAACATGGAACTCTATGCGACCAGGCATGGTACTTGAAGAAGAATTATGACTACTATTTTTTCATAAGTAAATTGTTTTACCATCAATAATTTGCAAGTACAAACCAGTGTTGCCAACTCAGCTTTGTTGTAGGTATATTTTGCCATTTTCTATCTTATTTAGCTGCATATTTTTGCTATCAGCTAATGGGGACAAATCTTCTTTTTCTTGTTGGATCATTAGCTCCTGACTGACAAAGCAGTCAGTGGCCATCACGCCTAGTGGCGTCTTGTAGAGCAGCAACAAACTGTCCCCATTTTGCTCGGTTCATGGCCATCCTTCGTGCCGTGCCCCAACTCTGGTTCATGCTTTGCATCTCATCCCCCACTGTTCTCAAACAGGTTGTCTTTGGTCTACCTCTTTTTCGTTGTCCCTCTGGGGTCCACAGTATAGCAGTTCTGGTGATGGTGTCAGGGTCCCTTCTGAGGACATGGCCAACCCAGTTTCAGTGTGGGGACAAAACTAGCTAGTTTTTAAATTACTGTTGGCTACTTTTGATAAGATCTAGTAGCTTAAAAAAAAAAAAACAACCACATACAAGCCTTTCTAAATGCTCTATTTCATTACATGATCTCTAATTCAGTCAGCAGATGAGTGCATGCTCGTTTAGAAACTGAATGCAGGTTGGTTAGATTGCATCACATGGCTCAGATTAGTTCAGGTTCTTAAGTTCCCAAACTCCCATTCCATTGGCCATTGTTAGTACTTTTCTGGTTAACTTTACGTAATAAGTTAAGTATATCAGCAACAATGATGCCAGAGAAGAGAAATAAAAGGACAGAATGAATGTAAGTATATCAGCAGTTCTGTTACTACAGTGGTGAAAAAATAAGACAGATGATTGGGATGTATTTCATTCATCAAATGTATTTGCGTGTTCCCCATGAAACCCCGAGCTACCAGTACAAGAAGCCTGCATCAAAGAACTTGCTCCTGCTGCAGAGGTTTCTGTAGCAATATGTTAAAGTTGTTAGCCTTAATCACAACTGTATATTAGCCACCTCTTAAAACTGAGGGAGCAGCAGTCATATCCTTTCTTTGTCTTCTTGGAGACCTCCATGAAATACACGGGATGAGATGTATTTGCTACGTTATTAATCTACAACTGTAGTTCAAGGTGTGCCAGCAGTTTTATTTGTTAAATAGGTAACAGGTGTGTTAGAAATGTGAAGATTTTCTCGCAAATGCTCGGAACACTGTTGGATCTAAAGACACAGTAACACAGTGTTTACAGTTTAAAAGCTGTCAGACATCACATCAAGTGACATCTGATCTTCAGTAGCACCAGTACTGCATTATTAAGTTTTACAGTGTAAGAACTGACTAAACCAGATGACCTTTCAAAGGTTTTCAGAGCAGTTAGATGAAGTAAGACTTTCATAAGCATATTTTTTACAATGGTGCACAGGAACTTAAAACAGATTACACTGACAAACAACATTTTTCTTTCTTATATAAGAATAAGTGTTCTTATGTCAGTTTCTTGCGCTGATTTCAAATCTGAAATCCGTTTATCTCTATCACGTCGGGTTCTTAAGATATTTGGGAATAAATATATTTTTGGGAAACCGTTATTTGCTCCGTTTCATTTTTACTATATAACTTATTAAAAATTAATAAAATGCAAAATAATTCTACTTTTTATACTGCTAAAAGATGCATGACATATGTTACGCTATGTTTCAAATAGTTACTGTATTTTGAAATAATTCTGAGCGAAATATGGCTTCTAGAAGTTGTAGAAATTCGGCTGATCTGTTCTGTTACGTGTGCGGATATTTTACCGATCGTGTTCACCAGAAAAACTTTACACCATTACTAAAGAAAGCATATGAACGTTATTTCGATTCGAAAGTTGATGATGCAAATAAATCTTGGAAGCCAAAGGCAGTTTGTTCGACTTGTGCAAATACATTGGCAGGTTGGTTACGAAAATCGCCGAAGCATAAGTCGATGCCTTTTGGAGTGCCAGTAATATGGCGTGAACCGACAAATCACGCTACTGATTGTTACTTCTGCTTGACAAATATCCATGGTTTCACTTTTAAAACTAGAAAGTCTGTGGTTTATCCAAATATTGAATTGGTTTCGAAACCAGTGCCTCATGATCCAATCACACGTCCAATCCCATTTCCACCAGAACAATATCCGTTGGACGTGAATGAACCATCAGAAAGTGATAGTTTATCTGCTTTAGAAACTAATTCTGACTCGGATTATATACCGGTGAATGATGGTGTTCACTTAATTAACCATTCAGAACTGTCAGATCTAATACGTGATCTCGCTCTTACCAAAGGACAAGCGGAATTACTCGGTTCGCGACTCAAAGAATGGAATCTTTTAGCGCCCAATACTCAGATATCTAAATTTCGTCGTAGACACAGAGAACTTGTTCAATACTTTGAGATGGATGATGGCATTTGCTATTGCAAAGATGTAAACGGTCTAATGGTGCACCTCGGTCATGAGCACATAGTCAACGAATGGCGACTTTTCATCGACTCTTCCAAGACTAGTCTAAAAGCCGTGTTATTGCATAACGGAAATTTATTTTCATCAATTCCAGTCGCCTACTCTGTTCATATGAAAGAAACTTATGACAATATGGCTATACTTTTCCCCAAAATAAAGTACAATGACTACCAATGGCGGATTTGTGGAGACCTAAAGGTCATTGCAATGCTCACGGGCATGCAGACTGGGTATACTAAATTTTGTTGCTTCCTATGTGAATGGGACAGCCGCAACAGACAGGAACATTATGCAAGAAAGGTGTGGCCTATCAGGGATCGTATGCAGCTCGGGCATAAAAATGTAATACATGAGCCATTAGTTAACAAAGACAGCATCATTTTACCACCGTTACATATAAAGTTGGGGCTCATGAAGAATTTCGTAAAAGCGTTAGATAAAACGAGCAAAGCTTTCACTTATCTTCGAGAAAAGTTTCCGCAAGTTAGCGATGCAAAGATAAAGGAAGGTATCTTTGTAGGACCTCAGATTAGGAAAGTTATTGCAGACAAACAATTCGAGAACTTGTTACATGGTAGTGAACTTCGCGCATGGATGGCATTCAAATCGATCATCGATAACTTTCTGGGAAATCACAAATCTGTCGACTATGTGCATATTGTTAAGCAGTGCATAGATGCATACAGAATTATGGGCTGTAACATGTCCCTCAAAATCCATTTGCTCGATTCGCATCTTGACTTTTTCCCTGACAACCTTGGCGAAGTCAGCGATGAACGTGGAGAACGATTCCATCAAGATATCGCCGTAATGGAGTCACGCTATCAAGGACGGTGTAGTGTGACCATGCTTGCCGATTATTGTTGAATGCTTCATCGCGATGTACCACATGTCATTCACCGACGCAAGTCGACTGCAAAGAAATTCAAGCCTACATAACTGTTACACTTCTTGTATGAATGATGTTGTAATACTGTATGCGTTGTTAAAAAACTTGAATTGCGTATTTCTAGAGATCCCGACCTGATAGAGAAAAACGGTTTGCAGATTTAAAAACAGCGCATTAAAATTGACCAGAAAAACATAGAAATTTTGGAGAAAGAAAAAATAAATTTTTTTTTGTTAGTCAGTGTTATGAATCAGTTCGACTTTTTTTTTTTTTTTTTCTTAAACAGTTGGCAACATTATTTGCTTCAACTTTCTGATCCAGTCATCTCAAAATTTGATTTGCCAATTCTAGTACCAAAATATATTCCCATTATTCTGAACTTTAAACAAGGTCAATGGAGAACTTTTCTTTGAAGATCCAAATAAACCTGGTACAGATGGTACCCTCATTTCACATAAATTATTTAGAGTACACTAATAGTATCTCCGACAGCCTTTTAAAATACAGGACTATAAAAGGTCCCTGTACAAGGATGAAAACAGAATAATCCTTGTATAAGTGATGTACCACAAATGTTACACATGTGTTTGCTCAATTCACTCTGATAATACAGTTGACATTCAAAAATCCGGCCATCAATAATCCGGTTCCTTCAGATTTCCGGCATGGATTTCAGAGCGCATTTTTTAATTTACCGCGTTGGCGCGCCACTGTTTTCCGGAGCCGTGTATGTTTTGATGCAGCTGTTGGGTCTTGCTTGCACGTGTTAACAGGAATTCCTGCTCATTCCTTCTCATTTTATCATTTATTTGCTGCTGTATAGCCCCCATTATGGATTCAGCAAATAAAAGAAGTGGTGTAAAACGTAAACATCGTGCGTTGTCGATCGCAGATCATTTAGTTTTTAATTTTCTTTCTTTAAAGGACTGTACAGGTAGTCATTTTCTGTTAAATATATACAGCATATATAACCAGAAAAAATCCGGCATTTTCAACAATCCGGCACTCCTCAGGTCCGGAGGTTGCCGGATTTTTGAATGTCAACTGTACAAAGATGGTGAGTTAAAGAAAAATAACCCACTTCATGATCTGGTTTTATTTCTTGCTTTATTACATCACCCTGAAATGGCATCTGTTTTTCCATATATCCTGCTGTCTGAAATAAGACAAAATTACCAATGTCAACAAAAATGAAATGAACTAATTTTTTTAACGCCTCTTCAAGTATAACGGTATCCACATCAGGTTTTCCTACAGACTAAACAAAACCAAATTCCATGACTTTTCCAAAACTTTTTCATGACTATTTTGTAAAATTCTAAAACCATGTAAGTTAAGAATCTCCAAATTGTCGTAACTTACCATGATGTACTTGTTTCATTTCTTGAAGCCTTGAGGTTTAATATTCAAAGGATGAAAACCAGAAATCAGAACAGCAAAAAATATACATGTAGTCTCAGCTCATAATACAATCCTATTTAAACCATTTTTAACAAAAAAGCATTCCAGAAATTTAGTGGCCACTCACAGTCTGTCCACACAAGTAATCCTTTTTACCTCTGTGATTCCTATAAAAAATGAACTTCAGAAATTGTGTGAGCAAACATGTGTAATACCTGTGCCTACATGTGATTTATTATAATCCTATTTACAACCATGTTCTCCACAAATTGCTTTCAAACACATTAATGAACAAATATATTTTGTTCTATTTCTTTTTCCAGCTCCTTCAGATCATTCTTTTTAGCTTTTGCTGACATTCTGAGAGCACTGCGTGCAGTTTCTGCTTCTCTTCTAAATATAGCCTGCATACATGTCTAGCACTTTCAGCGTAGCATAACATTTCATTGCTGATGTTAACACTACAAATACACCCAACACTTCATTTACTATCAATAATAATGAGTCTTGAAATGAGAGAGATCTACCTCTGGTTATCTGTGATGGCTTCTTTATTGACAGAAAGCCTTCTCTCAACATTTGTCTGACCACGAGGTAACAACTGTTTTATAACTGGCCACAAGATGACATATTTCTTATTATTTGCCAACAGTGTAAGATCTTTGTACATTGAAAATAGTGCGAATTTCAAAGAATCCTCTGATTTCAGGCAGCTTTCCCAAAAAAAACATTTTTTAGCTTTTGTAGACAGAATAAATCCAAGCAAGTGTGAATCCTTCAAGCTATCATTATTAAATTGTTGCCAAAGTCACCAGTTCCTTTGTCTAGTAAGAAATCTGACTTGTTTAAATCCAGAAAATATGCTAAATGATTTAAAAGCATCAACACATTCATCTCAGTCACTGATCAAACTTCTTGTGAACAGGTTTATGCAGATCCTGGTAAGATGCAACTGAAAACAGAAAAAATCTGTAATTGGTCCCTTCTGACAGGTAGCCAAAATTTTGCAATTATGTATATGCTTTTTTGCTGATTTCATGACTTTTAGCCCTTTCTGCCCGTATGATTCCAAATGGAATCATTAACTGTTTTGGCTTTCATAGCGAACAGTTTTCTTTGTTTGTTGAAATAGAAGGTGCGTTTCCAGCTCCTGCTACCCTTGATATTGTCGAAAATAATAACAGGTATGTATTAAACTTATAAATCTTATCTAAATTGTTTTTTTATTACTTATATAATTTTAGAATAATACATATATTTGATTATAGAGTATAGGCACGCAAGTTGAATATTTGCTACCAAAATGTAGCGATTCCATTTGGAATCACCAGGTTCATTTGTAAAACACGGAGTATATAATATGTCACGTTCCACCTTGTTGTTTATTAGCAATTACATGGAATATTTAGCAAATTTTTTAGTTTCTTCTGCCTATATTTATCTCTTTTGAAGTGTTTTTGGTGAAAAAATATAATATAAATAATATTTAAGTTTGAATATGTATCGTAATATATGATTATTTAGTTATTTTCGTGATATACAATTAGGCATTTGAAGGTTATGTATCACAATATAATTATTATTTTCATATCTTTTTCTTTTAGAATATGACGAGGCAATTGACATGCGAGGAAGTTTGGGTGCTCTTAGAGGGGGATATATCAGATGTTGAGGATGCTGACTTGCAAGATGATGAGGAGGAGGAGGCGGCATTGACAGAAGCTGTTCGAGGCATAGTTTTGGATGAAGAGGAAGGTGCAGGTCAAACGTTGAATACAGACAGCTACAGCATGCCTGTGGAAATTCATAGGATTGATAGTGAAGATGAAGATGATGGAGAAGAAGATGAAGATGACACACCCCTCAGTGTACGAATTGGAAGACAAAATCGCGGGGAGCCACCAGTACATGAGATAAGGAATCGATGTTGGCGACACAAAAATATGGAAGCAATAGATGTGGCATATCATTCCACATTTTCTGATCCTCCAAATGATGACTTAAGCCCACTGAACTATTTTGAAAAATGTATTGATGACAGCATCATTAAAAATTTTGTGGATCAAACTAACGTGTATTCTACAGAAAAAACAGGGAAGTGTATCAACACATCTGTGATTGAAATGTGCCAATTTATTGGTATTCATATTTTAGCTGGAGTTGTTCATGTGCCACAATACAGGATGTACTGGGCTGAATCTACACGCTACAAGCCTATAGCAGGTACTATGTCATGTGGTCGGTTTTGCAAATTGAGGAATTATTTGCACGTTAACAATAATGAAAATATGGTTCCAAGGGAACATAAAGATTACGACAAATTGTTCAAAGTCAGGCCATTCATAGAGTCTCTGAGAACCAATTTTCTGAAAATTGAACCAGAGGAATATAATTCAGTAGATGAGATGATGATCCCACTCAAGTCCCACACATCTATGCTACAATATGTGAAGAGCAAGCCACACCGATGGGGGATTAAGGTATTCGCATGGGCTGGAGCAAGTGGAATAGTCTATGACTTCGAAATTTATGTAGGCAAGGGGACAAAAGTGAAAGATGGTCCTCTAGGCATTAGTGGCAATGTAGTCATTAGGCTAGTGGAGCATTTGCCTAAACACCAGAACCATAAGGTATTTGTTGATAATTGGTTCAGCTCCTTTGACCTGGCTGTAGAACTCAAGAAGTTGGGAATGCATATGGTCGGAACTGTGAGAAAGAACAGGCTGGCAGGCTGCTCTTTGCAGACAGATGCCTCTTTGAAAAAGAGTGGTCGAGGTACCTATGATTTTAGAGTGGAAAGCAAAGAAAATATCATTCTGTTAAAATGGTTTGACAATAAGGCTGTGCACCTTATCTCCACCTATAAAAGCCAAGAGCCAGTTGAAAATGTCAGACGGTGGTCTGTTGCTGCTAAGCAGCATGTGAATGTCCTTTGCCCAAATATTGTGAAAGAATATAACACATTCATGGGAGGTGTTGATCTCCATGACATGCTTGTTCAGCTTTATCGTACCAACATTAAGGGTAGACGCTTCTACTTGAGAGTCATATTTCATTTCATAAATATGGCCTGTGTCAATGCATGGCTTTTGTATAGGAGGCACTGTGATCAGAAGAAAGAAAAACACCGACCACTACTTGATTTTGTGTGTGATATAGCTGCTGGCCTCCTGAAAAGGGGAACCAATGACCCAAGAAAAAGAGGGCGTCCATCAGACTCAACAAAGGAAGGACCATCCAAAAAGGAGAGCACCCCGTCCTGTTGCTGATGTGCGGTATGATGCTGTGAGTCACTGGCCAGAATATAATCCAGACAAGTCAAGATGCAAACTGTGTATAACAAGTTACAGTAGAATGAAGTGTGGAAAGTGTAACGTTGCTCTTTGCCTAAACAAGGACAAGAACTGTTTCAAAGCATTCCATGTAAAATGATTTGAAATATGTGTAAAATTGTACTCATCGTAGCGTAAAGGTGAGCTTTTATGTGTCACCCGCCAATCAAGTGAACTGTTTTATGTAAAGTTTTATCTGCCCTTCTGCCTAGAGTCTGTATATTCCCCAACCTAATTAAGATGTACATTGGAACAATAAAAAATTGAGAAAGCAAACAACTTTTACTTTGCTTTCCCTATATGCATCACAATGTCCCAAATGATGCCAATTGGAATCATTACAGAATTCATATCCTGAAAAATATTTTTCATAAAAATGTTTTATATTCTTGTTTTCTTAGACCTTATTGCTTAATAAATTGAAAGAAAAATTTTTTTCATTTGCAAAAAATAATTCAGGTCTGAAAGGGTTAAACCAACTTACCCATACAACCACTATTGATATTTCTGCATGCATTGCATTTCACCATGCTAGAAACTGAGAAGTTCTTTTCCAGCCATTGTTCATGGTTAGAATTTTTTAGCCAAATGTTATTAAATGAACAATATCTGTACATATTTGAAGATTAATTACTTAATCACATTGATGATCTGCAGCTATTGATACACCACTTACTGGGTAATTAAGAGTTCACTGGATTTCAGGAACTAGATGGTTTTTTATATATATCTTTTGTTAGAAAGATAAAACTCAGGGCTAGAATGTAATTAATTATATTTAAATCCACCAATGAAAATGCAGGATTTAATACTTAATTTTAGAACTAGGATATCTTCATGTAAAATAACTAAAAAAACCTTTTGCAGATTTAAATATTTCTACATCCATTAATTGAAACACTCCATATTGAGCATGGAGCCACATTACAGCTGGTTCAACTGTAGGAAGCTTGTATCAAAGCATTAATGTGCTCTTGAAGTGGTTGTTTCTTTACGTAATGAGGTCACTAGTCACAAGCACAACCTCACATTAGTCACCTCTTACTGAGGTAGCAGTAGTCCTATTTTTTCTGTGTCTCCTCAGTGACCGCCAGAAACTATACAGGACAGTGTTTTCAGTGATGGTCACATGACTTAATTCACCTTGATTATAGAAATCTGTAGAAAAAAGGTAAAGGATCCCGTTACACGTCCATTGAGGCATATTAGGAATATGGTGTTAGGCCCATATTTTCTTGACCATCGGCACACTAAGGGTGATGTGGTCAACATCAAGCCGGCCGCCTTAACCTTCCCAGAGTTGCTCTGGTACCCAATTATGAGGCTGGGTTGACCCCGGAGCCGTTTGCGGCCTAAAAAAATCCCACCTCAACTGGGGATTGAACCATGGACCACCGAGCTAGGAAGCCAGTGCGCTAACCACTGCATTACTGCGGCTCCTAAAAAATGTAGAAGTAAAGAAAAAGATCTTACTTCACTATCTGGTTTTATTTCTTGTTTTATTTTTTCACCCAGGATTGGGATAGTTGTCTCCATATTTCTTGCTGTCTGAAATAAAACAAGATAACCAATGTCAATAAAATTTCACTGGATTAATACTTTTTACACTTCCTAAAGACAAAATCTGAATCCACTTACTAGCTCAGTTATACTTTCTTACTCTTCCTCTTGTTACACGGCCAATCCATTTCTTTCTTTCTCACACGTGATATCAGATGCTCTTAAGTCTAATAAGGCATATGCCTTTGTAGTTCCTAGGGGGGGTCTCTAATGAAACAATAAAAGAATAGGCTTACTGCCCCCCTCAGGCATATTGTAAAAGGCAACCGATATAAGGTTGTGTATGGGGCTGGCAATGAAATTATGCAAACATACTGCTGCAGAAGCCACCATTGTAAGAGCAAGTGAATGCTTGGTGCAGGCTTCCTTCAAGGACGACCAGGTGCAGTGATTGCTCCATGCACCATTTCAAGGGTGTTTGTATTTAGAAGACAGACTGGTTGTTTATGAAAGATGCTTTTTTGGGAGCATGTTTATTTGAGAAGTTGTGAGGTGAATGAGAGCTCAGAATAACCATATTTTTTTTTAAGTGTGGTACAAAAGTTGTCATTGATATGAGTTGTCATCAGTCAGTTTGTTGTGAGGGTACACTATGTTGTGAGTTCTGTTTTTGGTTTATTGGTAAAAAAAAATAAGCGTGAATTGAGAAGTAGTCACTGCTCGAGTGTGTGAGTTGAACAGGGCAATCTAATGGTGGTTCTCAGACAAGTAGGTTGGTTGTGTTTAGTGGTTCCTGCTGGGTTGTTCTGCTGATGTCTGAGTGGAGATAATAAGCTTTAGTTGTTCGACTGTGGGAGATGTCACGAGAAGTTTATCTTTGTTGTGTGATACATCAACTCATATGTGAGATGGCAACACTAGATTTGTTACTCGATAGCTGATAAGTCATTCTATTGTGCTGAATAACTATCCATGTTACCTGTATGTTATGTATACAATATATGATGTTGGAGACTGAAACACAGAGTTTATTCCATCATTTCAACTTCTTCTGACATGTTCAGTCGATGTGTTGTGAACCTATATGGTGTATTCATCCTATAGACAACGTAGCTAAAAGTACATCCCATTCTAGTGCTTGTCAGCAGAATAGAGGTGTAACACTCCATAAGGAATGAAAATGATGTGTATCCACAGCAGGAAAGGGGAATATAACTTTGTTTTTGGTCTGCTCAAACTTTCCACTATTTTGAATCCAGTATTGTTAAAAAATAACAACAAAACCATATATGAATAAATGACCTAACATGTTACAACAGTCAAGGTCAATATCAATGCCTGAACTTTGTGTCTAAACATTTATTGAGCTACTATTTTAAATTAAACTGCTTATTTTGTTTAGAAACTGCTTTTTCTTTTGCTCAAGTATTGCAAATAAATTTTTTTAAAAGAATATTTCTGCTACACAGCTAAAGAATGTTTTTTTTAATAATCAAAGTAAAATACATACATGTCAGAATGTTACTCAATTATTATGTTTTAAAAGGTTTCATGTTAAAGAGAGACAACACACACCACATCCATGCACACTCACACATATAAATCAGATAAGATCAGATTAAATGCCATCTCCATATCAACGATGGGCTATAACAAGACCAGAATTTTCTTTCTTGCTTTGATGGTGCACTTTGATAGTTTTCCTACCACTTTTTATGTGACAATCTCAAGAATAACGTTATAATCCACTTGCCTCTTTCTTCTTCAACCTGAATTTAAGTTTGTTTCAAGGTTTTATGTATTCACAATATAAAAACTCTGAATGTTTACTTGTAAGTAACAGAAAAATAACTTACTTCACGATATGGTTTCATTTCTTGTTTTATTAGCTTACATAGGAATGGGGTCTTTACGTCTACATTTCCTGTGGCCTAGAAGACCCACAAAATAAAAAAAATTTCATGTCATTTAAATGTTAATTGACTGCTGTAATGATATTAACATCTAAAGTATAATATGTCAACCCTATCAATGGAGATGTAAACAGCCCAAATTTTTCAGCCAAGTAAAAATGTGGATTTCCTATCAGTCTGGATAACAATAACATGAAAGTGCTGACTTAATGGGCTCTGGTGAAACTATGACAGGCCAAGTAAGGCAGTAGCTGGTTTTATTGCTCAAAAGGAAACAAAGAATGATATTAAACAGGCTGACAAAATAAAAACTGACACAGAAACACAAAAGAACAAAGTATTGCATGATACTTGTCAAAGTAATAAACCTTGCTGAAAAACAGTTAACTACTTTTCTTCCTTGATACTCAACAGATTGTATGGAAAGAAAGAGTGAAGAAGGTAATGCTATTTATGACTGACCTTTGGTTGTCATATCCTCATGAATTGGGTACCAGAATTGGGAAGGTTAAGGCAGCCGACGTGATGCTGACCACATCACCCCTAGTGTGCCGATGGTCAAGAAAATATGGGCCTAATATTCCCAATATGCCTCAATGGGCGTGTAACGGGATCTTTAGGTTGTCATTAAATCAGTTCAGTCTGCAACAGTCTAAAGCTTATTAAAATATATTTCACAAACCTCATAATTTCATTCATTCATTACTGTTCAACTCCATACGGAGCATAGACCTTCAACAAACATAGTCCAAGTCCTACTGTCATGTCTCCAGCTCTCATCTCCACAGTTAAGGCATCATCTCAAAGATAATTTCATGTCTTCCTCATCATTTCCATGTTTGTCTCCTGTACTAGTCTCCACAATTAAGCTCCTGTTTAATCTGTGTCATTACTGTGATTTATGTTTGACAGTTTTAGGCCTCGTAATGAAGTGTCAAACTAAAAAAGGTAAAGGTAAAGGATCACATGACACGCCTAATGAGGCATATTGGGAATACGGTGTTAGGCCCATATTTTCTTGACCATCGGCACACTAGGGGTGATGTGGTCAGCATCATCCCGGCTACTTTAACCTTCCCAGAGTTGCTCTGGTATCCAATTCTAAAAAATCCCCACCTCAACTGGGGATCGAACCATGGACCATCGAGCTAGGAAGCCAGTGCACTAACCACAGCGCTACCACGGCTCCCTGTCAAACTAAAGAAACTCAAATATTTCTTAATGCATACCCTGCATGACAGTTTAGCCTCACCTGCAAACTCCTCATGGGCACTGATTTTATATGTGTGTGTGCTTGTGTACTTGCTTCCTTCTTCTCATAAGATGATCAAAAGAAAGTGGATTGCTTCTTTCTAGCCTCAGGAATAAAATTCCTTTGCACACGGACATCTTTCAAGACATCCTCATTTAAACTGCTCATGTTAACATTCTTCTGTAAAACCACATCTCTGTGGTATATAGTGCTTTTCCTACTTGTTTACTAACTGTCCATAACTCACTTCCGTATATCAGGACTGTTCCTATATAACTCTGAAGAGCTCTCTTTCTTACTTCCACTGAACAAAGAGTTGTTGCATAAAATGCTTTCCATTTTAAAAAGAATGCTGTTTTTACTTGGTCTATTCTACACACCACTTCTGAAATACAACTTTCATCTGATTTTAATAGTGTGCCCATATATTTCATTCTATTGACCATTTTTAAAACTTTTCAATTTACTTTGAAAAAGCATCCCGGAGAAGTCATTTTCTTCGAGATGACTATAGCTTCTGTCTTCTTTGCTACTACTTTATTTTAGGCCTTTATTTTAACTTGCCATCTGTCACCACTTCTGATATTTCTGGCATCCTCGGTGGGGATTTCATTTACCGACAACACAGTTTCACTATTTGCCTGATTAAGCCAACACATGTCTCATAAAACAATCAGTTTTACCTCAAGTTCACATACGTTTTATATTACCCCTTCGTCAGCCACAAACAGGTGACAAAGACCAAAATTACATATAGGTACTACAAAACTATACGATGATGAGAAACATACAAAAAATGGGCGATACAAGCAGATGGAAAAAGTAAATAACAATACAAGAAAACCGTAAAATCTAAAAGAAATACAGAAACAAGAAAGTAAATAATCCAACGAAAAGAAAAAAGAAGAATAAACAAAACTGTGGAACTAGTTAAAGTTAGCTTAGCTCGATGCAAAAAATCCGTTTAGTAGTGAGTGCCATCTGACGAGTGATGCATATGATACGATTAAGGGCATCAGATAACACATGTTCTGGATAAAGACGTCGGCGAAAGAACTCAAGCATCTCTTGAGCTCGCTGATAAAAATCATCGTCATCGTGACATAACCGACGCAAGCGAAGAAGTTGAGAAAAGGGAATGGAATTTTTACAGCTAAGAGGATGCGATGAAGTATAAAGGAGGAAGCCATGAGCGTCAGTAGCCTTATAATAGACAGACGTTTTAAGACCAATAGGGCTAATAGTCACAGTGATGTCGAGGAAGTTCACTGAGGTCGTAGAAATTTCAGAAGTGAATTTGATGGCAGGATTGAAATTACCAACATAGTCGATAAATCGACGGAGGTCTACCTCAGACATGTCAGTAATGCCAATACCATCATCAATGTAGCGGCGGTAAAACTCAGGTATTGGCCCATCATAATTTTGAAAGACCAAATATTCAAAGTGGCCCATAAAAAGGCAAGCGTAACTAGGGCCCATCTTAGTACCCATAGCAATGCCACTGATTTGGTTGAAGAATTGGCCATTAAACTCAAAAGAGTTGAGATTAAGAACCAACTCAGCAAGGCGAAGAAGCGGACCTGTGCTTATAGTAAGATCAGTACGTGCGAATCCAGAAACCTGATTTATGCTATCATCTGCAAGAGATGTGGCATGACCTATATTGGTGAAACTGGTAGGCGTTTGGCAGACAGGTTTCGTGAGCACTTGAATGACATCTATCAGGACAAACATTTACCGGTGGCCCTTCATTTCAATAGACCTGACCATTCAGGTAATTCCGATATACATGTCACTGCCCTGCGTTCATGTGCCGGTAATGACAAGACTCGCTTTTCGTTGGAGAATCGTCTTATTTTTAAAATGGGCGTTCTAGCTCCCGGCGGTTTAAATATACAACATCATTTTGCATAAATTCTGGTAGCTTTTCTCTTTTTCATTCTTTATTCGTTGTCTTTATGATCCATCTTCTTATGTTTTTGCTTTGGTTCGTTTCGTATCTTTTTATATCTCTTGTTTTGTCGCTATCGCGCGTCACTTCCTTGCGAATTCTGTGACAAGAGACTACCGCTTTCTTCCACGGATTTTTTGCATCGAGCTAAGCTAACTTCTAACTAGTTCCACAGTTTTGTTTATTCTTCTTTTTTCGTTTCGTTGGATTATTTACTTTCTTGTTTCAGTATTTCTTTTAGATTTTACGGTTTTCTTGTATTGTTATTTACTTTTTCCATCTGCTTGTATCGCCTATTTTTTGTATGTTTCTCATCATCGTATAGTTTTGTAGTACGTATATGTAATTTTGGTCTTTGTCACCTGTTTGTGGCTGACGAAGGGTAAAACCCGAAACGTCCCTTGTCTCATGTGAACTGTTATTAGTAAAACTGATTCAATACCGTTTTATTAGTTTATAAACTTATATTCTTTACCAGTTTTACTGCAGCCCCTTAATTTATTTACTTATACTTTATTATTCTCAGGTCCTTACCATACGTGGTGATGTTTTATAACATTTTGATAATTTACTTGTGATTCACTTTGTCAAATGCATTAGTGTCGTCTATAAAACTCAAAATGTAGATCTGTTTTCACTTCTGTGGTCCTCTCTATTCATTTTCTTATAATATATTTGCTGTTGTTTGTACCTTTACCGTCTACAGAATCACATTGTTCATCACTAACTGATGTTGTGTCTTTTCTGTGCTGCACTTCCAGTCTTTGTACTTTTGGTTTAGCCATGCTTCTTTTGTCGTTCTACATTTGTCAATTATTTTCTTATTTAGCCTGTCATATTCTTATCCGTCTTCCTTAGTTTTCAGTCCTGCATTCATCAGTAGTAAAATTTTAAGTGGCATCAATGTCTTCTTTGCAGTCCCCTGCGTGTGTATAAGACTGGGGGACTACTGTATCTGCATACATGCACACGTGTGCGCGTGCACACACACACACTCTAGAAGCCTTACCCATTTTTTGCACAGCGAATCTGTAAATAACTTCTTGTTTTCAAACATAAATGTAAATACAGGAAAAACGTAACTAAAGCTGAAATTCTTTTTTAAATATTAATCCAGTATTTATTTTAACTTCAAAAGAACTTCCTACCTACAGTACTACTAATAAAATCTGATGTTGACTTCTTTTCATGCCATGATTTCAAACTGTCCAGAATCTTCTCTGTTTGTTGTCCAGTTAACATTCTTCTGTAAAACCACATCTCTGTGGTATATAGTGCTTTTCCTACTTGTTTACTAACTGTCCATAACTCACTTCCGTATATCAGGACTGTTCCTATATAACTCTGAAGAGCTCTCTTTCTTACTTCCACTGAACAAAGAGTTGTTGTATAAAATGCTTTCCATTTTAAAAAGAATGCTGCTTTTACTTGGTCTATTCTACACACCACTTCTGAAATACAACTTTCATCTGATTTTAATAGTGTGCCCATATATTTCATTCTATTGACCATTTTTAAAACTTTTCAATTTACTTTGAAAAAGCATCCCGGAGAAGTCATTTTCTTCGAGATGACTATAGCTTCTGTCTTCTTTGCTACTAAGGCCTTTATTTTAACTTTCTGTCACTTCTGTATCAATCATTTCCGACAACACAGTTTCACTATTTGCCATTAAGACTGTCTCATCAACGTACCTCAAGTTATTTATATTATGTCCACCCACTGATATTTCTGGCATGTTCTCTGTGGATTTCATTTTTTTTTACACTGTACAAATTGAAAAGATCTGGTGACAGCACACATCCATGTCCAACACTTTTTTTACCTGTTGAAATGTTCCTATTTGACTGCTGATTCTTACAGCTGCTGGGTCAGAGTGGCTGAGAGGTACGACATCCGCCTCGAGTTCTAGAGGTACCGGGTTTGATTCCCAGTTGAGGGAATATAATTTATGAAAATTTTTTTTCAGAACCTAATGATGTCATACTCCCTTCTGGTCTCCTGGGTAGTGAGATTGGATGCCTAGCCTTCTCGGATAAGGGTGAAAAAACAGGAGGTCCCGTGTGCAAGTTGCGCATGTTAAAGATCCCACGGCAGTTGGAAATCGTAAAGAGTAGGCCTATCAGGCCTCTGCCCTGGCAAAATTTTTAAAAAATTAGAAACCTACCCACAACAAAAATAGTTATAGAATGTGTGACTCCTATATGCACACACTGGGATTCTAACCGGTGCTATGGAGTTTGTGCACTGTGCTGATATCCTCCTTGTGTGATCTAAGGGAGGAGATCAGAGCACTGATGGAGTAGTCTGTGTGCAATGAAGACAGTCCTTAAAACCAAACCAAACAGCTGCTGTCTGTTGCCAACACGTGTACTTTATTATTCTCAGGTCCTTACCGTACATGTTTATGTTTTATAACATTTTGATAATTTACTTGAGATTCACTTTGTCAAATGCATAAGTGTAGTCTATAAAACTCAAAAATGTAGATCTGTTTTCACTTCTGTGGTCCTCTCTATTCATTTTCTTATAATATATTTGCCGTTGTTTGTACCTTTATCATCTACAGAATCACTAACTGGTGTTGTGTCTTTTCTGTGCTGCAGCTCAAGTCTTTGTACTTCTGGTTTAGCCATGCTCCTTTTGTCGTTCTACATTTGCCTATTATTTTCTTATTTAGCCTGTCATATTCTTATCTGTCTTGCTTAGTTTTCGGTCCTGCATCCATCAGTAGTAAAATTTCAAGTGGCATCAATCAATATCTTCTTTGCAATCCCCTTTTCACTGCTATGCTTGATATTATCTGCAATTTAGGAAAATGCCCCTTTTACCACTCATGTTTACAGCGACATCATTGTTATTCGGAGCATTTTAAATGTGTTTATGACCTGTATGCATTCATTAAACAAATACCTTCTGTGTCAGGTACAGATATACACTAGAAAGCATACATGTAATTTTTATGCATAATGACAATCGGCTTTCTAAAGTGAACTATGTTATAACTAGCAATAACCAATAACAGGATTTTAATTGCAGCCATCTTATCATTTTGATCCATAATAATAAGTCTGCAATACTTTAAATTAAAATTTTGTCTTGAAGAAACAATCAAAAACTTACATTTTAAGGTTATTTTTAAGAAAATGATGAGTTAAATCCGTTTCCCGAATGAAACTGGACAGAAGAGTATCTTGATTGTCTGTTGATTTAATCTGCATCTCCGCACCCTCCTGTCTCCAGTTCATGTACTGTTTATCAATTGTGTTGTTGGCTTCTTTCCATAATCAAACTGTTCATGCACACCGTCATTTGCATACTTTTCTATTTTCGGGAGAGTACATATAAGGGAAACAATACAATTATTGTCTAACTTTCAACCACAGTTGCACCCCATTAGCTGTTGTTGAAAGCTAATGTACTTTCTTGAAAATAGAAAAGTGCGCAAATGACGGTGTGCATGATGTGACCGACCGACCAACGTACTTACCGCGGAAATTATGGTATTGGATTATACAATATTAATATTTACAATAAAAAAATCTTAAATAATGTTTTTACATTTTTATATTCCAAAATTACTTGCTCAATTTTTAAATGCTGCATTGTAAAAATAAGAAAATCTTAGATTATAAATCACATTCAATCTTTAATTTTATAATGAGCTGCTAATTTCCCTTTAAAATGAAAAATTATTATTAAATTATTTCCATTGGTGAATGTATGTATAAGTGACGGACTTGAAACATTAATTTTTCACATTGTTTTCAGTTATGTTTCCTGTAACTAAACCAAAAATTGTTAGTGTTTAACTAAAATTTTGAGAACATGGACTTACTCTATATCCTGGTTTCATTTCCTGTTTTATTATTTCACATGAAATCTGGGTTTCTGATTCCATATTTTGAATGATCTGAAAGAAAAAAAAACTGCTTATTAATGTCATTAAAACTGCAATAAAATACTACTATTAATGTTTCCTAAAATCAGTGCAGTGTGTAGGAGTCTGTGACAGCACAAGATTAGGTATTGTCATGGCATGTGTGGGTTTTCCCAAAAAATCCAACAAATGTAGGGACGAGTAGGTCATAGATTAAAAGAACAATAACACATGAATGGTCAGCAGAGTGGGATAAAAATCTGAAAGGAAGAAAAACACATAAGCTGTTCAAGACTCCAACAAGAAAATTCCAATATATCTAGGGAACCGAAAATTCCTAGCAACGAGCTACTTCTCAGACTAAAACTGGGAACTGACTATTTCAGATTAGAAGAACCTTACAGTGCAGGATGTCTTCAAGACAACAATACAGACCATTTCATTTAAAATGTTCATATTGTTGAACAGAATTGACATCACTGCACTCTGGGCAAACCAATACGTGCTTAGTCTACTTCAGCATATGTCGATGGGTATGAATGCTAACTGTTCCTGTTGCGCACTTGTTGTTTACATGACAAATGTATTCTCTCATTCATCCATCCCTGCTAGCCTTACATTCCACGCCAAATTTCAATAATCTTAACATTGTTGATTCATCTATTAGTGTCGTTCTCTAAGAGGTGATCAATAATTGGCCTTAGGATCTCTCCCTTATCCATATCCAGTTTCCTCATTATAGGTGCTCTTGAGGCTAGTCCGTCAGCTCTCTCATTACCACGTACCCCTGCATGACCAGGACAGTAGATCCACACTAGTTCCTGCAGATTCGAAGCTTCTATGAATATTTTCCATTCATGTCATAGACATTCATTTTGAACCTTCCAAAGCAGGGACTGTGAAAGTCTGACACAATAACTGCCTTTGTTAATGAAAATTCAAGCAACCACCTTACGGCTGCAGTAGCTGCCTCTACCTCCATTTTGAAGGTTGTTATCATGTAAGCCCCGCTATATTCAGCAATGATTCTGCCATTTACTGTAGCAGAAAAGTCCCATCCTGATTTATCACCAGGGATTACAGACCCAAGAGTGTACACAATGACATCATCACCCTCAGCAAGATCATTTATCAGTTGATTAATTTCCAGCTCTGCTTTCCCACTGCTCCAAGCTTTGCACTCCCTGCCAAGGATAATAATGATTTGCTGGTAGTTCATCCAATTCTCACTTGACTTACTCCACTCTTCTTCCTTGTATATATTTTCAAATGGGGTGAACTGTCTAATCATAGCCTCAGCCTGTGCCATCCATTACATCCCTCTCTTTATTCTTGCTCCCTTGATGTAAGTTATGTTCCTATGTAGGGGGTGATTTCTGTCTATTGTTATACGCATATAGGCTTTTGTCTGGGCCATCACATATCTGGATCTAATCAACAACATTCCAAGCATGAACATCATTGTCACAATAGGGGTATCTTGCATACAGTCAAAGACTACATGCATCCCTTCATTTTGAATGCATTCTAGTCATTCACATTGTGTTACTGATAGTGTAAGTATCCCCAGCCCATACTCAATTACCGATATGACGAGCTGATGATACAGGAGAAATAGTAATCTCTGCTCCAGGTGCACTGCGGCAATTTTTTTAGAGTTGCCAGACCTCTCTTGCACTTCTGTATGATGTGATCAACATAGTGATTATTCCATTGCCCGCGATAGAATGTTAATCCAAGGTATTTCAGCTTGTCTTGCCATTCAATTTTCTGCCCATTGAATCTGGAAGATATGTATTCATTATGGAGTTGGTCAAGGAGCTTAACATACATCGGCTCACTTCTTCTTTGATCCTTAGCCGCCGACCGTCAAAGCAGTCAGTGGTCATCACGCCTAGTGGCGTCTTGAAGGGCAACAACAAATTGATTCCACTTTGCTCGGTCGGCGGCCATTCTTCGTACAGTGCCCCAACTCTGGTTCATTCTTTGCATCTCAGCCTCCATAGTCCTCCGCCAGGTTGTTTTTGGTCGGCCTCTCTTTCGTTTTCCTTCAGGGGTCCAAAGCATAGCTGTTCTTGTGATGGCATCGGGGTCTCTTCTGAGGACATGGCCAACCCAGCTCCAGCGTCTGCCAGCTATGATGGTGTGCATGTCCTCTTGCTTGCTCCAAGTAAGCAGATCTTGGTTGGTGATGGTATTCGGCCAAAAGATTCGGTGAATTTTTCTTAGGCATGTTGTGTGAAAAGAGCAAAATTTCTACATTTCCTTCTCTGTAACTCTCCAGCATTCCGCACCATAGAGAAGCACAGAAAGCACACAGCTTTGATATAATCTTAATTTTGTGCTTGTGCTGTATTGAGAGGACTTCCAGATGTTGTTTAGGCTAAAAAAGGCTGTTCTTGCTTTGTTCATTCTGATGTTGATGTCTCTGCTTGCTCCGCCGTCTGGTGTTACTATGCATCCTAGGTATGTGAAGGTGTCTGTCTGTATGAGTTGCTGATTCCTTACTGATATGGGCTCAGTGTTGCTCACATTGAGCGTCATGACCTCTGACTTCTTTAAATTGATGTTCAAGCCCACCTGCTGGCTAAACTTATTAAGTCTATCCGTTTTTTCCTGTATGTGTTGATGTGAATGTGCTAGTAGTGCAATGTCATCTGCATATTCCAGATCTTCCAATGTAGAAAATGTAGTCCATCTTATTCCTCTTGGACTGCCCTCTGTTGTCTGGCGCATCACCTAGTCTATGACTTAAAAAGAGAGTGGTTGATAAGGGTCATCCCTGTCGTATTCCTGTCTTCACCTCAAAGGTTAGGTTGCTCTGCCCAAAATTACACGTAAAGTTGGCATAGAGGCTTTTTATGATTGACACTATGCAGCTTGGAATTCCATAAGCCCTCAGTATTTTCCATAAACTGTCCCTATGTATGCTGTCAAAAGCCTTTTCAAAATCAACGAAATTAATGTACAGCTGTCTTTGCCATTCTGAGCACTGCTCTATAATGTTCCTGAGAGACATCGGCTTACTACCAGAACAGTAAACAGCCAGCTGGGGAGAAGTGACCATGTACCAGTCACAATACAGATATCTGAAGTAGGAAGCACAGGACCATTTAATATGACTCCTAGCTGGAACTTCAAAAAAGCGAACTGGGTCATTTTTAAAGAACAGGTCGATAAACTCTGTCAGAACATTACCCACTCAAACAGCATAAGTAAAAACATTTCCATTATCAGTGAGGCAATCATTCAAGCAGCAAAGAAGCATTACCACAAGGTAAACGATGAGACTACAAACCCTACTGGAGTGACAACCTGGAAAAACTCCAAAATGACCTAAATAAAGCACATAAAACTATGGAGCAAAATCCAATGGTAGAAAACACCCAGGGGCACAACAGTATAAAACATGATTTTAATGAACAAAAGAAAGCTGAAATCCAAAGGAGCTGGCACTAGAAGACCAGCAGACTCAATATGGATAAGGACTCAAGCAAGCTGTGGAATCTGACAAGAGTACTCAATGAAGAAATAACAACCAGCTACTGTATCACTGTCATCAAGGAAAATGAAAAATACCACACAGGAAAGTTGGCAGCAAACATCCTGCCAGATTTCTACAAGGAAGAAAGCACCACATCACTTCCACATGCGCATATCCAAGAAGTACATAAGGAAATAAAATAAAAACTGAAGCACCAAAACCCAGACACCTGCATGAAGTCATCCTTCATTAAGAGAGAACTAAGTGCTGCCATATTAAAACTAAAGAAAATGAAAGCTCCAGGAAAAGATGGTATAACAAATGATATGATCAAGAACCTGGAACCTGTAACCAGACACAAGCTCCTCCAAATCTTCAATCAATCATGGAGTGCCGGAAAATTTCCAGATTGATGGCGAGAAGCAATCATTGTCCCCATCAGAAAGAGAAACAAAAGGAGAAAACAAGCAAGTCCAGCTACCGACCAGTTAGCCTACTGAGCTGTCTGGGTAAGGTAATGGAAAAGATGGTGAACTCAAGACTACTGAAACATCTGGAAATAAACCATCTGCTGATAACACACAATTAGCATTCAGGAAAAACTGCAGCACTGAGGACCAGCTAGTATATGTAGCCCAGGAAGTAGAAAATGCCTTTCAGGAGAAGAAAAAAGTATTGGCTGTCTTTATGGACCTGACAAAAGCTTTTGATAAGGTATGGAAAGAAGGACTTCTCCATAAGATGCTCAACAACAAAACTGAAGGGAGAATGTTCAACTGGATACAGGACTTCCTCCGATATCGCACAGCAAGAGTAAAACTTAATGGGAAACTGAGCCATCACGTCGCTCTTCAACAGGGTGTGCCACAAGGAAGAGTTATCTCCCCCACACTCTTCATCATTTATACAAATGATATTGCAGAGAAACTGTCAAGGCATATCTCTAGGGCGCTGCATGCTGATGATTTTGCTGTTTGGTGTGCCGCAGAACATGTGCCTACTACACAGTTCAGGATGCAGGCAGCACTAAATACCACAGGGGCGTACAAATCAACCTCTCCAAGACAGTAACAACCTGTTTCTCTCTGTCAAATCTCCATGAAAACGATCAAGTTGCAACTAAATGGAAGTGAGCTTCCAAACACGGAAAATCCAACAAACATGGGAGTCAAGTTGGATAAGAGACTCACCTGGAAAGCAGTAGAACAGAGAGCAACAAGGAAACTCTCCATTATGAAGAAACTGGCTGGCACAAACTGGGGAGCAAACACCAGCATACTTAAAAAAGTCTATTCAGGCAGAGTCAGGCCTGTAATTGAATATGGCATGTCAGCCTGGGCCACGGCATTGATAATAAACACAGAACATCTAAGAAAAGTGCAAACTGCAGGCCTAAGATTAATCACTGGAGGGATGAAGACTACTCCAATCCAGGCAATGGAGAGATACAACAACATACGCTCCCTTGATGACAGACATGAGGAAAAGATGTTTATTCACAGCAAGAAACTTCTACGAATGCCAAATCATCCAATGCATGCCAAACTCCATAGCTTGACAAGAAACAGGCTGAAGAGAACCAGCTTCTTAAACATCTGCATCAATGTCATGAAGATCTCCTACCGAAATGGAAATGTTAATTGATTATGAGAGCCTAAATACTGCCATGAAAAATATCTATCATCACAGAGGTCCATGAAATAAGAAAGAAAGGCCACCAGACCCTTCCACAACTAAAAACATTGGCTCAGGATTGAAGAAAGTACAACCCGAAAGAGTGGACACACTTATACACAGATGGATCCGCAGAGGGGGCAGTAAAGAATGGTGGAGGAGGCATTTTTATAAGATTCGTAAATGGGAAGATCATATGAAAGGCCTTCCCAACTGGAAAGATCTCCAATTTCAGGGCAGAAGCTCTGGCACTACTACAAGCTCTGAAAATCCTCACCAGATCAGACTAACAGCCACCAGCTAAGATAGTAATCTTCACTGACTGTATATTTTCTTCTTCTTCTTCGTTCACTCTCAGACATCCACTTGAATGTTCTCAAAGAAAGCAGTAGTCAGTTTGAGGCTATTTGAATCCCCATAAAGCTTTTCCACGAAAGGAGCTTGTGTCAGCCATTTGCGCTTTCTCTGCACCGTATATCAGGGGCAACTTTGAAGCAGATGTTCAGCAGTCATTTTATCAGTGCCACAGTATATCATTACTGGAATCAATACAGAACACCAGAAATGAAAACATGATGCATGAGATCAGATCTGAGCTTAACATAATCCAAAAGTCATCAACCATTGCCCTTCAGTAGATACCCTCCCATTGTGGAATCACTGGAAATGAGAGAGCAGATGCTCTATCTAGAAGTGGCAGTAAAATGGAACAATTCAGCCACCCATTGCCCAATAGAGAAGCTAAATCCATCATCCACAACAAGTACAAAAACTAGTGGAAGGAGGAAGGTGATACATACAGCAGAGATGACCCAATCCACCAATTTAACAGACACCAACAGACCATCATATTCCACCTGAGAACTAGACACTGCAGACGGCTAGGCCATCTCTATCGCCTCAGGATATCTCATACAAACAAATGTCCATGTGGAACTGGATTCCAGACACCCGAACACATTCTCCAAAACTGCCCAACCCATGATGATCCACAACATCTGATCTGGCCATGGGGTGCTGAGCTCAAGCAGAAGCTATGGGGCTGCTATGCTGACCTGGAAAAGACTGTGGACTCCGTCCTGGTGACAGGACTGCAGATTTAGCATGACTACAAACCGAACGCAGAAGAAGAAGGTCAAGGAGCACCACATCACACAGGCCTTGTTGGGATGGACTTTAGAGCCTGTTTCCTCACACCATTTAAACATCTCATGTAGTGTCCCATGGATGATATTGCCAATTTCCTGTCAGTCAGAGCTAGTCCTGTAAATGATAGTTCATCAACAAAATTCAATGTTCATCCTAGCCCAGTTGGCTGAATAGTGGCTACTTTTGCTGTGTAGATGTTAAACAGCACAGGTAATAGTGGAGAAACCAGGGATAGTCCCAAGCAAATGTGTATGGGTTCTGATGTCCATGTTCCCCAGAGAAAAGCAACTGATCTCTCAGTTAAAGCAGCCACTATCCATCTTGTTAGCCAAAGGTTAATACTGCAAGGCATTACACATTTTATTAAGGTTTCAAATTTCACACTGTTATAAGTATCCTCTAGGTCAACTGCTAAAGCAACTGTTTCTAGTTTACCCTGGAACCCCTTCGTACACATCATAAGCAAATGTTCCACAGTTGCCCCATGTTACTTTCATGAGCCTATAGCTTCCCAGGGTATCAGGGAGGATCTGTGCATTTTTGAGGTGGTTCATTATTTTCCTCGCTACTATCTTTGCTAGTAATTACCATAGACATTCTGCAATGTGATAATTCTATAGCTGGGGTGTATGGAGAGGTCAGGGAGGGGTAGTACCTCTGGTGAAGGGGCAGTCACACTTCCTTTGGAAGTGGCTCTTCCACAATTGATCCCCACCTACCTCTCAGCTCTCACCTGTGGCTCCAAGTAGCTGGTGCATGCACAGCGGCCACACCTTGGTACACCGCATCGACTGGCGGGCTAAACCAGGTGAGGGTAGCCGAGGGGGATTCAAACCCTCGGTGAAAAACAGGGCTTGTCTACCTAGCATGTGAAGACTGGATTTGGCGGACTATGCGGACGAAGCCACCAGCTGGCTCAATGGATATGAAGGCAACTATCAGCAGCGTGGAGTGGAACGCAAAGAGCATGACGAGACACCTAGAACCCCCTGGTCATCCACTGCATCCTGTGTTGTCTCCAGTCGTCTCGATAATATCTTGCCACTGGACCAGATAAGTCAGGACGAGAAAGTGAGGATGACGATTAGCGCAACTCTTCCTCACTTAAATCCAATTACAGCCCAAGTCACTGCTTCAGACAGAAACATACAGACACTACACTCAAAGTGGCGATGGGGGAGTGGCGAACCAGAAAGTGTGGATACACTCAAGCTGCAGCCACATTCCTGCACACAGGCGGCTCATGCCATAGGGTCGACTGAGCAGCCCTCTTTAGGATCCCTCTGCTCACCTCCATGGCATGAGAAAGGGGCTAGAAAAGGTGCCCTGAACATAGCCTGCTTCAACCTACTCTGACCAGCTTGACGCGTCTGGAGGGTTTCCCAATCATGCATTCGAACAAAAAATAAGAAAAGAATGAAGGTGCTTACCTTCGGCATGTGGAACGTGCGAACATTACTCGACGTGTGGCCAAAGAACTGGCGCGCTATAATGTCGATATAGCAGCCCTAAGCGAGACGCAACTACCAGAAGAAGGTCAGATTACTGAAATTGGAGGTGGCTACATATTTTATTGGAGTGGGCGGGACAGCAAGGAACGGCGTGAGGCTGGCGTTGGATTCGCCATTAAATCTCATATCGTACGTAAACCTGTCAAATCTCCCAAGGGCATTAACGATCTTCTAATGACCCTTCATATCCCACTAGGAAGCAACAGAAGTGCCACACTGATCAGTGCATATGCTCCAACAATGAGAAACCCCGAGGAAACAAAAGAAAAGTTCTATGACGAACTTAACTCTATTATCTCATCAGTTCCTAAATCTGAGAAACTTATTATTCTCGGTGACTTCAATGCCAGAGTAGGCACTGACCACAACACCTGGGATAGAATACTTGGAAAACATGGCATAGGCAAATATAATAGCAATGGGCTCCTATTACTCAGCCTGTGTGCTACACATGATTTGTCCATCACGAACACCATGTTTCGCCTACCCACTCGAAATAAAACAACATGGATGCACCCCAGCACCAAACAGTGGCATCTCATTGATTATGTCATCACGAGAAGGAGCGACAGATGTGACGCGAGAGTAACCAAGGCCATATGTGGTGCCAAATGCTGGACCAACCACAAGCTGACTGTATCAAAACTCAACCTTAACATACAGCCCAAGCGAAGACACCAGAGTCAGAAACCCATGAAGAGGCTCAACGTCACAAAACTTAAAAGCGAAGCAACCGCAGAGAGCTTCTCAAGGGACTTGGACAGCTGTCTGAGGGACGTTGAGCTCGGTCAAACCACCATAGAGGACAAATGGGCCACTCTGAAGAACATTGTGTACTCTGCAGCCTCTAAGAGCCTGGGATATACAACACGCAAGAACCCTGACTGGTTTGATGAGAATGACGAAAATATTAAAACACTGCTGGCTGAAAAATATCGCTTGCAGAGAGACTATCAAAGCAACCCTTCCTTAACATCCAAAAAGGCAGCCTTTACCAATATATGCAGAGTTGTCCAGAATAAGCTCAGGAAGATGCATGATGCATGGCTCAGCAATAAAGCAGACGAGATACAGAGATATGCAGACAGAAATGACTCAAAGCGCTTTCATGATACCCTGAAAGCAATTTATGGCCCTCAATCGAATCAATCATCACCGGTCCTAAATGCTGATGGCATGGCATTGCTCACTGATAAAATGCAGATTTTGGAACGCTGGGCAGAACACTTCAATGCCATCTTAAATTATCCATCCAACGTCAACGACCAGGCCATTGCAAGCATACCGCAAGTTACAGTCAATGTCAGACTTGACCTTCCACCCAGTGTGGAAGAGGTCATGAAAGCAGCCAGTCTACTCCAGCGGCAAAGCCCCAGGATCAGATGCCATTCCTGCTGAGATTTATATAGCTGGAGGCAGCATGCTGCTGCAGAGTCTAACAGACCTCTTCCACTCAGTCTGGGATGAAGAACAGATACCACAGGAACTGAAAGATGCCACTATCGTTCACATATACAAGCGAAAGGGAAATCATCAATCATGTGATAACCATAGGGGAATCTCCCTATTATCTACTGCGGGCAAAATCCTGGCTCGAGTCCTGCTCAACCACTTGACCGTTCATCTCGAATCGCAGAACTTACTCCCAGAGAGTCAGTGTGGTTTCCGAGCAGGTCGCGGAACAGTTGATATGATATTTGCCACACGCCAACTTCAGGAGAAATGCCAGGAACAGTACAATAACCTATACACAACATTTATTGACTTGACCAAGGCCTTTGACACTGTCAATAGGGACGGCCTATGGAAAATTATGGCGAAATTTGGCTGTCCCGATAATTTCATCTCAATTGTCCGCCAGTTTCAGGAAGGTATGATGGCTCGCATATTGAATGATGGAGAACCTTCTGAACCCTTTCCCATCACAAATGGTGTCAAACAGGGATGTGTGCTTGCCCCGACACTATTCAGTATGATATTTGCTGCCATGCTATGAAACAATGATCTCTAACCTCGTCTTTGCGGACGACTGTGCCCTCAACACCTGCACAGAACTGGACATGCAGAACAATATGAGGAGCTTTCTGTAGCGTGTGATGACTTTGGTCTTACTATCAATACGAAGAAATCTGAAGTAATGTTGCAACCTGCTCCTGGGAAACCTTACTGCAAACCAAATATCACAGTAAAGAACCAACGTCTCCAAGTGGTGGACAGCTTCGCTTATCTTGGCAGTACCCTTACCACAGATGCGAATATTGACTCCAAGGTCAACAACAGAATTGCCAAGGCAAGTGGGGCTTTCGGAAGACTAAGAGTAAATGTCTAGGATCGACAAGGAATTAGTGCCGCCAACAAGATAAAAGTATATCTTGCAATAGTGCTCACTACCCTCCTGTATGCCTGTGAAACATGGACAGTGTATAGCAGACGTGCCAAGAAGATTAATCATTTCCACATGAGCTGTCTTCGCAGGATTCTCAGGATCAAGTGGCATGATAGAGTATCTAATTCTGAGGTCCTCAACAGAGCACATATCTCAAGCATCTACACATTGCTGCAGAGGGCCCAAATTAGATGGGCCGGACATGTTGTTCGCATGCTGAAAAACGCCTCCCAAAGCAGTTGATGTAAAGCGAACTCTCCATGCGAACAGTAGGGGGACAAAAGAAACGCTTCAAAAACACACTGAAAGCATCGTTGAGCAGCTTCAAAATTGATGTCTCCTCCTGGGAGACTATCGCACAGGATCGCTCTGCCTGGCGGACAAACATTACTCAAGGCACTCGCATTGCAGAACAGAATTTAGCTGATAAGGCAGAAGGCAATAGTGCTGCAAGGTCAGAATGCACAGCAACTACTATTATCGACTCTAACCATGTGTGCCTTGTATGTGGCAGGGCCTGTAGGGCCAAAATAGGACTAATTAGCCACATGAGATCACGGCACAGATGTGTCACAACTCAAGTCTGAAGCTGCCGCCATCTTTGCTTGCGATGGGCAAACTATTATTAAACCTTTAGCACGCTGCATAAAAATTCAGAAAACTTGCCCAACCACTGCATTCTTTTTCACAGCGTCCCGTTTTTATAGTGGGTGACTTGTAATGTCTATAGTTTTTATGTTTCTTGGTCAACTGCTATCATTTTTGGAATTTCTATAAATAAATGAATGGTGAATCTGATGATATAAAATTTGTTTGTGTACATGTTAGATGTGATAGGAAGAGAGGAAAGGAAAGATAAAAAAAATCGAAAAAAAAAATTAAAATAATAAAAAAATATTTTTTTTTAATTTTAAAATTTTAAAAAAAATTTAAAAAAATAACCAGCAAACGAAGGGTCCATATCCCTTGCATCTCAATGAAAGTCATTTGACCAATAGACCAATACAAATCAAATGACGATCTTTTCGTTACACCCATCATCAGTAGCACAGCAACAAACGCTCTCATCAGCTGTGACATTCGGCCGAAATTCTAAATCTTTCCGATATTCCTAGTCCTAACCCCTAACATTATACATACTTGAAAGGCCATTTTACTTTCGTTTCCATCTCAGCCATCAAACATATTCTGAGAAACGATATCAGCGCTTATAAAGACAAAAATCTTATCCCCACCACATGGCATCAGAATCCAATAAAATAAGAGCAAAAATGGCCGCATGTTGATGCCGATTCATTTTGATTTAAAAAATTTACAAAAAATAAATGCGGATACACCCATCGCTTTTTTAAGATCGGAAACGGAAGCTAGCTCTCTTGCAAATAACATTAGAACTTAACATCCGGGGCTGAAATCACGTGTACACAAGTCCTCATGCTAGAAACGGTGATATCCGTAAGGTGCAACATTGCGCCTCCAGCATGGAGAACATAGGTTACGTTCGGCGCAACGCTGCGCCCGCAGCGTGCTAAAGGTTAATTCTATAGCTGCTGAGAAATGTGAGGTCTTTACCAGGTTTAGGAAGTGGCCATAAGTAACTATGTAGCCAGTCTTTCAGCACCTCAGCAATCTGTATACTGATGCTGAAATCTCTCACCACATTCATAATGACCGTTTCATTTAGTTGTCTTATGTGATGATACTGTACACCATCAAGACCTGGGGAAGTGTTTCTACTGGTTCTAAAGTGTACACGTCTTCTTCAGATATGAGGTAGAAATATATCTCACATCTTATGTCGCTTTCCAGGACATGGTCTTTAATTTCTTGGTGAACAGCTTCATCACCCTTATCTGTCTGAGTAATAAAACACTTTAGTAATGTGTCCTTTTTCTGCATCAGTCTTCAGGCTTATTCCTGTCGAACTTAGAATACTAGGAATTGAATGGGTTGTACTTTTCCTACATTCTTCGATGTAAAGACCAGAGTTTCTGTAGAGTTTTTTCAGTGCTCACCTGTGTCCACAAAGGTCTCCTACACTGTGTTCTTGGCTTCTCTTGCCAAGCCCTTGAATTTATTTATAGCTCTCTGCTTTTTTCTCCATCATTCATCGTCATCCTCTTTCGTGCTTTCTGGCATGACTTTGTCGCTCTTTCATTTTCTATCCATGCTTTCTCCACTGTCTCATTCCACTAGGATGGTTGGGTAAAAAAGGGTTTGAGCTGTCTTTTATTTGGCATTGTGATGCATTATGTGTACTGGGCTACCACTGTCATGTGGGCCTGTATGATACTGGAAAGTTTGTTTCAGTTTCCTGTGTCTGGTGGTCTTTCCTTTCATAATGAGTATTACACAGGGTAGGTGGTCAATTTCTTCAGCTTGCAATACATCCTAGTGTGCAAAGGTGGCAGCAGCACTAGAAATCAATGCCAGATCTATGATACCATCAGTATCCCCTGGTTTAGTTGCCAGTCTTGTTGAGCGTCCATCATTTAAAATGGATAGGTGTAAAGGAGCCTTTTTACTTTTAAAGCTGCAGGGCTCCTTTATGATTTTGAAGTTAACAAGTGTTCTTGTATGGCTGACCTAAGTTATGATCAGCTCAGGTCGGGCTTACAGTTGGCCGACAAACTTCAATAACGCGAATGATAATATCGTGGGCCGAAGAGGTGGGCCAAAGTTAATATCAAAGAACTTTGAACTGTCAAAGAATTCAGCTGGAAGTCCGGTCTTCACATAAGACATCACGTTTATTAATGGACATAAGACAGACGATCATGGATGTAATCATAGGCATCATATCAACAGTTCATCTTATAATCTCAGGACATCATAGTTAATGTATCAATGTTCATGTAAGATCAAGCAATTAGATCATAAGCTGGAATGATATCTCTTATTATAACGGTCGACCTCTCAAGGGCAGACATACCCATTATGACCAAGGGTATATGATACATCAAAGACTGTCCCATCTTTAACTGGCCTCGTAAACAATATAACTGGCATATCTGAATATCCTAGTTGAGGCATCAAAGTAAATAGTACATATATAGAATCCTAAGTCCTGAACTTGACTCACCTCTCATCATCTGCCGTAATCTATAGGACGGCGTAAATATACTTCATAATTGTATTCACATGTTGTGATGTACTTCTTCTCAAACGGCACATACTTAAAAATAATAGGCTGGATGCACAAACTTCACTTTATCTCCAATCCATTTCAGTACACCCTAATAGAGGGTCAATAATTCCCCATTGAATGTGCTGACTAGATTCCATAATATTTCTATATTTCTATAAGCTTCAATGAAACAACTTACTGTGCAATCCTTACGGCAATAGCTTCCACATGGAAGGCCATATAACAAAGACACAACAGTAGTTTATCCACTATATGGGGTTCGAACAAAACAGACCAAAGTCTGACTTCCATCCCAGCCATGACATCTCTCTCTGAGGTCACTACGTCATCTAGTGTTTAGCAACAAAACGCAAAATACCCATGCACAAATATGTGCGCTTCCGTGCGCGATAAATTTAATTACAAATATATTCTTACCACATTTGTTGATGCGTACCCTCTTAACAGAAGTAGGACCCATGTCTACTTTAATAGTGTTAAGGACCCAAAAAGGACGCAACAATAGGTTTGTGCTGAATAAAGCCTAGCTCAAGGCAACACCCTGTATATTTTCCGTGACGTTCCCCCACTCCTTAGACCTAACATTAAAATCACTGGCAATTAGATACTTTTTGTTAGGTTCTTCTGACAATTTTGTCAGGAACTCCCAACTACCTTCTTCTGGAAGGTGATCTACGTGAACATATAATTTGAAGACTCGCCATTCCTGACCGCTTATATCCAGTGCATTTCCTTGCTATTCTGCATCCTCATTAGAATGGAAACTTGTATCTAGCCATGCATGAGGAAAATCATTTTTCACATACATTGCTTGCCTTCGTCTGCCAAGCCCACACAGATTTGAGTAACATCTGTACCCTGGGCAACTGACAGTACTATTAGCTTTTAAATTTGTCTCCTGCATCATGAGGATACCGAAATAATAGATGATTGTATAATGGCTGCTCGCTGATAGACAGTTCCATAGCGAAGAGAAAAGAAATGAAAAGAAAGAAAACAGAAGCTAAGTCTCCCAGGTTAAAGGCAATATATAGTGAACAGTACAGTCAGCTGGACAAGGAAGTTAAACGTCAAACCCGTGCTAACAAAAGGACATTTCTGGATGACCTTGCAAGACAGGCAGAAGAGGCAGCACTGAGAAATGAACAAAGCGCAGTATACAAAATAACTAAAATCATCAGTGGAAAACGAGGTGCAAACAATATTACATTAGTAAGAGATAAGCACGGAAATCTCATCACGACAGTAGAGGGACAGGAAACAAGATGGGCAGAGCATTTCAGAGAAACTCTGAACAAGGAACCACCAGAGACACAATTGAATGTTCCTGAGGCTGAAAATGATCTAGATGTTAATACAGACATCCCACGAAAAGAAATCATCACAGTAATCAAAGGGTTAAAGAATGGAAAAGCTCCTGGTCATGATAACTTAAATGCAGAGCTATTTAAGACAGACCCAGAGCTAGCAGCAGAACTATTAGAACCACTATTTGCACAAGTCTGGAAAACAGGGACAACACCAACAGAGTGGAGAAAAGGAATAATTGTCAAATTGCCCAAGAAGGGAGATCTTGCAGACTGCAATAACTGGAGAGGAATAACTCTTCTCTCAGTTCCCAGCAAAATACTAGGCAGGATAATTATACAGAGAATCTCAAAAGCAGTAGACCACAAACTGAGGAAAGAACAAGCAGGATTTAGAAAGAACAGAAGATGTGTAGATCATATATTTACCCTCAGGAACATTATAGAGCAGTGCTCAGAATGGCAAAGACAGCTGTACATTAATTTCGTTGATTTTGAAAAGGCTTTTGACAGTATACATAGGGACAGTTTATGGAAAATACTGAGGGTTTATGGAATTCCAAGCTGCATAGTGTCAATCATAAAAAGCCTTTATGCCAACTTTACGTGTAGCATTGGGCAGAGCAACCTAACCTTTGAAGTGAAGACAGGAGTACGACAGGGATGCCCCTTATCAACCACTCTATTTTTAACAGTCATAGACTGGGTGATGCGCCAGACAACAGAGGGCAATCCAAGAGGAATAAGATTATCTACATTTTCTACATTGGAAGATCTGGAATATGCAGATGACATTGCACTGCTTGCACATTCACATCAACACATCCAGGAAAAAATGGATAGACTTAATAAGTATAGCCAGCAGGTGGGCTTGAACATCAACCTAAAGAAGACAGAGGTCATGACGCTCAATGTGAGCAACCCTGAGCCCATATCAGTAAGGAATCAGCAACTGGAACAGATAGATGCCTTCACATACCTAGGATGCATAGTAACACCAGACGGCGGAGCAAGCAGAGACATCAACATCAGAATGAACAAAGCAAGAACAGCCTTTTTTAGTCTAAACAACATCTGGAAGTCCTCTCAGGACAGCACAAGCACAAAATTAAGATTATATCAGAGCTGTGTGCTTTCTGTGCTTCTCTATGGCGCGGAGAGCTGGAGAGTTACAGAGAAGGAAATGTCGAAATTGTCCTCTTTTCACACAACATGCCTAAGAAAAATTATCCGAATCTTTTGGCCGAATACCATCACCAACCAAGATCTGCTTACTCGGAGCAAGCAAGAGGACATGCACACCATCATAGCTGGCAGACGCTGGAGCTGGGTTGGCCATGTCCTCAGAAGAGACCCCGATGCCATCACAAGAACAGCTATGCTATGGACCCCTGAAGAAAACGAAAGAGAGGCCGACCAAAAACAACTTGGCGGAGGACTGTGGAGGCTGAGATGCAAAGAATGAACCAGAGTTGGGGCACTGTACGAAGGATGGCCGCCGACCGAGCAAAGTGGAATCAATTTGTTGTTGCCCTACAAGACACCACCAGGCGTAATGGTCACTGACTGCTTTGATGGTCGGCGGCTAAGGATCAAAGAAGAAGAATAATGGCTGCTCGCTGATAGACAGTTGCAGAACCCTATATGCCCATATTTCGCACAGAGTCTGTCCACTTTCATTCTCTTGATTTTCTCTTGCCAGCTCTTCTTTTCTCTCTCTCCTCTTCTCTCCCCTACCTCTCCTTCTGCATCCACATTTCTGTAACAGCATGATCGCCACAGCTCCAACGATGATTCTGGTATGTTGTGTAATCTATAGTATACTTGCAAGATATGATGGAATTAAACCCAGATATCTGCATGAAGTCATCCTATGAGAGAACTAAGCGCTGCCATAACTAAAGTAAAAAACAAGAAAGCTCCAGGAAAAGATGGTATTACAAATGATATGATCAAGAATCTGGGACAATGTAGCCAGGCACAAGCTCCTCCTAACCTTCAATCAATCATAGAGTACTGGAAAACTTCCAGATCGATGGCGAGAAGCAATCATTGTTTTACATCAGAAAGAAACAAACGTTGAAAACAAGTAAGTCCAGTTACCGTCCAGTTAGCCTACAGTTGTCTTGGTAAGGTCATGGAAAGAATAGTGAACTCTACATTACTGAAACATCTGGAAAAAAAAAAAACCATCTGCTTGATAACACACAGTCAGCTTTCAGGAAAAACCGCAGCACCGAAGACCAGTTAGCATATCTAGTCCAGGAAGTAGAAATGCCTTTCAAGAGAAGAAAAAAGTACTGGCTGTTTTTAGGGACCTGACAATAGCTTTGATAAGGTATGGAAAGATTGACTTCTTCTAAAGATGCTCAACAACAAAATTGAAGAGAAAATGTAGTTCCTCCGATACCATACAACAAGAGTAAAACTTGATGGAACATTGAGCCATCGTGTCGCTCTTCAACAAAGTATGCGACAAGGAAGAGTTATCTCCGCCACTCTTCATCATTTATATAAAGAATACTGCAGATAAGCTGTTCAGGCGTATCTCCAGGGCTCTCCATGCTGATGACTTTGCTGCCTGGTGTGCAGCAGAACACTTGCCTACTGCAAAGTTCAGGATACAGGCGGCACTAAATATCATCAGCAGATTGGTATCTGACTGGGGAGTACAGATTAACCTCTCCAAGACAGTAGCAACCTGCTTCTCACTGTCAAATTTCCAAGAAACGGTCCAACTGCAAATAAATGGAAGTGAACTTTCAAATGAGGAAAACCAACATACCTTGGAGTCAAGCTGGATAAGAGACTCACCTGGAAGCCCCACCTAAAAGCAGTAGAACAGAGGGCAACAAAGGAAGCTCTCCATTATGAAGAAACTGGCCAGCACAAGTTGAGGGGCAAATACCAGCATATTAAAAAAAGTCTATACACGCACAGTCAGGCCTATACTTGAATATGGCATGTCAGTCTGGATCATGGCATCAAAAACAAACACAGAACATCTAGCAAAAGTGTAAAATGCAGGCCTTATAGATTAATCACTGGAGGGATGAAGACCACTCCAATCTAGGCAATACAGAGATACACCAACATCTGCCCACTTGATGACTGACATGAGAAAAAGGTGTTTGTTCACAACGAGAAGCTACTATGAATGCTAAATCAGCCAATGCATGCCAAACTCCAATAGCTCAACAAAAAACAGGCTGAAGAGAACCAGCTTCTTTCATGTCTCAAAATATCTGCGTCAATGTCATGAAGACCCCCTCCCAAAACTACCTACCAAAATGGAAATGTTAAATGATTATGAGCAGCCAAACTACTGCCATGAAAACATCTTTAATCGCAGAAGTCCCTGACATAAGAAAGAAAAGCCACCTGAATTTTTTGATTTTTATTTTTTTTCCCACACCCCCCCCCCCCCCCCCACCCCCCCCCCCCCCCCCCCCCCCCCCCCCCCCCCCCCCCCCCCCCCCCCCCCCCCCCCCCCCCCCCCCCCCCCCCCCCCCCCCCCCCCCCCCCCCCCCCCCCAACTAAAAACTTTGGCTCAGAAGATGGCTGAAGAAAAGTACAACCCCAAGGAGTGGACACACATATACCCAGATGGATGCGCAGAGGGAGCAGTAAATAATGGTGGAGGCGGCAGTTTTTTTTAGATTCATAAACGGGAGGATCATTCGTAAGGCCTTCCCAAATGGGAAGATCTCCAATTTCAGGGCAGAAGCTATGGCACTGCTGCAAGCTTTGAGAATCCTCCTTATAGCAGAATAGCAGCCACCAGCTAAGATAATAATCTTTACTGACTGCAGATTGCTACTGGAGTCAATGCAGAACATCAGAAATGAAAACATGATGCATGAGATCAGACCTGAGCTTAACATTATCCAAAGGTCATCAACTATTGCCCTTCAGTGGTTACCCTTCCATTGTGGAATCACCAGAAACGAGAGAGCTGATGCTTTATCTAGAAGTGGCAGTAAAATGTGACAATTCAGCCACCCATTGCCCTATCTAGAAGCTAAAACCATCATTCAAAACATACAAATGCTAGTGGAAGAAGGAAGGTGATATATATATATATATATATACAACAGATATGACCCAATCCACCAGCTTAATAGAAACCAGCAGACCATTGTTTTCCAGCTGAGAACTGGCCACTGCAGATTTTTAGGCCACCTCTATCACCTCAGAAGATCTCATACGATTGAATGTCCATGTGGGACTGGAATCCAGACCCCTGAACACATTCTCCAAAACTGCCCAACCCATGATGACCCACAATGCCTGACCTGGCCAGTGGGTGCTGAGCTTAGGTAGAAGCTAGTCTTGCAACAGGCTTGCAGATTTAGCATGACAACAAACTGAATGCAGCAGAAGATCATTTTCCTTTAAGATCCTTACAGAGCATGCAGCCATCTCTGTAGCTGATCCCTTTGCAAGAAACATGCACCATTTTGGGGTTAAGGAAGAACACTCACTGTTAGGAAATTTTACTTTACTTTATTTCCAAACATTAGACACAAGATATTTTTCATTTATACTATTTTGTTATTGAAACTGTAAATAAACATATGTGCATTTTTACAGCACACAATTCTTATACATTTAATGTCAAGTGACCTTTCACTGCACTAGTAAATATAAGGACATAAAGAGAAATTGAATCCTACTGGAAAAACAAAGCACATGTAGGATTAAGTTAAGAGATGAAAACAGAATAATGGCAGAGGAAAGCACAGAGAGACAAGTTTTCTTCACAGACGCACTGTCAGTAATAGTAATGCTGAGGAGCCAGAATTATGCAGACCTGGATGACCAATGAGTAGTGCTCCACAAACTGTGTCAACAATTCAAAAGAGTTGTGATACAATGAATCTCATGTCATTGTAGCATCCCCAGCAATGAAGAGGCTGACAGATTGGCAAAGTAAGGTGGAAAGTTACCTCAACCTGTTACAGTTGACATTTAAAAATCCGGCCATCGATAATCCGGTTCCTTCAGATTTCCAGCATGGATTTCGGAGCGCATTTTTTTAATTTACCGCGTTGGCACGCCACTGTTTGACTTTAGTTGAATTAAAACTCTGTAGAACTATTTTATTCAGTTGAACTAAAATTCTGTAGAACTGTTTTATTTAGTTGATGAAGATTAAAATTTCATTTGCTTTTCATTTAGTTTTTAATTTTCTTTCTTTAAAGGACTGTACAGGTAGTCATTTTCTGTTAAATATATACAGCATATATAACCATAAAAAATCCGGCATTTTCAACAATCCGGCACTCCTCAGGTCCGGATTTTTGAATGTCAACTGTACAAGCGTAACTTTTGAAGAAGCAAAGAGTTTAATCAGAACCAGATAGGCTATACAAATAAATGAGATGCAGAACATCCAGGACACACACACACACAAATGCACAGTACCAGCTCAGCAGAAGAGAACAAGTGATAATCTTCAGACTCCGCAGGGCCACAACAGATTGGGATATCATCTATTCAATAACATGAAGATAGGAACTACCCGTGAGTGTAAATGTGGCACTGATAAAATAACTGCTGAACACCTACTTCAAAGATGCTCATCATATGAGGTACGCCAAGGATGCAGAAATATATTTCCTAAGCCAATCTTAACCATAACCGGTTACCCCATAGGCTAACCCTAATCTTGTTTGCTGTTATTTGACAAATAATAAGGTTCCAAAAAAATTGCCAGGCCGCACTAGATATTCACCTCTTCTTTTCGACATACTTAGCGTAAGCTGATTAAATCGCAAAATACGGCGACACATCGCGCAGGTGTCCCCATCATCTCCATTTCAACCTTGGGATTTATTTGCGCTGGCATCAATTTTATAATTTTTCTAGTAACACTAGTTTCTTGGTCTTTATTTGCATTAGAAGATTGAACTGTTACTTACTTTTGGATTTTTTTCCCAGCTCTGGAAGATAATTTTATACTGGAGTTGGCTCCCCTACTTAAGTCACGCAGTGTTGCCAGCTCAGCTACTTTGTAGCCAGATATTTAAACATTTTTTTTAAATAACTCGTTAAATGGTACACATTTTGCCGTCATCTGCCAGCAACCATAACAGTCAATCTCTGGAGAAGAACAACATGTATGCTTGATCAAGAAAACCTTACGAAGCCTCAGCATACCTTACGCGAAAAAAGTTTTATAAATTATACAAGATGCATAGTTTTAAAATGACTAATGACATGTACAAATTAATTAACATAATAATAATAGCCCCTTCAGTCACAACTGACTATGGGAATGCGCCCCTAAGGTGACAGCCCTCATCTGCTTTTTTTCTGGTGTTCCTTTCGACGTTTTCTCCTCTCTTCTGCTTGCCGTGAGAGCTTCTTTTCACCCAATCTGAGGTGGTGCAATCGGCAGCTTCCTCCTTCCATCTGTAGTGTCCTATATTTAGTTATGACGGGAGAGTTACGGGACTGGGAAGAATGGCCGTTGTGAGTTGTTAGACGTGTTTGTTTCTCTCTGTATAATAAATGTTAAGAACGACAAGAGTCTAGTATTATTTCATTTATAGGACTAAGAACACCACAAATGGCGACGAGGATGTTACCCATCACGTTTTTTTCAGTATGATCACGATGTGAACATAGGAACCAAATGGGTAAGCCGTTTCGAAAACTGTCTGGCAGCATTTGAGGTCAAAGATGTCAAACGCAAACAGTGTTTACTGTTGCACTATACCGGAGAAGAGGTATATGATATCTACCAGACTATGGCCGAGACAAGTGATGATTACGACAAGGTGAAGCAGAAGTTGAACTCGTATTTCATCCCAAAGAAGAATACAAAGTATGAACAGTTCAAGTTCAGACAGGCCATTCAAAACGGTGAAGAAAACTTAGACCAGTACGTCACGAGGTTACGCCAACTTCTAAAACACTGCCAATTTCATAATCAAGATGATGAAATTAGAAATCATGTAATACAGACCTGCACATCATCGAAGTTAAGAAGAAGGATTCTTCAAAGTGAAAAATCCCTTACATTAGATGAGGTACTACAGATTGGCAGAACGTTAGAAATTGTGGAAATACAGGCCACACACATAGAGAAGAAAGAGGAGAACACTGTCAACAAACTGCAATTTAAAAATTCTAAATCTAGAACCCAAGATTTAGTCACACTAGCTGACAAACATAGCAGACAGAAACCAAAGTTTCATGCGTCAAGATTTAACTCCAAGAAAGAATCATATACAAATTGCAAATGTTGTGGAAGGAACTCCCTGCATTTGGGAAAGAGTGTCATATTTGTCACAAGCAAAATCACTTTGCCAAGTTTTGTCTCACCCCTAAAAATAAGGTTCAACAGGTTACTGAGAAAAATCTAAATACCACAGACACTGACAGCAGCTCAGAGGCTTATGTTTATGCACTGGATAACAGACCAGATGTCCCTAGAACAGTCATTAAAATGCAAGATACACATCTGTCTGCAATGATAGACACGGGTTCAAGTGTGGATGTCATAAGCACAACCAAGTAGGCCTACAACCAGTTGAAGAAAAGACCACAGTTGTTTCCCACTAAAAGTGCAGTCTGAGGACAAAAACAGTGAAGAGACAGTGTTCCAAAAGCTATGAATTTCAAGGAAATACAAGAAGAGACCATGAAAGACCCACTGTTACAAGCAGTTCAGTTTATAATCAGAAATAATAAATGGAATAACATTCCTTATGAACAGTTCTCTAATGTGAACAGGGACGATCTTAATATTTTCAACAGATTTAGAAATGAACTTACACTTACTGAAGACAATTTATTACTGAGAGGTTCAAGAATAGTAATTCCTAGAACACTCCAGAGAAGAGCAGTAGATTTGGCTCATGAAGGACATCAAAGCATAGTCAAGATCAAATGTTTGGTTAGAGAGAAAATTTGGTTCCCCAGATTTGACAAAATGGTTGAAGAGACTGTTGCAAATTGTTTAGCTTGTCAAGCTTGCACAGAAAGTGGAGCACATATGACACCTTTGAAAATGTCTGAGCTTCCCAAAGCTCCATGGACAGAGGTCTCTGCAGATTTTTGTGGACCATTACCATGTGGACAGTATATTCTTGTCATGGTAGATGAATATTCAAGATTTCCAGTTGCTGAAATCATTAATTCCACATCAGCAAGAACTGTCATTCCTGTGATTGACAAGATATTTTCGACATTTGGAATTCCTGAAATTTTAAAAACAGATAATGGTTCCCCATTTAACAGTCAAGACATTAACAATTTTATGCACCATGTTGGATGCAGACACAGAAAAATCACACCTTACTGGCCAAGGGCAAACAGGGACGTGGAAAGGATGATGAGAAATCTCAAAAAGGTCATTCAAACAGCCACAGTTGAAGGAAAGTGTTGGAGACAACAGCTGTATGCTTTCCTTAGAAATTATAGGGCAACACCTCATATGTCAACAAGCAAATCACCATATGAGCTCATGTTTCAAAGAAAGGTCTCGATTAAGAGTCCAACAGTTGAAACCAAAGAGAGTCAGCCAGCCTCATCAGATGTGCAGAGAAAGGATACACAAGCAAAATACATAATGAAACAACATGCAGACCGTAGACTACGATCACAGCCGTCTCATCTGAAAGTATGAGATTTTGTTTTAGTACAACAAGAACAAAACAGCAAATCAACTCCGAGGTTTAATCCACAACCTTATCAGATTTCTGTCGGCGTCTGTGGCCTAATGGATATGAACGCAGTTTCATAATTCAGATATACCAGGTTCGAAACCTGCTGCAGGCGGTTTGGTAGCAGATCGCTTTGTGTGGATTTTTAACAATGGTATAAGCGCCGTACCGTTCAGAAAGCAATGGCAAACTTACTTACTTACTTAGTCGTTCCCCTTCTACCGTGAGGTGTAGAGGTTTGGAAGAGAGAGCGCCAGACTATCCTATCGGCTGTCTTCCTCCTGGCCTGGTTCCATTCTAGTCCTCGATCCTTCAAAGATTGTCTAATGTTGTCCTCCCAGCGGACTCTGGGTCGTCCTCGGGGTCTGGATCCTTGGCTCTTTGTTTCCCATGCTTGTCGTGGTATCCGATCTTCTCCCATTCTGCAGACATGGCCAAACCATCTTAATTGGGACTGTTCTACTTGGGTCTGCAGGGGGTAGGATTTAAGGCCTTGACGTATCGTCTGGTTGCGTACCATGTCTCTTCTTGTTACTTCAACCACCTTCCTCAGATACCTCATTTCTGAGGTTTGGATCTGGCTTTTATGGGTTGTAGTCATTGCCCATGACTCGCATCCGTATGTCAAGACTGGGACATAGGTGGAGCGGTATACAGCCATCTTCGTTTTCTTACCAACCTCTCTCTTGCTGAGGAATCCTCGATTTATGGCCTGAAAAAGTCTCCCAGCTGCTGCTTTTCGAGTGGCCAACTCTTCTTTGATGCCTCCCTTTCGGTCTATAATAGCTCCGAGGTATTTAAAGTGGTCGACCTGCTCCAGGACCTGTTCTCCCAGCTTAATCTGATGGGTTGGTTTGTACCTTTCCTGCTGACGGCTCTGACCTCAGGGGCGCTCTTCCATAGTTAGTTATGACTGAAAGGTGCTAGTGCTAGGAACTACTGATGAACTATAGTGTTATGTGTAAAATCATAACAGGTTTTATCGCACTCGACATGGTTTGTATACATACTTCCTTGTTGATATGCGTTGCCCGGACTACTCCAGAAGTACGTCACATAGTCTGCTAATATTTGGCAGACGATTCTTTGCCGGTGTTGCGTGGCAGATTTGAGCTAGTATTCGTTCTTTCGCTGTGTATTACTGTGTGTGAGAAGACATGTTTTTGACGAGCTCCAGAAAGTGTACTCTTGTGATAGAGTGTCTTTGTGAATTTATATCAGCTAGGTCGTCCTACAGTATGGAGTCTATGCTTGATTATAATTAAACGGACATGCGAATGCTGAATAGAAAGTGAGTGTGTAAGTATTTCATTAAAGATTTCAGCAGTATGTATAAGACATCTTGTCCTTAGTCTACGTGACGATAGACTGGTTTCATGGACTGGCTAGTGAATGCCATTGATTAATATATATATTGGATGCAAATATATAAGGAGCTTCGTCCTATATTAAAAGTGAATATGTGTTCTTCAACGTCAAACTGGCCTTATCAAGTTTCTGACTGTTGAAGACTGATTACACGTTCTAAGGCTGTTTAAAAAGTTGGACTAAGAGGCCTGTTACAAAATATACCCTAGACAAGCTGGAAGCCAAGAACCAGCTACTTGATGATTTAAAGAAAAACTCGGCGGGGAGGAGATATACTACTAATTCTACCCCAGCATATAGCACCTTTAAATGACTGCTGAACATGTGCTGCAATTCTGCCCAACATATGAAGAACAGCGAAAGATTATATGGCTGTCACCAGTTCCATTCTTGGACATACTTTATGGAGATAGCAATAACCTCAGGCTGACCATTGCTTTCTTTAAGCATATATGGATTTTGTTCTTATGTGGGGCATGTTGCTTTGACTTGCTGTACACGATTTCTTCATGGGTTTGGTTTAATTTTTAGACCATGCATATGGCAACTGACGATAATCATATGCACAGAATACTCGGTCGAACACCATGTATATAGTCACGAAAATGTTCTTGTGGGACAAATCAATACCATGCTTTACGGTACTTGATCTACAATTCTCAAACTTTGCAAAGTGCATACCACCGAAGATGTTGATGTGATTGATGTTTGCTTTTGTCTTTTTTTCTATGAGGGTTTGCAGTATTTTAAAGAAGAGTTATGGGAGCCGCGCTGGTGTAATGACTTCGGCGTTGTACTGGCGACCAGGTGTTCATGGTTCAAACCCGGGCGTCAGCGTTTGAAGAAATGTTTACGGCCGGAAATTTGACTGAACAGCCTGAACGGCTACTGTGATAAACCCTCTGTGGATGGGAAGGAGCGAAGCTCCTGACCGGGTTGGAAGGAAAGTCCTCAGGTTCCCCAGCCTCGCAATGACATGTCATTGGGCCGAAGGGCTGAAAGCCCAAGTGCCGCTGGTTTAAAAAAAAAAAAAAAAAAAAAAAAAGAAGAAGAGTTATGTATGAAGCCTCCTTGGGTTATATTGCGATGTGATTATATATTTTGCAATGTTAGGTATTCAGATATTGTTGAATGTAGATAGCATATGTACATAGGTCAAGATTTCCTTCTTCAGGTAATTTAGTATTGCATTTTAAAAATAATTTGGAGTCCTGTTCAACCCCTGATGGGTTATAATTAGGACATTGTTATGTTATATTTTCGTGGGGGAGTTAAATGTTTGAGATCCCCACACTGGCCACCAGCTATTACCTCTCCTTTCTGTTGTGTTGACTGGCCTGTCGGGCTTACTGTCAGTGGCCGACATATTACTTGCTAACGTGAATGGTGTGGGCCGTTTTTACTTTGGCATATGGTTAAGTTTGGTAACATTGTTAAATGGGTCAAGACTGGGTGACCAAATTGCAGAGAAAGTGGACGCTGGACTCATTGTTAAATATATATGACAAGACGATTTATTGTACGAAGACGTGGGCATCATAGGCAGGTACAGTTCATTAATATGGTTTAGACAGCATATATATAATAATCAATATGAACGTTGATCAACCTCAATAGCCGTTACCCCACGAAGGTTAACGGATGTTGTTCGGCAGCGAAGTTGTAGGATGCATGGGTTTATGAAATTAACCCATGTTAAAAGCGTGAGCATAGATATATTTCAATGACGATCAAATGACATCTCCAAGCATCATATTGACGCACTAGCAATCGACACCACTGGTCGATTGAAGCTCTACAATAAATGGCACTGGAGGAATCTGTACCTGAGGCTTGATACAGTAAAAAGCCGAATTATGGCTGAATCTTCATAGTATTTTCTCTTGGCACATCAGGCACAAGGAAAGCGATTTCATCTCACAGATGATTATTAATACAACATGACTGGGTCCTCCCTAGACTTGGGATAAGACCCCAGGCCAAAATCACATCTATGCAAGACCAAGGATATATAAATCTGCCTCCAGAATATTTGCTGGATGGCAACAAACCACCGCGACAAATCGCGTCATAACTGTTCAATAATAGTGCACGGTGGTGCGTAAACAGTCAAACATACAATTAACTTAGATATACTCAAAAGTGCATCTATACTAGACTCACGTGTGAGGATCTCAAACATTTAACTCCCCCGCGAAAATATAACGTAACAGACATATAGTGTAATAAATTCAAGACAATAAAATCAGATATTGCATGTAATGAATGTGTCCTCTTATGTTTAATTGCCAGCGAGCGCAGCAGTTTCAAGTTGTGCCATTTATTCTTTTTTGTTTCTGTTTTGCCCAATGATAAAAATGAGGACGTTGGGGAATATTACAGTTGTAAATATTCTCAAAATCATGTGATGAACTGCAAACTTTGCCCCGTGAGAAAACTTTTCGCAGTGCTTTTGTTAGATCTGTGGAATAAATTAGATACTTTATGTTTATTTACACATCGATACTTCACCAAGGGCACTAAGGTAAATTTTACCAACATTAATACTCAGAGAGGGTAAAGTTCTGAGGCATTTGGGATGGTGGAATGAAAGGGAAGGACACCTGATTTTCGAGTCAGGAGACCCAATACTCAGATGGGATATTTGTTTCTCTCTCTCTCATTTCATGATAATAGTCGTTGGTACCAGTTGGTGGTACTAGTCTGTGGAACAAGTGTGTGGTATAAGTGGCCTTCAGTCAAAGCTAGACACCTACATCAGACGAGTCTTGAAGACGCTGACCCATCTTCGTAATTACCCCATGATACTATGAGGGACGTTTTACAGCCACCAGACTTAACCAGTGACGAGAGTGAATCAGTCTTCAACCAGTAAAGAACAAACATCGGCTGGAGCAGAAACTAACTGACAGCTAAGTACTCACTTAAAAGCTGCCAAGTGAACTCTTTTTACAAATTCCCTAAACATTTCAAACCATCATCAGTGATGAGTCTTTAAAGAAATATTTAATATATCACCCCCCCCCCCCCCCCCCCCCCCTTATTTATTTTACACTGTTAACTACAATTGATTAATAAATTTGTTATCTGTATATACAACTTTATAGTTGATTTAATCATTTTTTTGAGTTAACTACACCTGTATGTCTCAGCCATTTTAAATACACATAAACAGAGCTATTGAAATAATGTTTTAGTAATGAATTAAATCAGTTGGGTGCTCATCAAACGAGCAAAATTCTTTCTCCTCATAGAAAGTCTGGGAAGATAAAAACGTTTATTATGGCCTGGATAATATCAGCTGTAGTAATTGATTTCTAAAATTCCTATGAGGCTCCCTAGAATTGAAGCATCAATTCAAATTTCTGCCAAGAGTAATCTTGAGCAAAAAGTAGATACCATTGAAGACCCTCAGTAGATACTCTGAATTTTGGACCATCACTGCAGAGCAAGGGGAGGAAATCCCATGTCAAAGTCATAACTGAATACTGTCACCTCCACTGAGTGAAATTCATCTCTGAATAAAATATACTTCGGTAAGTTTTAAACACCTAATGTAAAGCTCACAAAAAAGTTGGTCATTGCTAGAACTGTTAAAAATGAAAGACTCACTGACCTAGTTGTTTGAAGAATCACACTGATTTAATCGGTACTTTACAATCTGATGCTTGTCCCTTCAAATACAAAATACAATCTACTTCTGAAGTTCATAATTCCCCTCACTGAACTACAGAGAGACACGATGCTCTCTGAAAAATCTCTACACTCCACGGCAGAAGAGGAATGACTAAGAAGATTATATCCCTTACTTTAAAACCTTTACTTTCATGGAGTTATGTCCACCTTATTTTACATTGCTGTGGATTTTAAATCGCCTGGATTAATGCCTGTCTAAACTTGGAAGATTAAAATGTACCAAGAAAGGGAGCTGCATGCAAAGTTTCAGCTCTCAATAATAAAGATTTTGAACAAAGATTTGTTACGCGCCCAGTCTATAAAACTCTGGTAAAGTTAAATAAAAGTATCTAAACTCCGAACTTCCCATTTTACTTTCCTCCTTCTCCTATGGTCCCTTTTCTCCTCCACCTGGCAGTTTAGCCCATCATTGTTCCATTGCGAGTCCGTGTGTTCTTGTCTAATTACCCACCCGTTTCTCTCTGTCATTTATCTTTCCATCTGTATCCCATTACCCGTGTATGTCTGTTCTTCTGTCTCAACCTAGCTATCTGTTCATCCATCAGTCTCTGTTTCTTTAGCAATAAATCCATCCAACTTATTATAGCCTTCCTAACAGTAGGGTCTTATTTCATTAAATTACTTTCCACCCATTTTCACTGAGGTACTTGTCTTCTTCTTCTTTGGTCCTTGGCCACTGACAAAACATCAGTGACCATCACGCCTGGTGGCATTTTGTAGGATAGCAATAAACTGTTTCCACTTTGCTAGGTTGGCAGCTATCCCATCGGGTGGTGCCCCAGCTCTGGTTCATGCTTTGCATCTCTGCCTCCACAGTTCTCCACCAGGTGGCTTTTGGTTGGCCATGCTTTCGCTGTTCCTCTGGAGTCCATAGCAAGGCAGTTCTGGTGAAGGTTTCAAGTGTCATTTCTGAGGATGTGGCCAACCCAGTTCCAGTGTCTACCCGCTATGATGATGCACGTGTCTTCTTGGTGGGTCTGAGTTAGCAGTTCTTGGTTGGTGATGGTGTTTGGCCTGAAAACTCAAAGAATGCTCCTTAGGCAGGTTGTGTGGAAAGAGAACAGTTTGGATATTTCCTTTCCTGTTACTCTCTAGCAGTCTGCACCGTACAGAAGTACAAAAATTACACAGCTCTCGTATATTTTTAATTTAGTGTTTGTACTGTGCTGGAAAGATTTTCAGATGTTAGATTGGCGAAGGCTCTTCTGGCTTTATTCATTCGGTTACTGATGTCTCTGCGTGTTCTGCCATCTGGTGTAACTATGCTTACTAAATATGTAAGTGTTTTTGTATATTCTAGCTTTTGGTCCCTTATTTTTATGGGTGCAGGATTTCTTACACTGAGTGTCAATGACTTCTGACTTCTTTAGATTGATGTTTAGGCCCACCTGTTGGCTATGTTTATTCTGCGTTTTTTCTTGTATGTGTTGATGTGAGTGTGTGTGAATAATGCAATGTCATCTGTATATTCTAGATCCTCCAGTGCTGTCCATATTATTCATCTAGGGGCATCTACTGTTGTCTGGCCCCCTTGTAGGAAGCTCGCACAAAGCAGTCACATGCTCGTGCAATGATTGTTTTTGTGGCAGATTTGTTTTACACGATGAGGCTGCCAGCTCCATGCACAACCTCATATCCATCACCTTGCATGGCATGCTTGTGGGTACAGAAGTCATATTCTTTCTTTGTCTCATCAGAGACACCTGAGAACTATATGGGACAAGATGGAGCGTAGTGGTCCTATTATTTCTTTGTCTCATCAGAGACACCTGGGAACTACATGGGACAAGACAGAGCGTAGTGGTCCTATTCTTTCTTTGTCTCATCACAGACACCTGGGAACTACATGGGACAAGACAGAGTGTAGTGGTCCTATTCTTTCTTTGTCTCATCACAGACACCTGGGAACTACATGGGACAAGACAGAGCATAGTGGTCCTATTATTTCTTTGTCTCATCACAGACACCTGGGAACTACATGGAACAAGACAGAGCGTAGTGGTCCTATTCTTTCTTCGTCTCATCACAGACACCTGGGAACTACATGGGACAAGACAGAGCATAGTGGTCCTATTATTTCTTTGTCTCATCACAGACACCTGGGAACTACATGGAACAAGACAGAGCGTAGTGGTCCTATTCTTTCTTTGTCTTCTCTGAAATATCCTCATAATACACAGGACTTTGTACGGCCTGTAACATAATGAAACTGTTGCCACACAAGGCAGGCTTTGATACCCACTAGATGTGAGTTGTGATAAGTACAGAAATATATTTGTTAACCTTCACCTCCCCAAGACCTTCAAAATATATGCCAAGTCCTCCTGTCCCATGCCATCAGCTCAAGGTCTCTCAATGTCCTCATTCTGTTCATATCTGTCTTCATGTCTCTTCTCCGTGTTTTTTTGTCTCCCTCAACCTCTTGCCCTGGAGATTCCAGAACAAAGACTGTCTTGCTTTGATATCAACAAGTCTTTTCACTGTGTCCTATCCATTGCCAGCATCTTATTCTCACCCGATGTTCCACTGGCCCTTTTCTGGTTCTTCTCACCAGTTCCACATGGGTGATCTTGTCATTTCAATCCTTCTATTTTAAGCATGCACCAATTTATGAGAGTATGTAACTTCTTTGTTGTTGTTTTTGTAGTTTCAGAGCCACACGACAGGAGTGACTTGATATCCAATTTGAAGATTCATTTTTTTGTGTTGAACATGATTTCTTTTGATACAGAAATATATTGACAATATAAAAAAGATTTGTGAGGCTGAGTAAATGAAATGAAGCAGTTTATTAAAAGTGAGGATTAATTTCAAGCATTCCCTGGTAAGTCCACGCTTACGCAAGATCCAGAAGCAAAGAAAACTAAAATATATCTTCCTACTGTTTATCATTTCTGAAACTGGTTGCTAGATTTAAATGATGTACACAGGAGTCATTAGGTTACAAGAAACATGATTAAATACATCAGTCTATGAAATAAACCATCTGAAAGGTAACGGTAGTCCTATAGATTATACTGCCTTCACAGACAGTGAAGTGTTAGAGACTTCTCCTATACTAAGCCTCAGCTTTAAAAGGTGGGGTGGCCTGTTCTCTTCCTCGCTACCTTTGCCCTCCCAAATTAATGAGCAGAGTCAGGTACCCATTTTTAAACTGGGTAATCTGAAGCATGACACAGCCTCGTTTCAAATTCAGCGCCCTTGCCTCAAGAAGCAAGCAAACCACTCTGCTGTTCAATAAACCATATATACCTCAGTAAAATAAAAGAAGTCCTGTATAGTTCCCAGAGGTCTCTGAAAAGACAAATAAAGAACAGCACCTAGAAAAACCTAAGGCAACTAATATGAAGCTGTGTATGTAGGTGGCAGCCTAATCATGTGACATAACTTGCTACAGACACCACCACTGCAAGAGCACATGAATGTTTTGATGCAGACGTCCTTTAAGGAGACCAACTGTAGTGGTGGTTCCATGCACCATAAGGAGCAAACAAAGGGAAATGATGATGAAAATAAAAGATAAACCATACATACAACACAAGCATGTAATGATTCATAAACCCTAACAAAATATAATCATGTAATGACACATATAAACCCAAACAAAATGATGACATTAACATTTTAGCACAAAGTAAGTCAACGATTAAGACAAATCAATGACCACATTCCCGCTGAAAGTTAAAATTGTTTGAAATTTACCGAATATTCATTCTGGATATTAAAACAATAATTAAGCAATACATTTGTGTGCTCATAAAAAATTCGTGAAAATGTGCACATAGACTCGGTAGAAAATTCTGTGGTTGCATAAAAATAACACTAGATATTAACTTAGTTTTGTTGTAGTTACTTTTCACTGATATGTGCTAGTTTGTGACAGCCAGTCGTCTGGTGCTAATAACACAGCCCATGTTCTACTTATTTACTGCTGCTGGAAACTGTGATCAGAAACAAATATATAAAGCACAATTTAACAAGACTGCCAACTTTAACATTACCTAATAGATTTGTTTATAAAAAAAATAAACAGATATTTCATTTGGACATTAATAAACTATTACTGAATGCACTAAAACAAAAAAATATAAATCAACTGCAAGCCACAGAAGATAACAGTATTATCACAAGAAAACGAATAAGGTTTGACAGAGAACCAATTTTAGGACAAGTTTTTCTCAAAGAACTCAAACAATCTGGAAAAAGCCAGTTTGTAACACTTCTCATTGAAATTGGGTCCGGTTTTGTTAGTGAAGGCATGTCCTGCGTCATAGACATAGAACTCCAGCTGCTTCACTGATCCTTCCAGCTTGGTCTTCAGTGGCTTCCACTCAGCAGGTGATGCAAACCCAGCAGTCTGTTGGTGAAGAAACAGAAATAACAAGAGTAGACATGTGGAATTAAGTCTGAAACGGGACAGAATTCTACTATGTAAAAATGACATGACAAAATATAGACTATTGCTTCCTCCGTCAGGCATGTTGCCCAAGACCATTAATATGAGGTTATGTGTGAGATTGGCATGTAAAACAAATTGCTTCAGAAACCACTGCTGTAAGAGCATGTGATAGTTTTGTGCAGGCTTCCTGCAAGGGGATAAGCTGCAATGTTGGCTCCAAGCTCCATAAGGAGCAAAAAGATAAATGATAATTATCTGTTCCTCCAACTCTGACTATATCAAGATACATGTAAGAGTCCACATCTTGTAAGGATGTATCTTCAAGTGGAATCTGGCTATCATTTGCCACAATTAACTCTCATAATCTGTCTTTTCCGATGTGCATTGTTAGACCCAACTGCTGTGACTTCTCATTAACCCTTTCCAGTCCAATCCTCCTAAAAGCGCCTGTATTTTATCTTTTAACATACCTCCAGATTCACCAAAAAGCACCCAATAATAGGTTACTTATTTCGTTGCTAAGCAACATCTGAAGTCTTCTGCGTACAAGATTTTGTAAGTTTCCGGTTGACAGAGGCTATTTCAAAGTTTATTTTGATATTGATCACGTTTTTCTTAAGTCGAGTGGTTGATATTTTGCTTTTTTTAAAAATTTCACTTTACAAAAATGTTATTTCAAGCCATAGAAGAGATTTTAAATGAACTTTGAAGGAATAGAAGGTTTCTGTGTTATTCTGATAGTGAAAATAATTAATATTACATTGAAGTGAACTATGACCCAGTTATCGACAATATGGAGAGTAGGAAAATCGATGCAGGAACCAGTAACATTGTAGATAATGGACAGAGAAACACATTTACTCTTATGGAATTATTCCAGTTGTATTAGCTCCCAGGGCCTAAACATAATTTGTCTGTTGAAGCAGCAGCTTATTATTTTTTCTTATTATTTATACCTGAATCAGACTCTTGAGCAGGAAAAAAAATGTGTTCTCTGCTGTAAAAATTACTAGATCATGGTGTAAATGTGTCTGATATTCAGTTTCATGAAAACCTGTAAATAGAGTACATATCAGCTTTCCGGCGCAAGACTATGATAAAAATAAAGTAATTTTTTGGTTTTGGCATTTTCTTTAATTGTGAAAAACATTTAAATGTGACCTTAAAATATATAGGAAATAAAGTATGTCCTGTTTACTGCACAAATAACTTTGTTTTTGTGTTATTTTGAATTAGGATATTTTATAAATAATTTTTAAAACATAAGAAATAGTTAAGAAAAAAGAGTTTTGTCCCTTTGCTTGGTCGTTCAGGGATGTAGAGCTGGGGACTGTAAAGGGTTAAGTATCCCCATTCTGTCTTGCATCTGATTAAGCTTACAGGACAGAAGTACCAGGTTATCAGCAAAATCTAGACCATCAAGCCATTATGTCAGTCCACTGAATTCCATTTATGTTCGTTGGTGTTGTTGTTTTTTCAAAATCAAATCTACAGCCAGCAAGATGAAAAATGGTGACAAAAGGCATCCCTGCTGCACTCCAGTTCTTATAACGATTTATGTCCTATGGCAGTAACTGCTGTGGGATTCTAAGCTGCTCACTTCTGGTACAATCTTCTACATACCCTAATAAACATGCCAAGTCCCTACTCATTCAATAGCAGACTGCTCGAATATTTCTTCAGTTCTTTTATGCCACCCTAATCTGATTATTTTTCAAATCACTGTCTAAGATACTGTATGAGGGTTTGGATATTTTTTTTTGGTAGCTTTTTTGCATTACTTTCTTTTATGTTTTTTTAAACATACTTAACACATTAACTACCGCGAGCGGTTGGACCGGCTTTTGAAATCGTATCATTTGGACCGCGAGCCGCTCAGAGCGCCGATCTATGTTTAGTAATAAAACGAATGAAAAATGTACTGAAACACTTTCTGATCTGGTTCGAGATTTTAAGTTGCCACCGGAAAACAAATTCCCAAAGCATGGTTGTTGTAGAACACTGGAAAATTGATATTATGGTCATATTTTACAGCGTTTTGGGTTAGTTACCAAATCGTGTAAAACTATTTACCGTGGCAACTAGCGATAGGATCACAAAAAATGCTTGTACATCTCGTCTAACAGCTGAATAGGCTAGAAACGTGTTTTAACAATTGACTGATATATCTAGCGACGAGGACAAAAATGAAAACGGTGTGCACATTGATTGAAATAGCGATTTTGATAGAGATGGGGCGCAAGCAGTTATAATTGAAAAGATTGCAAGTCCTCGGCCATCGGAGGGCCATTAAATAGCAACAACCTCTATTAGAGTTACAAATGGTGCTTATTGTAATAGTACATTCATTTATCTTTAAAATGACGTGTAATTCATAAAAATCTGTAAACAGTTACGAAAACTACAGCTTACTTTGTGCAAACACCTACAGGATCAAAAGGGAAAAAAATTTAATTCGGCCACAGTGTGTTTTTCAATTCGGTAGTTAATGTGTTAAATTCTAATTATGACTGGATACTACAAATGTATGCTGTTGCATTACCTTTATAATGTTGCATTCCTTTAAATAAAGCTTAATGTACATGAAGGAATGCATGATAAGAGAGAGTGAGGAAGTGCAGAATGTTAGACGTGCCTGCATGCCCAATTCTTAACCCTTGGAAAATAAAATTTATTTGTTCATTCAATGGGCTCTGTAAGTTATCCTTCATATAGATTTATAAATTTCATGTCTTTACATTATTTTCTTTATCAGGTTAATGAGTTCAAATTGAACTCAAGAATTTCTCAAGTTTCCAGAGCTAATTAAGTAACTCCCATCATCCTTCATTTCTCTTCACTGAAATAACAATCTTTATGATTGGACCAATATGGGAGCCGCGCTGGTGTAATGGTTACAACAATGTACTGGCGACCAGGTTTTCAAGGTTCAAGCCCGAGCGTCAGCGCTTGAAGGAGTGTCAACGACCGGGATTTTGACTGAATAACCTGAACGGCTCCTGTGATAAACCCTCTGTGGATGGGAAGGAGCGAAGCTCCTGACCGGGTTGGAAGGAAAGTCCTCAGGTTCCCCAGCCTTGCAATGACATGTCATTGGGCCGAAGGGCTGAAAGCCCAAGTGCCGCTGGTTAAGAAGGGAAAAAAAAAAAAAAAAAAAATTGGACCAATAATGACTAAGTCAACAAATCATGTCATCATTACATTCTCTTCTTTATGAAACAAAAGCTGTTTTTTTTAAAAATAGGAATTTTGGTGAAGTGTGCTCCATTCACCCTAGACACAAGATCTGTCAGTTATATTAAGGAACATGTCCAAATATAAAGCACCTTGTGGCCTGGAAAATATACATCTGATATTTGACTGTGGTAGCAATAATCATTGTAAAGCGAAAAGTAACACCAAAGTAAACAACCCATGTCATCATTGCAGTCTTCCCTTTGTGACATTAAATAACTGGTAATAATAATCATTGTGAAGTGAACAATAACAGCTAAGTAAATGACTTACATACTCATTACATTCTCTTCTTTGTGAAACAAAAACTAGTAGTAATAATCACTGTGAATTGAACAATGTCGTTATTACATTCTCTTCTTTGTGAAACAAAAACTAGTAATAATAGTCACTCTGAATTGAACAATGTCATTATTACATTTACTTCTTTGTGAAACAAAAACTAGTAATAATAACCATTGTGAAAGTGAACAGCGATGACTAAGGAAATGACTCACATCATCCTTCTCTGCAAAGTGGCACTGCAGTGGAATTTTTATTTTGGTCACATCACACAACTCACTGGATGGCACACCATAAAAAGGAGCGGCAGCATCAATTTCCTCAACCAGCGCTGCAGACGCCATGGCCAAAGCTCCACCCATACAGAATCCAGTAACACCCACTTTCTTGCAGCCCTGGCTTTTCAAATATCTGCAAATGAACAAGGGATCTATAACTGCTGCATATACTAAACGCCTTAACCAGCTGACCAAGTGAATCTTATTATATTAACAAATAATACTGATAACAGATAAACACAAATAGCATATGAAGCATGCTGTAAAAGGTGACCATGGAGGGTTGGGCATGGGGCTGGCTACTCTAACCTGCAGAAATCTAACGCTAACAAAACTTCAACAAGTATGGACAAGTCAACTCGTTTTATTAAATGGTGCTTTTGTTTTTGTGATTCTCATGTTATCGTTTTTTGAGCAAAATGTGACCATTTCTGCACGGTTTTGATGCAGTTCCCTTTCCATTATCAAGAATGCCAGTGTTCAAGTTTAAGAAACTCGCATTTATAGTGTCCAATATATATATTTTTGTTAATGGACTCCGACCTAACATACCGGTTGTAAGTCTGCTGTCCTCTAATGTTAGCCGAGTAAACAAACATAAATCAGCTGTGATATTAGTACTGCAGTCACGCTGACCTGCCATCACCAGTGTCAATACCTTGTCAAGGTATGGCGGCTTGCGTACCCTGATTACCCCCCAGAGCTATGCCAGCGGGAGTTTTACTCCTGGAAAGTTCTACCAAGCTGGACAGGTGTAAAAAATAATGAAGTTACATAAACAACAACAAATGAACAAACTTTGCTGCGGGATGGACATCCAGAGTCTGAGGCTCGTATGACTGTCAGTGGTGAAAGCCGAAAGGAAGCCACTGGCACGAAAACGGACGTCCTGACCGCAAAACATGATACAAGAATAGGATTTTGGAATGTTAGGACAATGAACGAGACGGGTAAACTAAAACAGGTCACGGCAGAAATGAGAAACTATAGGTTACACATTCTAGGGATAAGCGAGAGCAGATGGACAGGGGCAGAAAAGTTAAAACAGCAACAGGAGAAACAGTACTTTACTCTGGAAGAGAGGATGGACAGCACAATGAAGGCGTAGCCATTATTCTACAGAAAGGAATAGAAAGGACATTACTAGAATGGAAACCCATCAACAGACTGATAAGATTAAGATTGAGAGGGAGATTCAATACTACAATAATACAATGCTACGCACCAACAAATGATAGAGAATGAAGAGGTGAAGGATGAATTCTAACAACTGCAGAAAGAAATGGAAGACACACCAAGATATGATCTTATTATAGTAATGGGAGACCTCAATGCGAAAGTTGGTACACACAATACATATAATGAAAGATTAATGGGGATCAGTGATGGCTGATTGCAGTGTGTCCGTTCATTAGCGAACAGTTATACAGAAACGAAGTACAGTATCTTCATAGAAACTACGGTTTCTAATAGCTTGGGATCTGTCTGGTGACAGTCCAATAAACTAAGAGAGCGTATTCACCCATGAACAGAGGCTCAAGGTAGCCAATTCGTTATTTACAAGTCAATGACAGACTTATGTGTGCTATCCGCACAAAATCCATTATCTTACTAGAAATCACTAGCAGGATTTGCTACGATACACAGAAAAGTTCACATTAACACCGACTGCTACAATGCAAAAATGACATTGACTACTTAACAAAGAAATGTTAACTTTACAATGATTGCTACAAAACAAAAAAACTTACTACACTGACTGATAATGTGCAAAATATGTTGAATTAACACTGGCTACAAAAGAAACAATGACTTTAAATTGATTTTTTTTGGACACATAATGCCAATTTTACACAAAATATTACAACACAAAGGTAAAATTAACACTGACTGGTACAACAAGAAAACAGTGACTTTAAACTAGCTGATGTAAGACCTGATATGATTACTTTTCACTGGCTGCTACAAATCAAGAAATGGTGACTTCACACTGATTATGCTCGACTACAACAACAAAGCCCCACACAGTTCCCGTGGGTATCTCAGGAGATATTAAAAGAACAGGACTACTGTTCCCTCAGGTGTGTCGTAAGAGGCAACTAGTGTGAGGTTGTGCATGGGGTTGGCAACCTCAATCACTACACAATCACTACTACGGTTGCGGGGAATTCAGAAATCTAAGTTTCCCGAGATGAACGGTTTTGCTATTCGCTCTACTGGCGTTTGTCGACGAACATCATACGACGTGAGCCATACGAACTGGCCATCTAGATTGTCTCCCCCTGCCGTAGATCAAATACTTAAGTCCCCTGAAAATGTAAACATCAAAGGTACAGGAATAATATTATCGCCCTTGATGCTTCAAACCAACAAACCGGTTATTTTTTAGCACATCTGTCTAATTGCCGAAAACTGGCAAATCAGCTAGTGTGAGAATTCGGGTAAGCAAACGTGATTCGCTCCCCTGTTACCTCGCATGTTGTGAAAGTAGGTAACCAAATCGTTAGCACAAGAAAGACAGAAAAAATAGGCATGGCTACAAATTATTAGTCAGACAAACAACGAAATTGCGTGATTTTTTTCGTAGCAACGTTAAAACACTAATTGAGGAAGCCAGGTGATCGGATTTTCTGAGGATATCTTTACATTTCCACGTCACAGTTGCTAGCCACATGCACAACCTCACAGTTAGTCACCTTTTATGATATGCCTGAAGGAGGAGTAGTTCTTTCTTTCTATCCTCAAAGACCCCTGGGAACTACACAGACTGAGTCGGAAAACTGACTAAAAACAGAAGACAAATTCCTTTATTACAGACGACAGTTTAAGAGACAAGGAGAAGGCTGTCAATCTTTACTGAACATATGGTGAAATGAAGATCATTAAAAAAAAAAAAAACAATGGGTAAAATAGTTGAGAAGTAGAGGAATCACTGAACATATGATGGAGGAGATAAGGTTTTTTGCAAGTTAACAAGTAGAGGTTTTCGTTGAAAATATGATCGGAAAACAAATCATTTATAAACAATGTAACAAAAGGGAACACAACGGGCTGATCACCCGTTTGCCAGTCACTTCGATTACGGAAACAACAGCAAATGGACTGATTTACCGTTGCCCTAAAGACGCCATTAGGCATGATGGGAAACAATGGCAAACAAAACCTATCTGCTGTTGCCCTAAGACGCCACTAGGCGTAATGGCCACTGACTGCTTTGACGGTCGGTGGCTAAGGACGGAAGAAGAAGAACAAAAGGGAAAATTATAATAACAGCCCCTTCAGTCATAACTGACTAAGGGAATGCACCCCTGAGGTGACAGCCCTCGGCTGCTTATTTTCCTTGTGCTCCTTTCGATGTTTTCTCCTCTCTTGCTTGATGTGTGAGCTTCTTTTTGCCCAAACTGAGGTGGCGCCACAGATAACATCGCCTCATGGTGCGATCGGCAGCTTCATCCTCCCAGGTTGCTGGATTTATGTCCAGTGCCCTCATGTCTCTTTTGCACACATCTTTGAATCTCAAGTGCAGTCGCCCAAATGTTCTATTGCCATCTGCCAGTGGTCCGTAGAAGATATCTTTTGGTATGCGACCATCTTCCATGTAGCGTACATGGCCAAGCCAGCATAGTCTGTGCTGTCTAAGCAGCGTATACATGCTTTGAAGGCCAGCACAAGACAACACTTTGACATTTGTTACTTTATCTTGCCATGAAATGCAGAAGATTGCTTAGCAATCCATAGTATCACCTGACTGTGGAACAAGCAAAGACATCAAGAACAGAATGAATGCCAGATCAGTCATTGCCAATATAAACAACATCGTACAGCACAAGCACCAAATTTAGATTTCTGGTAAATGAGAGATGAATGCTTTCTGTGCTTCTTTCTGTATGGTGCTGAATGCTAGATATTAACAGAAAAGGAAATGTTCAAACTGTCCTATTTTCACACACCTTGCCTAAGAAAATATCTGCGAATACTACCACCAACCAGGAACTGCTTACTCATAGCAATAAAAAACACAAGTACACCATCACAGCAGGCAGACGCTGGAATAGGGTTGGCCACGTCCTCAGAAGAGACTCAGACACTATCACAAAAACTGCTATGCTATGAACCCCAGAGGAAAGGCAAAAGAGAAGCTGACCAAAAACAACTTTGCATAAAACCGTGGAGGCAGAATTGCAAAGCATGAACCAGAGCTGGGGCACCACACGAATGATGGCGGCAGACAGTGGAGACAATGTGATGACCATTGACAGCTTTGCCAGTCAGCAGTTAAGGATTCAAGAAGAAGATGGGAAAAATAGTTAAGTTAAGTTGAGGATTCACTGAAAATATGATTGATGAGATGAGGATCATTTTTAAAAAATGTAACAATGGGAAAAACAATTATGATAAGTAGAGGCCTCAATGAAAATATGATGATACATCAAAAACAATGGAAAAAATAGTTACGAAAGTAGAGGCTTCATAAAAATATGATGATAGGTAAAAAACAATGGAAACAAATAGTTTGATAAGTAGAGGCTTCACTGTATATATAATGGATGAAACAAGGATCATTCCAAAACAATGTAACAATGGGGAAAATAGTTATGAGAAGAAGAGGAAGATGGATAAAATTATTGGCAGCAAGACAGTATTGCATGGGAAGAAGTCAAGAGTAGAAGTGATGGACAGAATAAGGATTAAGTTCTGTGAAGAAAGATGATCATAAATGTCTCACCGTAAGGTAGGCGGTGATGGTGATGATGATGATATATAATGAGGTATCTAAGTTAGTGAAACTACATACATATAACAGAGCATACAGAGTACATGTCTAAGGAAGTGTTTGTCATTTAAAAAAAAAAAAGAAAAATCCAAAGTGTGCTACAGACAGTAGGTTTGGCTACAAGCAACTGGGATACATGAGGAATTTGTAAGATCAATATTATAATGTCTTATAAAGAAAACAGAACTACTGCATTTACACCCCCCCCCCCCCCGCAAAGGAGAGAAGACTACCTAATATCATTGAACTAGATACAGACAGCAGGACACAACAGAACACAAGAAGAGTGTGCTTAATTAAATGTGTGCAGTGCTGCCCCTCTTGAACCACGACCAACTAAATGTCACCTCTACTATAAATGATAGTTAGTTCTATAACATTTGTCCCAGCGTGACCATAAAATTACACATATCTCAACAAGTCACAGCTAGATCTGCCAGTGCTGGTATTGTGGAACTACTGCTGACTGGAGGAAATGTTAAGAAACAATGTCAACAATAGGATGCAAGGAATGTTCCATATTCACATAATGGCAATGTGAAACATGAAATATTACCGTGAAATTGTCAAATCTGGCTCTACCATATACAGAAGCAAGAAGATATAATCTGATATTGGTAGATGCACTTTAAGATAGATGACACAACCTATAAGTATGAGACTTATGGTTAGACAGTTGACTCATTATAAGGAACCAAAGCTAAGGAAATATCAAATACACAAAAGAAAAGTGGACCTAATATAACATTTCCAAACAAAATGTAAGCAATATCTGATATGACAACCGAGAAGCTTGTTCAATAATTTTCTTCTTGTCCTTAGCCACTGGTTGATGAAGCAATTAGTGACCGTCATGCCTGGTGGTGTCTTGTAGGACAGCATTAACTGTTTCCACTTTGCTTGGTCTGTGGTCAACCTTAGTGTGGTGTCTCAACTCTGGTTCATGCTTTCTAATTCAGTATAACCTAACATTATCAAACATATAAAACAGTTGACAGAAGTGAGAAATTCCATATACTAAGACAGACAGTTCACATATAATTTCTGTAGTTCTCTGAGGAGACACTGAAAGAATATGAATACTGCTACCTCAGACATGTCAAAACAGGTAACTAATAGAAGGTTGTACCTGGGGCAGGTATTATCATGTTAAACAAATTGTGCAGGAACCACTGCTGTGAGAGTACATGAATGCTCTGATGCAGGCTTCCTGCAAGTAGACCAGCTGCACTGGAAGCAAAAACAAAAATGATGATGATGAGGAACAAATATGTCCACAAACATAATCAGACGTAACCAATGAAACATCACACTCACCTGTAAGACAATGACGGCCTTCTGTACAGTTTTTGGGTCTCCATACAAGACGGCCGGACAGTCCCCCAGTTTGTTTGCACTAGGGCAAGTCACACGTTTTGATGACATGGTGCTCAACTGTGGATGAAAAACAAAATTATTAAAATAACTAACTTTAAAGTCAGAGCACCAAGCAATTAAACTTAGTTAACCGGATAATTTTTAATTCCAGGAAGAGCTCATCCGGATATGGGATGTCACATGATGATGATGATAATAATGATTGTGTGTGTGAGGGGCAAATGATAGAGTAAGGAGAGGTTGCTTGCGTGAGCAGTAAATTGTGTTGGCCTGTGTGTATGTTAAGTACGAATGAATACATGTCAGTCCAGTTTTACGCGAGTTTGTCTCATGCAGGTTTGGTGGAAAATAAACACAGGATAATAGTTCAGTGTGGGATTTTGGATTGAGAGGTGAGCAAGAAGGTTGCGTGCAGAGAGCCAAAGAAGCTGGCTATATGGTATGGCTGAATTGTGTTATTCTAATCTAAGAAAGGAACGGGAATTATTAATTACCACATTCTGGTGACAGGATAATATGTATTTTTGCATAAAATGGATATTCATGACATTTTCCATTATATTTTAGCGTGGGACTAAATTCATGTGTTGGTTATTTATCCAAGTATGACTGTGACATTTGTGATTTACAAAGACAGTAGGTGTCCTTTGAGGATTATCAACAGAGAACAGACAGCATGTGTCATGGGACATACAACAAAGTTCCAAAGAAAGCACTTAATAAGCTTTTTTTCTTTACAATTCAAAAGTCTTATTCAATATCTTGACATATTAATAACTAAAGCTGGACTCGCACATCAAAAGAAATATTTATATATGCATAACCCATTTTTGTGACCTCCAAACAGGGATACTGCACCAAAGTACCTCTTGCACCACCGCAATGGTAGTTTCTGCACCAATTTGTTTTACATGATGAAGTTGCTATCCCCATCTACAACTTCACCTGTCACCTCTGAGGATGGGTTTCAGTATCAAATGATAGGAAATATATTAAAATTACAAGCGGAGATGGTTCTGACACACAATGGTATAAGTGACCTAAGTGTGGCCCATCAGTCACTGACATGGAACCAACAGGGAAAAGGTAAAGGGGGCCCCATATCAGATACTGCCACTGCTTTATGAAGTTAGGTGACCAGTTCACGTTCTCCCTGACTTTGGCTTGCCTGACTCGGAAGATGAGCCAGGAGTCTTTTTTTGTAGTTGAGTAGATTGGAATGTGACACGACCTGATTCCTATGCCTAAAAAAAGCAAGCATTCCAACCAGTGTCACTCAGAAGAATGAAAGACAACAGGAAATTATGAAAAGAAACAGTAACAGAAATATGAACAAGAGGATATACCTGGAGGATTAGAGAAGGAATGTGGCACAGGGAAGAGATTAATATAAAAGTGGTTACTGGCCTACGTGTTCAAAGAAGTCAAAATGACTGTTTACACTGCTGTAAGCCCCCCCCCCCCCCCCAACACATACACTTATGCAAACAGAAACACACAAATATAGGTAAAGGTAGTCCCATAGCAGATACTGCAGTAGGGGAGTGAAGTGTTCAAAACTTCACTACACTAGGTTCAGCAATTGAGAGGTGGGGTAACCAGTTCCATTCCTTGCTGCCATTTCTTTCCCTAACTCAAAAGCAAAGTCAGGTAACCAGCATATTGACACTATGAATCGAACATGGCACCTTTGCCACGAGAGACCAGCGCTCTAACCATTCTGTCAATTGAGCGCTTAAACACATGTATACACATGTAGAAAAGTCACAGTGCACTTCTGCAATTATCTTTTGTGGCCAATCTAGACCACCAAATTTGGCTGTTAAGAACTTGTCTGGCTGGTGTAAGATCTTGTATAACTGGTTATAATGTATGAATTATTCTTACATCATCACATCAATGTCACCAGTTAGGCTGTAGTGTAATCAATAGTTTAATAAATAAACAACAAATCTGTCAGATGAAGTTTAAATCTGATACAGACAGTGAAAATGATTTGGAAGGGAGATGGTCACCAAATGACAGGTGCCACTGGGACAGGAGATGAGAAGATGATGCTGGCGATTGGTAGGATACACACTGAGGATACCTGTTGGTAGCACTACAAGGCTGTTCTTGTTCTAGAAGACACGCAGGAGACCAAAAAGCACATGAAGATTTGAAACGGAGACAGACATGAAAGATTAAAAACAAGACATGGAAAGGTATTGAGTGGATGGTACTGGATAGGACTTGGCATGAATTTGTTGAAGGCCTATGCTCCTTGGGGAGTTGATGGATGATAATGGTGGTGGTGGTGGTCACACAAAAAAACTGCTGCCATCACATACTTAAGTCACGTTCATGCATATCCTATGACACACACAAATAATACCATTCTAAATGAAACATGTCCTGATATAACCAAAAGTGTCATGTATATGATAAATGGTTGAAAGGTGTGTGCTACAAAGAAAAGTAGCAAACACATTAATTAAAAAAAAAAAATCCTATTTATTGATTCATTCATCACCCTTCAGTTTGCTTTAGAACATAAGCCTTGAACAATTTCAAATCAAGCTATCCTATCCTGTGCCATGTGTTCAAAGTCTTTCCATATCTTCTTATACCTTCTACTTCTGTCTTCACTTTCCTTCTCCATGTGTTATTTTATATCTCTACCTCTCTTTCTTTGAGGATTCCATAACAAGAACTGCATTGCAATGCTAGTAACAGGTTTCCTAAATGTATGATCCTATTTATCAACCAATGTAAGTGTAAAGCTTCTGTGACTTATGTAAGAACCTGCCTTGCTGATGGGAATCGTATATGACTGGTGTATGAGCTCATGTGAGTCCAAGTCAAATCACATCTAACTAATGAAAGGACCTGCCTTGCTGATGGGAATCGTATATGACTGGTGTATGAGCTCATGTGAGTCCAAGTCAAATCACATCTAACTAATGAAAGGACCTGCAGTACAGGTCAAATGACGTCTGGCTGGTGTTAAGTAATCATCATCATCATTTCTCTTTCTGCTCCCTAAGCAGTATAAAACTACTGCTGCTACTGGTCTCCTTGCAGAAAGCCTGCACCAAAGCATTATGTGCACTTCCAGTAGTGGTTTCTGTAGCAATCTGTTTTAAAAGATGAGGCTGTCAGGCCATGCACAACCTCATAATCATCACCTTTATTAGCAATAAGTTGAGCTGGTAGTAGACCTATTCTTTCTTTGTCTCCTCACAGACTCATAGAAATTATTTAGGGCATTAACACATTAACTACCGCAAGCCGCTGTCAGCGGTTCACAAAATAAACACATTTGAACTGCAAGCTGCTCACAGCGCCAATCTAATTTTAGTAATAAAACGAATGAAAAATGTACTGAAACACTTTCTGATCTGGTTTGAGATATTAAGTTGCCACCAGAAAACAAATTCCCAAAGCATGGTTGTTGCAGAACACTGGAAAATTGATATTATGTTTATATTTTTCAGCGTTCTGGGTTAGTTACCAAATCGTGTAAAACTGTTTACCGTGGCAACTAGTGATAGGACTACAAAAAATGCGTGTACATCTCGTCTAACGGCTGAATAGGCTAGAAACGTGTTTCAACAATTGACTGATAGATCTAGTGACGAGCACAAGAGTGAAAACAGTGTGCACATTGATTGAAATTGTGATTTTGTTAGAGATGGGGCGCAAGCAGTTATAATTGTGAAAATATTGCAAGTCCTCGGCCATCGGAGGTTCGTTAAATTGCAAAAACCTCCATTAGAGTTACAAACGGTGCTTAAGGTAATAGTACATTCATTTATCTTTAAAATGATGTGTAATTCAGAAAAATCTGTTAACAATTACGAAAACTACAGCTTACTTTGTGCAAACACCTACAGGATGAAAATGGGAAAAAAATTTAATTCGGCCACAGTGTGTTTTTCAATTCGGTAGTTAATGTGTTAAGTAAAAGGTAAAGGGTAAAGGATCCCATTACACGCCCATTGAGGCATATTGGGAATATGGTGTTAGGCCCATATTTTCTTGACCATCGGCACACTAGTGGTGATGTGGTCAGCATCACGCCGGCCGCCTTAACCTTCCCAGAGTTGCTCTGGTACCCATTTGGGGCTGGGTCGACCCAGGATCTGTTTGTGGCCTAAAAAAAAAAACACCTCATCTGGGGATCGAACCATAGACCCCTGAGCTAGGAAGCCAGTGCACTAACCACTATGCCACTGCAGCTAGGGCATTAAGTACTTATACCATATTCCCAATATGCCTCAGTGAGCATGTAAACAGGATCCCTTTAGCACCCCCCCCCCCCCCCCCCCCCCCCATATTAAGTACTTATGGTGATGAACAATCATTGTCTGGCTTGTGTAAGAAACTGTACTGTTGGTGTAAAAATTAGTCTGACTGTGGTGGAATAATGCATAGTTAAATTGACTGGTGCACGATCATGTCTGTATGTCAAAACCTGAATGGCTGATAAACGAACTTGCCTAGTTTAGAAGTAGCATGGTTAAATATCCCTACCATTTCAGATGTTTACAACATAAGACAGTGGGGGAAACAGAATGAGGAAGTGAAAGATCTCAAAATAGATCATTCCAGAAACCATAAGTGAAGTGTTTGCTTCCTAAATTTGGTTTGAAAAAAAAAATACAGGCAGTAGCAAATTTAAAAATATGACAGAAGCATTTAAAACAAATGCAATTCAGAATATACAAATATAAAAGCAAATACAAGAATTTACAAGTAAATACAAGAATACCAGCCGTTAAACACAGATACACAAATATACAGAAGCAAATAAAACAATTAGCTAATATGAGCAACAAGCATGGGTTGTACAACTAAATGTTAAGTAAAATTCTGATACTATACAGCCAAATATAAGAACTGTGAATATCAGGCATAAGCATATACTGTGAATCACCTGTTTCTCTTTATCTAATCTTCCGACAGTGCTAAATACTGGCTTGGTTACAACGCCAAAATAAAAGAAATTCACAACATAATCCTGACAAGAGGTTAGTTTCACAATTCAAAACAGCAGAAATCACCCCAGAATTGTGACAAAAGGCTGATTTACAAGAACAAAATATCAGAAATCACAGTGCAATCTTGACATCAAACTCGACTTACAGTACAAAGAAATAACAATGTGGATCCCAATAGCTAACCTCAAGTCAATCCAATTTATACCATGGCCACAAAATACATGTCTGCTTCTGCTCTGTCAAGTCCTAACAGAGACCAAGAAGGCCAGACAACTGCTAGGTTTACGCATAATTTATGCATTTACCCATTCCCATTTTCAATGTTATCTAGTAAGGATCTTATGCGCAACGATTGATTTTCTCCTGGGTTTTTCCTACCCCACTTTATTCCCAGGAAATGATTAACAATTTGCCTAGTCATGCCCAGGTTATTTTTACCTGCTTGAGGTAACATGTCACACAAGTGTATTACTGGCGCAATTTTCCATTTATCATTACATTAAGCTTCAGAAGAGGCCTTAGATCAATGATTGTGAGAAGAATAAGAAGGTTTTTGACAAAACAGATCCTGTTTAGACTAGACAGCCACACTGTGCATAACAGAAGGGCGCAGATTGGAACTGAACTCACCACTTCACATTGGATTTGTGGAATAAGAAAAAGCATTTCACAGTTTTGACAGAGAACCACTTTGGAAATCGATGAGGCATGGCGTCCTAAAAAGTCTATTAACCTAACAAATAACATATATGAAGACATGAAGTGCAGAGTTCTTCACGAAGGACAGCTTACAGAATCCTTTGTGACAGGAACTGAAATATGTGATAGGGATGCCTCTTCACACCATTCCTCTTCTTCCTGGCTACAGACTGAATTATGAAAATCCATATAAAATCAAATGCAAGACAAAATGAGAATACTGAATGAGAAGTCACAGCTACGGGGTCTGAAAATACAAAATCTAAACCATTCATACAGTAAATTAGACATAATTTGAAACGTAATCAGATTATGGTGGCATATAATAAGAACTCGTGACATATTGGAAATCTGCTGCTGAATGACCTGGGACTTAGTGTGTTGTCAGCGCATGCGGAAAATGTTCCCACAGGTGAGCAGCTTTGAGTCCCAAGCAGATACTGCCACAGGGAGTGAACTGTTGACGCCTCCACTATACGAGATCCAGCTTTATGACCGTTGCTCCTTAGGGAGGTAAAGGGTGTTGACTGATAGATGAGAATTGTGCATACAGGCCCGTCTTGCATTTTGCCTTTCCTCTTACTCATCTTTTATTGCTAGTTATCCAGACATTCTCCAACATACTTAAGGTATTAGTTTAATGGCGATGCAACATTATAAGTACCCGGTAGTATAAAAGCATACATTTACAGTATCTGATTACAATTAAGAAGTAAGGTATATTAAAATGAAAAACTAGATCATCAGACCCTCTATACAGTATATTAGATAATAATTCGAAACATAATCCCTTAGGGCGGCATATAATCCGCACTCATAATGTATTTGAACAGTCTACGATTATATGATGAGTAGGGACTGTGCATGTTTTTCAGGTCATGTGGAAGATTGTTCCAAAGATGAGCAGCTGAGTAAGCCAAGCTCTTCTTGTACAAATCTAGCCTGGGCTTGGGTACCAGTAACTGGTTTAAGCGGTGACTACGTTTTTCATTGAATTTTAAAAGTGGCCACAGATACATTGGAGCATTCTGTGACAAGATTTTATGAGCGAATTTAGCTTTGTTAAATAGGAAGCGCTTTCTAAGGGGTAATATTTTAAGATAGTTATATAGATCTATGCAATGTGTTTGGTGTTTATCAGCAACTAGGCGCACTGCACGTTTTTGAAGTGAATGGAGCCTTTTTGTGTTGGATATGGAACAACCATCCCAGATTATGGAAAAATAGTCTAGGTATGTTTGTATATGAGATGTGTAGAACATTTTCCTTGCCCCCTCACCCAGGAAGTGTTTAATTTTGGCTAATTGGTACACTTTTTGTGCCGTTAGCTTTGTGAGTGCACTTACATGTGAGTTCCAACTTAGGTGCTGGTCAACAGTTAGACCTAGAGTTTTATGTTCATTTACGTTTCCAATTAGTGATGTTCCAATGTAGAGCTGAAGTGTTGTTTTCTGTGAGTTTTGTAGTTTTTGTCTGGTTGATATTAACATACATTTCGTTTTACTAATATTTATTTGCATTCGATTCTCGTTGCTCCACTTAATAAGATTATGTGTATCAGTTTGTAAAGATAGTTCTAGTGAGGTGCAACGTTTGTCACTAGTGTAAACAGTACAGTCATCAGCAAACAGGTCACAGGATAAATGTTTGATGTGCAGAGGAAGATCATTAATGTATACGGCACAGAGAAAAGGGCCGAGAATAGAGCCCTGAGGAACACCGATAACGACAACAGTGGTATGTTAGTGTGTTAGCATTGCTTACCTCTTTTATTAATAATAAGTGCAAACATTTTCTTTTTGTACATAAATCTATGCATTAAAAATGTTTTCTTAAACTTATGCACAGGTCCCCAAGAGCTCCAGGCTACTAGGCTTCAGCCTACTTAGCCTAATGGATAATCCGGCCCTGATCCTTACAAGATGTGAACTCACGTATATATCTTGGCAGCAGCACGGACAAAGATGGAGAAAAAGACTGATATCAAAATAAGAAAACAAAAACAAAAACTTTCACTGCATTGAAAAATTTCTTCAGGTACCATGCCTGGTGACATAGGAGATCATGTCTCTCCACAACTTCCTGTCTACAGTACTATTTATCAATTCTGTTGTTGACTTTTATCCATGTCACGATGTCAAGTTGTCTAGTATCTTCTCTCTTTGTCTTCCTCTATCTCCTTTTCCTTCAATCTTTCATGTTGTGACAATATATTCCAGCTTTCCTCTTCTCATAACATGCCCAAGAAAGTAGATTTTGAGAAATACGTGGATATAAAAAGAAATCAAATCCTACACACAAAAATAAGAATCTTTAACCCTAAAGTCAAAACAGTACTACTTTACAGCTTGGATACAAGGATAACAACAAAATGGTAACCAAACTGTCATTAATGGGTGCTTAGAAAGATTAAACTGGCATGGCAAAACTACCAATGTACATGACAAAACTACCAATGTAAATGACAAAACTACCAATGTACATGACAAAACTACCAATGTACATGACAAAACTACCAATGCTCTACCAGTGTGTTGCATTGCATTGAAGTTTGTGGTTTAGATACTGGTAGTGGTAGTAGTAGTTGCAATATAGCCAAGTAACGTCTAGAGAAAGTCCAATGCAAACGCCAACAGTAACTACAAAATTAAGGAAGGCATTCTCGTCGACACAGACAGTAGTTTAATGATATGATAAATAGCTCCATCATTACATGATAATCAAGGATGATCAGATGCAAAACTGGCCATCTGTACAAGGCCTTCATATACTAAAACACATCGAATGAATGTAGCCGTCTGCATGTCTTAAGTCCGCCGATACAGTCTTTTACTGCAAATCGTCAAAATATTAAGCTGTAGTAATTTAAAATACTCTCCTGTCAATCGTCACACATCTCTGGCATTCAATGAAATGCAGACATCATATGAAATAGTACGTAGAACAGCAGACATCAAAATACTTCAGCAGGAGCTCACACACAGACGGATTGACACCTCCAGAACACTGGCGGAAGTCCATAGCAAAAGTCAACCACTTCTGCTTCTCACGCGTGCCTGCACAATTATTTTATATGACGTAATTTTCATAACCAAGCAACGCAATTTCATAGGCGCTTCGTTCAAGAGGTCCTTCATCTGAGCACAGTGACGTTTTCAAACTAATGAACGCATCATGGTGCGCAAAAGAAGATGTAACATGACAAAACTACTAAGGTGGAACTGATGGAAAGGACTAGACAAATACCAGTGGAACAAGAGGTGAGGATGACCGGGAGGCACATGGAGAGGTGGGCTGGAGGCGGGGGTGAAAGTGATTGGGAGAACGTGGAAAGAACTTGAGATGATGGCACGTGACAGGAGGACTTGGCATGTGTTTGTTGAAGGCCTATGCTCCTTTGGGAGTGGAGGGTTATGAATGAATGAAGAGGTGAGGAAGAGATGTTGGCATCAGATAAGATGCATGATGAAGAAACCAGCTGACAGCATTACAAGATAGTCCATGATATTTACAACATATATGACCCAATCCACCAGCTTAACAGACACCAGCAGACCATCATTTTGCACCTTAGAACTGGCCACTGCGGATTACTAGGCCCCCTCTACAACCTCAGGATATCTCATATGAATGAATGTCCATGTGGAACCGGAATCCAGACCCCCTGAACACATTCTCCAAAACTGCCCAACCCATGATGACCCATGACGCCTGACCTGGCTAGTGGAGGCTGAGCTCAGGCAGAAGCTATAGGGCAGCGCTGACCTGCACAAGACGGTGGACTTCATACTGGCAACTGGCCTGCAGATTTAGCATAACTACAAACTGAACACAGAAGTCCTTGTGCTGGGAATCCTCAAGGTAAGAGGGAGGACTTAAAAAAATTTAAAGAAGACAAGAAAAGACCTTGAGTAGATGGCACAGGTCAGGACAGACTGGCGTGAAATTGTTCAAGGAAATACTCAACAGGAAGCTAAAGTGTAATGAATGAATGAATGAATTACAACAAGCTGGCTTGTATTTTCACAGTTATAAATTAAGTTATCACTCCAGCTTCTAGGCACTCAACTCATGGGTACTCTAGATCCTGTTCAGCTATAATAAAGGAAGAAAGTGATTACAGTGGTGCACACAGGATATACTGTTACTGACTGCAGGCATTTATTTAAGCTACTAAGAACAGCTGTCAAAAGCGAAGTGGAAACATCAAACTCTGCATACATTTTTTTATGCATTCCAAACTGTTCAATCAGGAATCAAATTACTGCATTTACATGATTCCTCTGACATGCAATTGTAACTTTTGTATCACATTTGAATTTGTATGTCACTATTTTTATGAGCCGTGACAAGTGAACACTGACATGATAGTTATATTTTAGGAACATAAATTTATTGCTAAGTGCCACAAAGCTGCATACATCATCTGTACTGAATATATATTTTGAAAGCTTCGCTCATAACATTCAATGACTCAGTCACAAATGTAAACTACAGGAAATATTTACTGTCAAATACACATTAGGTGTTTTAAACATTAACTTTTACTGTTTGATACTATCTGTGGCCTAATGGATATGAACGCAGTTTCATAATCCAGATATACCAGGTTCGAAACCTGCTGCAGGCAGTTTGGTAGCAGATCGCTTTGTGTGGATTTTTAACAATGGTATAAGCGCCGTACCGTTCAGAAAGCAATGGCAAACTACTGAATGAAAAAAAATTGCCTAGAAAAATCACAAACAGCCAATAAAAGCTGGGGTTGATTGCCACGTCCTGTAAAGGATAAGCAACTAACTTTTTAACTATCATATATTAAAAATACAAATGTTTTTAATGTGTCTCTACAGTATCAGATGTACATTTCACTTAGGCTTGGGAGTGTTATCTCAGGTTTACATATTTTAAATAATTAAAGGGTACAGTCTATGCATTTATACAAGATCACTAATGTACAACTAAGGGCAACAGCCAGACACGTGCTAGCAGAACAAGAGGTAAGAAGAAGATACTAGAGTTGGACAGGACACACACTGGGGAAACATGTTTATAGCATTATGAGTCAGTCATTGTTCTGGAATCCCCAGGGTAAGACAGATAAAGGGAGACCAAAAAAACACACGGAGAAGAGAACTGGAGATAGAAACGAAAAAGATGAAGAAGGCAAGGAATGACCCAAGAGCTGATGTCATGGGATAGAAAAACTTGACATAAGTTTGTTGAAGGCCTATACTTCTTGGGGAGCTGAAAGGTAATGATGATGATAAATTGGTACAGTAATGCCAGGTCTACATTTTCTACTTGCAAAGAAGGGTGAATCTCAGGTTTATACTGTCTAAATGTGAATAAACAAGTATTTAAAATAGGTTATACATTACATTAGGACTCAAGTTTAAGACCCCTTGCAAGGGAAGCAGATAGTATCCTATACTAAATATCCCAGCTTTTTCTGTCTGTACATAACGCCCAAAAATAGTAACACTCAACAAAGAAAAGTGCGCAAAGCACGGTGTTCAAGTGCAATTTGAACGGCGTGCATGTTCGGACTATTTTTAACCTCGGATGTTAAACAAATATTTTGTTTTTTAATAGTAACACTCGACAAATAAAAGTGCGCAAGTGTTGGTGTGCATGCGCCAATAACATCTCACTGTGAACAGCAAGCATGTTCAGACTTTAACACCGAATTTTAAAACAAATATTTTTGTAAAATTTCCACATGTGTTTCCTCCACAACAGTTGAGTGTAAGTAAAGAAAATGGACAACAAACACCCCAAGAGCGTTGTATGCAATTGAATCGTAAACGTCAGCAAAGATGGTGCAGTCGCCAAAGTCAAAAAACACTTCAACGAGTACAACAAGAAACTGCTGCTCCAGTGTTGCAAATAAGAGCATGTGAAACTCATGAACAAACTCGAACCAGACGTGCTGTGGATCTGACAGCTAAGCGACAATGCCGAGCTCGAGAGACTGGTGAACAAACCCAAGAGAGACGCACTGCAGATCAATGCCAAACTGTAGAGACTCCTGAGCAGGCTCAAGCCAGACAAGCAGCAAGTTTAGCAGCATACCGACAATCGCAAGAAGCCAATAGTGAAAGTATTTGTGACGAGTTTCGACAGGCAAACGAAAATCATATTTGTGTTCATAGCTGTGGCTCGATGAATGCAATTTGCCAAATTTGCGGTTCTCATAATTTTGTCCAGGAACACCCATCGGATGGAAGGTTCAATAGCTGTTGTCACAAAGGGAAAGTAAAACTGGAGAAGCCAAAAGATGCCAACGGATAACTTTTTAGAATATCCGGAATTTCTGCAGCAACTCATGAGTAATCCAATTCATCCTCACTACAGTAATTTCTGCGAAAACATTTGCTCATTCAACAGTTCTGTGTCATTCGCTTCAATGGGATGAAAATTAGCATCTCACCCAGGACGCGGTCCTTAAGTTTTTTGTGTTCACGGACTTCATCAAGGTAAACCACGCAAGTTTGCTCAATTGTACGTCATGGACAGCACACAGGCTACAGCAGAACGGATGACCTTGCCGGAAAATAGCAATTGCTTGCCTGAAGTAATTCGTGAGATTGATAGATTTCTTCGTGCAAACAACAGAATCGCCGACAGCTTTCGCATGCTGAAGGATATCGAATGTGAGAAGATCAGGAAGACTGATCGAGAAGGAAGACAGCTGATCGAGAAGGAAGACAGCTCTCTGTCGTCAGTATGGTCCTGCATAGAGATCGTCGGTCGGATCAAAGGCGTTACAACATGTCTACATCGAATGAAATTGCAATGGTGTTTTTCAATGCTGATGGCGAGCCACCATTTGAAAGGGACATTCGTATTTATCTGATCAATCCTCGAAATCCAGATCAGCGATTCATTCACATCAACATTCTCAGCCCTATTTTGGATCCAATGACAAATGCTATTTTGTATCCTTACGGAGAGCCTGGATGGCAGCTGAAAATGCAAACTGAAGGCTACGTAGAGAATGAGCAGCACATACGAAAAAACATCACCATGCTTCAGTACAAAGTCGCACAAACAGCAATTAGAGACAGTTTCAATCCAACCATCAGCACCAGGAAGTTGACTCAACAATGGATTGTAGATTTGTATCTACAGGTTGAAGCAAACAATCTCAACTATGTGCGCTAACGCCAGGACACTTTGAGAGCAGAGCACTATCAAGGTCTTGCTGATCATATCGCGAACAACGCTGCAAATCTTGGTGTCCAACCTGGTGTTCCAGCCATTTTGCCCTCATCGTTTGAAGGTTCCACGAGAAATATGAGAGAGCGCTGCAACGATGCCATGTCGATTTTTGCAAAATTTGGTTCCATTGATCTCCTGTTTGTGACCGTAACAGCAAATCCTGAGTGGCCAGAAATTTAGGAGAATCTTCAGACAGGTGAAATTGCATCAGACCGTCGGGACTTGGTAGCACACGTATTTAAATTAAAGCTGAAAGCCATTATGGAAGATTTGACGAAGCATGTTGTTCTTGGCAAAAGCATGGCTCACGTCTACACCATCGAGTTCCAAAAACATGGCTTGCCACACGTTCACATCTTGATTGTTCTACAAAATGATGATAAATTCAGGACAGCTTCTGCAATCGATTGCATTGTGTCTGCTGAACTTCCAGACATTCAAGCTGAGCCAAGACTTTTTAAGATCGTCACTCGCTACATGATGCACGGTCCTTGCGGTACTGCAAACACTGGAGCACCATGCATGGAGAACAATGCATGCAAGAAAAAGTTTCCTAAAGACTTTCAAATCGAAACATGTCAATGTAAATGGATATCCCTTATGCCGTCGACGTCCAGGAGTTATAGCGGTTGTGAGAGGTGTTGAAATGGATAATCGCTCTGTGGTCCCTTACAACAAATACTTGCTCTTAAAATATAACTGCCATATAAATGTTGAGATTTGTTCGTCAGTGAAGGGGGTTAAATATATTTATAAGTATATTTACAAAGGATATGACTGTGCAAATATCGAGATAATGGAGGGGGAACAATGAGTTGCACACAATGAGATTACCAACAACATTGATGCTTGATATGTAAGTGCATGTGAAGCAATGTGGCGCTTACTGGAATTTCCGATGCACGACAAATCTCATGCGATCATAAGATTGCCTGTTCATCGTCCACAACAACAGAGAATAACATTTGAAGAGGGACGTGAGGAAGAAGCTTTAGCAGCAGCAAGATCAAGCATCACCAAACTTACAGCTTGGTTTGCAATAAATGCTGCAAATCCAGATTCTCGAAAATTCCTCTACACTGTACACTGAAATTCCAATTTATTACGTCTTCAAAAGTGGACATTGTAATTAAAGACAACGTGGAGCCAATAAAGTGTTAGCAAGAATGTACACTGTTGCAGCAAATGATCAAGAACGCTTTTACGAGGCTTTAGATCTAAACAGAGATATTATAACAAACTTCCGGGTGAGCTAAACATCTATTACAGTTCTGATGAAATAATATCTGAAAATCACAGTGATGTTATGAACTATCCGATGGAGTTTCTTCATTCGCAAACTCCATCAGGTATGCCTCCTCATGTATTGGCTTTAAAAAATGGTGCCATCGTTATGCTTCTCTGCAATTCGAATCCGAAAAAAGGATTGTGCAATGGAACGCGATTGATCATTCGAAAATGTCATTGCAATTTCCTAACTGCGGAAGTTTTGTCAGAATCACATAAAGGAGATATCAACATTCCGCGAAGCGACATGGCCCCTAGCGATGTGAATTTGCCATTCATCCTGAAGCATCGCCAATTTCCAATCATTCCATCATTTGCGATAACCATCAACAAATCTCAGGGGCAAACATTTTATCATGTTGGAATCTTTTTGAACGAGTCAGTCTTCTCTCATGGACAGCTGTACGTCGCACTGTCTCGATCGAGAAATCCTAACAATGTAAAAGTACAAATTAAAACAACAGAACATCAAGGTGCTCTTTTGATGGACAATCGAATGTTCACAACTAACATTGTTTTTCCAACAGTATCTGAATAATTAAAATTGCAGTTAGGAATTGGTGCTATTGAATTTAATTCCCATCTTATGATGGGCTTTTACACTAGTAATAAATAGATAACATATAGAACAGTCACAACACCAATGAAAACATGATATTAATCACACCATACACATATAAAGTGCATTATGCACCGTTGTACAAACTTAGAAATACATTTCTCACATACACGCATCCCTTTACATGTATAGAGTTCTAATCAGCTGTTCCTGTTTAGTGTGTCTTATCAATGCACTACCAAAGGAACTAAGTTTACAGCTGCAAATCTGGCATACATTCCTTCTTATAGACATCTAGCATTTTGAGTATGGTCATGGTGTGTCCCTTCCCCTTCTTGGTATTTCATGTGCTATCCTTCAGACTGACCTTTTTTTGTACCTGTCCTTATACATCATGAAATGACTAAAGTGTCTTACAGATTTTGTTCTGAGATGGGTAATGAAAGAGCAAGATGCTGATCTGTGGCCTCTTATTCCAAGTTCCTGGTAATGAGCAGATGTTTCCTATGGTGTGTCGCTGGTGGCTGTGACAGGCCTGATTCTGAGAAGCTACTCAATCAGCCAATGCCCTTGGCTTTCTTTGAGTCAAAAAGTTATATGCATCCAATCATGTCTTTCTCTTTCTTAATCTCTCCCCAGTCATATGCTCCATCTGTTGCCTGGTCTTCTCTTCTTCCTCTTTCCCTGCTGCTGGTTCTGCGGAAGTGCCTGATATTTTTCTCATATGTTTGCTTATTTGCTAAGAGAAGCTATTAATCTGTTTATATGACTGGTAGTACTCACTAGGAAGGGGTATTTGAGGTTAGTCCGGACTATATCGTTTTTGGGCATCCTCTAATGCCATAACATGTCGAGTTATTAACACTCTTCGGACCGGAAATATAAAAAATTGTTCCGAACGGAACGATGACTTTTGAAGTAAAAAAAGGACATTTATTTTTTAATTTTGACTTCAAATCTATGTTTTATATTAAGAATACATGGTAACAATTATATCTGTGCTAAAAAATATACAGCTTTTACTTATTTTGACTTTGAAATTACACACGGAAAAACGTAAACACCGCATTTGTCCATCCGCCATTTTGGATATTTTGTAAACAAGTCGTCTTAACAAATCGTAAACAAAATGCAGCCTGATAGTGACTACAACGCATCTAGTGATGTAGATTCCTGTTCTGATGATTATTCAGTGGACTTGGAAACTTCTTATGAGTCGGATGGTGAAAATACAGCTCAGAACAATTCAAATCACCTGCCGCACATGCAAAGGTTATGCTATGGACCCCTGAAGGAAAATGAAAGAGAGGCCGACCAAACACAACTTGGCGGAGGACTGTGGAGGCTGAGATGCAAAGAATGAACCAGAGTTGGGGCACTGTACGAAGGATGGCAGCCGACCGAGCAAAGTGAAATCAATTTGTTGTTGCCCTACAAATCACCACCAGGCGTAATGGCCACTAACTGCTTTGACGGTCAGCGGCTAAGGATCAAAGAAGAAGACATGCAAAGGTAATGTTACTTCGTTACCGAAATGATAACAGCTGATTTTGAAAAGCAGTAAAACAGTCGTTTTAGTGGGTAATTGTAATCAGAATAGCTGCTTTCAGTTTGTTTTTGAAAAAAAGAAAATAATATTTCACCATTCAAACAATTAACAAAGAACTCATGGCACCAGGAAATAAATTTAAAGGGGGTCAGACGTAACCTATGAATCAGCTGATTTTTCTGACCTCATTTGCCCTGTGTCTCTGCTTTTAAAAATTATTATTTACATCATATGACTTTATGACTGACAGTATTCCTTTGTACGGAAAATGTAATGTATGTCAATTTTCCTGTGTACACTAAACTGTAACTTTAAATTCTATTGTTGATCTGTAAAAATTAATTTTAAATTGTTCTTCTTGCAGATGTTTTGGTTATGATAGACTTGATGAAAGCCCACTTTCCAAGCCTCCACCCTTTTTGCCTGAGAGGGTTCCAGGTCTGCAACTGTCAGAAGTGAGAATATTGTTAACATATATTAGAATTATGTGCAAAAAACTATACCAACCTGATCAAAATGTTTCTGTTGATGAAAGAATGGTTAGAAATAAAGGGCGTTATTCTTTTCGACAGTAAATTAGAGACAAGCCAACAAAGTACGGGATGAAGTTATGGGTTCTTGCTGATGCTGTTAGTGGATATAATTATGACTTTGATGTTTATTTAGGTAGGAACACTGCAAATGGACCATTTGGTTAAGTTTATACGGTAGTTATGAAATCTTGGTGAGACAAGGATATAGGGTTTGTTTTGATAATTTTTATACATCCATTCACTTACTTATGGAAGTTAGGGATTGGAGCTTGTGGCACATTTCTTAGAAACAGAAAGGGTTTTCCAGCTGCACTTTCAAATATAAAGGAATTTGAAAACAAAAATGGTATCAGATCAGAGGTGCAATGAGGTGGGTTAGAGATGAAGAATTACTAGCTCTGCAGTGGAGAGATACTTACTTACTTAGTCGTTCCCCTTCTACCGTGAGGTGTAGAGGTTTGGAAGAGAGAGCGCCAGACTATCCTATCGGCTGTCTTCCTCCTGGCCTGGTTCCATTCTAGTCCTCGGTCCTTCAAAGATTGTCTAATGTTGTCCTCCCAGCGGACTCTTGGTCATCCTGGGAGTCTGGATCCCTGGCTCTTTGTTTCCTATGCTTGTCGTGGTAGCCGATCTTCTCCCATTCTGCAGACATGGCCAAACCATCTTAGTTGGGACTGTTCTACTTGGGACTGCAGGGGGTGGGATTTAAGGCCTTGACGTATCGTCTGGTTGCGTACCATGTCTCTTCTTGTTACTTCAACCACCTTCCTCAGATACCTCATTTCTGAGGTTTGGATCTGGCTTTTGTGGGTTGTAGTCATTGCCCATGACTTGCATCCATATGTCAAGACTGGGACATAGGCGGAGCGGTATACAGCCATCTTCGTTTTCTTACCAACCTCTCTCTTGCTGAGATTTATGGCCTGAAAAAGTCTCCCAGCTGCTGCTTTTCGAGTGGCCAACTCTTCTTTGATGCCTCCCTTTCGGTCAATAATAGCTCCGAGGTATTTAAAGTGGTCTACCTGCTCTAGGACCTGTTCTCCCAGCTTAATCTGATGTCTTCTTTCTTCTCGTGATATCACCATGGATTTTGTTTTAGAGCTGCTTATGACCATCCCTCTACTCTCCAGCTCTTCCTTCCAGACTTGCAGGTTGAATTGAAGATGTGCCTCTGATTTAGCAATCAGGGCAACATCATCAGCAAATGCCAGCTCTGAAATACAGACCTGTCTCATCTTCCAGTACCCCACTGAATACTTTCTTGTTCTCTCCTTACATGCCTTAATGACATCAGTGGAGAGATAACAAAACTATAACACTGGTTACAAGCATTCATAATGCAAAGGGCCATAGGTTCGCTAAGCGTAGAACTAAGGTTAATGGGAATTTTCAAGAACTTAATGTTAGCCAAATCTTGTGAGGGATTACTGTAAAGGGCAATTTTTACTATCTTGCAATATAATACATTTATATTCTTATTATGTTCGCAAATATTTTGTAAGCAAAGTATTTCCTTTTTAAGTGCTTAAGGAGAAGTCATTTTTGGGTTGCTTCCCTTGAAAATAGTTCTGTCATCTTCGATCGGACTCCGCAGACGACTCTAGGCCTACTGCGATTTATTCTGTGGCTGGGTAGGAATAGATTGTTCTTGCTTCAGTATATCTATGGCCTGAATTTATACGTAGTGTTTGTATGAGTAGGACGAGTCTGTCTTATATATGGATATCTTTGCATTTCTAAGTCGAACTAATTTGGTTGTCGCTAGAAAAGGTCAAAGGCTATGCAGCGGAAGTATCGCTAGCAAAGGGTGTGATCCATGGCTGTCATCCTGTGAGGATGCCGAGTTTTGTTGTAGCAGGCTTTTTGCCGAAATAGTGATCTATATATGGATGGGGAAAAGTGATAATCATTTAGACATGTTGTATGTACTTTACCCCAGTGTTTATTCTCTTTTGCCAAGGAATGGCAAAGTTATATTTCGCATAAAAAGGTAAAACCACAATTTATTATGAACTTGGGCTTCGCCATCGTTGTTGATAAGCAGATGCACAGTGGTACTTTTAAAAAGAATATCCATTCAAAGGAAGAAGACATTCCTATGTATCAGCACTGGATTGTATGATATTATTCAATTACCTCTATGAGAGAACCTATGAAGAAATGAGGACATTTAATGAATGACTAATTTTGGTCTATATTCTATAGTGAGTGAAGCTCACGAGAGAGAGAACAGCCATGTTGAAATTCATATACTTTGTATTTATCGAGTGAGAAAAAGGGATGCCTGTACTATCGCTCGATGAACCAAGAGATCACTGCTACATGTGAGAACCCATGTCTGGGATTCCTATATTATGAAATATATATATATTGAACTTTACGTGAAGGAATATTCGCTAGACGAGGTTAGGTCTAGGAGCCTTCCTATGTATTGGTTATGGTCTGACGTGCCCAGTCAGTAAAGCCAGATGATTTACATGATGGAACGCTGAATGCTTATTTACGAATGCTCCATTATGATATTTGCCAAGCATGAATGCTAACTTAAGATGATATTCCTGTGATCAACATTATGCTGTCTATGTCGACATTTGTTCCTGTAACCATACACGTACTGTCCAAGTGTGCGTCCCATTAAATGTTATAAAAAGACCACCGTAGTTCCAGTACTTCTTGAATTCGAACAGTGTGAGTATGAGTGATGTACTACCAACCTGTCAACTCTATCGAATCATTCTACCATTCGCGTACTGACATTCAGATACACACTCATTGTTTACACTCACATTCTTGTCGGAGCCTCATCACGTTCCAGGACAAGATGACCTGTATGACCAAAACTGTGCTGGGTTTGATGAGTTGACAATCGTTACACTTTACTACACCAGTCCCAACATCTACATTTATCCACTGGTGGACATTCACATCATTTAGCAAATAAAGCATGATTCAACAACTAGTAGCCAGTATGAGTTAACAACTACACACAAAGAAAGAGTTTAACAACTGGTGTGCCAGCTTCCTGGGTCAACCTGCACAGTGACCATATTGAGAAGTAAACTACTGAGACCAGACGTTCCTTGGGGTCTGTTACGACACACAAATACATCAGCAGTACAACTCTACAGTGATGTCAGCGTGACCTGTCCTGTCGAGAGTATGCAGTAACTAGGTCAGGGTTTGTTGACATTTGGTTCATTGGACATTTGCCATACAACTGACAGTGTTACACAGCAAGCTTGGTTGAAACATAGAACATTACACATCAGGACTGGAGAATATTTGACAGTGTTTGCGAAAGAAAATGTTATTGAACTGAGAAGTCCTACATTGATTGTTATCATTCAAATCAACGATGGAGCTTCTATTTCTGTGTTGAATTTAAAATAATTAGACCAGAAGTATTTGTTTAATAAAGTACCACAGTACTGTACTATTAGGCAGTGTAACTGAGCCTTCATTCCAACACATTCTTTCTGCAACACTCTATTTACATCATATTGCCATACTATTTATGCATTTATGTATTTAGTTTTAACTATTTATATGTGATATTTGTTTGTATCCAGCGGGTTGTTGTTTCGGTTGGGCGGTGTCACACAGCAGAGTATCCCACGTAATAGAGGGTCTGATGTGTGCGTTTCTATAGGTGCAATTTTCTTCATTGAAAATTTGCTGCGACAGCTGTTGCTATTAGTGTTAGCTGTGAAGTCTGTACTCATTGTTGTTTTTGTAATATTCCTCTGTTCTTTAGTTTGTTTTGATTTGTTTGTAATTTGTTGGTCTACCCTATTCTATCTTTCAGTTCTATTCTCAATTTATATTTATATACTGTGGCGTTATTTGTATTTGTTATCCTCTTGCGGTTTATCTTTTATTGTTTTTCCCATTTGATTTATTTCATTTCCGCAAATGTTTTCATGTTCTTCTGTATAACTGTTTTGTTTTGTGCCTGATCGACATACACTATTTAAAATATAGTTGATCATATAAATTGATGTACAAGAATCAACTGATAGTTAATTACTATTACTAAAGGTACACAGTTGATGATATAAAACACTATTTCTGGTGCACTGCACTTATATTATAGAGTGAACCAGCAACTTATAGCTGTTATTATATAAGGATTTATACAAGACCTTTGTAAGGCTTGTTTCCCACAGTGATTGGGATAGTTAAGTACTATTTTTCACAGGTTACAAAGTTATCATACAAAGTCTTTGATTAAGACTAAGAAAGTAAATTTATTTACTTTTGCAAATTACTGATCTTATTAGACAAGATGTCTACCTTGGATTATTTTATCACACAAGGCAGGGCTCTTGATAAGACTGGTCAGCAGTTAGAAGAATGGGCAGTTGCTCAATATGACAAAGCATTGGCTGCTGAAGAAAGAAAAGCATTGATTGAAGAAAAGAAATTAGAAGCTGAGGAAAGAAAATTACAAAGAGAGGATGAACAAAAGAAATTGCAGATACAGACTGATGAAAAAAGATTCCAGATGGAAATGGAAAAAGAGAAAAGAAAAGATGAAGCTGCTGCTGAAGAGAAAAAATTACAGGCTGCTGCAGAAGAGAGAAAATTACAAGCTGAAGCTCAAGAAAAAAAAGCAATAAGAGAACATGAACACCAAAAAGAACTTTTAGCATTTGAGTTAGAAAAGTTAAAGTTAACAAACATAAGTAATGTTAATCAAGCATCTAGTGGTAATGGTAAACCCTTTACTTACAAGGTCAAGGTACCAGCGTTCAACCCTTCCAGTGATGACATAACATTCTGGCTAAACAGATTTGAACGCTCGTGTCGAGCACATAATGTGGACAAATCACAATATGCTAACCAGTTATCAGAAAATCTGAAAGGTGATTCTCTGACTAGTTTAAGTTTGGTTGAAGAGGCTGACAAAGATAACTATGATGTTATTAGGGCAGCCTTATTAAAGAAGTATCAGTTGTCTGAAGAGGGTTATCGGAAGTTGTTTAAGACAATGGTGCCTGAGGCAGGTGTAGAATTCTCAGAATTCATTGCAAGGACACGACTTACATTTGATCGTTGGATTGAGCTATCCAAAACAGAAAAGACTTATGAAGCCCTTATGGACTTGATACTCAGAGACAAGATTATGTCAAGTATAAATAAACCTTTCCTCGAATTCTTACATGAGCGTAAACCTAAGTCTCTAAAAGAAATGGAACAGTATTGTACCCAATACGTCACTGCACATCCGGACGTAGCCATTAGCAACAGTAAGGTTAAAGAAGGTATGCCAGTTGCTTCTGCAACACCATACAACCCTAATCACTCTCACAAATTCCAAGGACCTCAAAATAAGTTTAATAAAAAAGGTAACTATTACAGTTATCAGAACCAAGGTAACCAATCATTTCAGGGTTCTTCTTCGAATACCTGGAGAAGAGCTGACAGCCCTCGATTCAGGGGTGGTCATAATTACAGGAACTTTCGCAAAGGAAGTCATTCTAGAAACTATCCAAGTTTTCCTTCATGGAGACAACAGGATCATAATTACCGAGATACTCATTATAATGAATATGATGATAGTAACCAAAGGAGCTATGATTCAAACCCGAGTAGAGGTTATAATAGTGGAAACAATGATAAGTACAGAGGCAATAATAACAGAGGTAGAGCACAATTCAAAAAAACATAAAGCTCATTACCAGGCGAACTCTGCACAGCAAGAGTCCCACGAAGCCTATAAACAAAATAAAGATAATGATGACTCTAATAATATGGCATGTGCCGCTTTTGATTTTGGGAGAGCATCTCAGTGCCCCCAATGCAAAACATTATTTGAGCCAACCACAGTGTCTACTTTAAGCTGTGGCCATCCTCTTCCCGCTCTTCCTGCGTCAATCGCGCATGATGGGAGAGGTTCTCTTGTCTTACACAAAGGTTTAGTAAATGACAATCCAGTCTCAGTACTTTTTGATTCTGGATGCACAACTATTGGGGTTAGGCAGTCACTCATAGATCCTTCTCATTCTACAGGCAAAGTAGTCAAATGCGTAACATTTGGCGGCACCATAGAGAAATACTCTACCGCTATCATTAGGATTGCTACTCCTTTCTTCACAGGAGATGTACACGCATGTCTTTTGCCGGATCCGATCGCTGATCTTATCATCGGTCGCATTCACGGAGTCCAAGAATGCACTCCGGAGCAAATTTCCGTTTGGGAAAATCAAAATATGCAATCTGCTAATGCAGTAGTCACTAGAGCTCAAGCTCTCAATATGCCTGAAACTTCATCTGTTGAAGATAATGAAGTGCATAACCAAGATGATCCCTTGGTAATTTCTCGTGACTCGTTTATAAAACAACAAGAAGAAGATCCGACTCTTAAGAAATTCTTCACTCTTGTAACAAAAGGTGATCCGAATAAAGATTCAAATTGTAAATCTTGGATTACAATGAAGAATGGCGTACTTGTACGTATGGTGCAAGACTCCACTAAGTCAAGTCATTCTCAGATTCTTGTACCCAAGAATTTGAGAGTTAAGATCTTACAACATGCACACGACTCTCAGTGTGCTGGTCACATGGGTTTTTCCCGTACTAAGTCAAGAGTTCTTGCGGCTTTCTTTTGGCCTTTTGTGAACAAGGACATACGGATCTATTGTCGATCCTGTAAAGTATGTCAAGAAGTCAAATCCAAAGGTCCTCGTCATGCTGCGCCTATTCAGGCTGCAGATATTCCTATTCGTCCATTCCAGAAAATGGCGATAGACATCATTGGTCCATTCAAGATCAAATCTGCTAGAGGACATCAGTTTTATCTTAACGTGTGTAGACATGTGCACACGTTGGCCAGAGGCTATCCCTCTAAAGAGCATTACTACCGCTGACATTGCAGATGCTCTTTGGCTTATATTTTCTCGGCTGGGATTCCCCGGAGAAATATTATCAGATCATGGCACCCAACTGATATCGGATACCATGTCTCAAGTAATGTCTACTCTACAGATAGAGAGATCTTTGAGTAGCATCTATCATCCTATGTCCAATGGGATGGTCGAGCGACTAAATAGAACACTTAAGAACTTATTAGGGAAGATAACTGAGGATCATCCTCAGGATTGGGATAGGGTTTTACCCGCGGCCCTCTTCGCGTACAGAGAGGTCCCCAATGAACATACAGGGTTTTCGCCCTTTGAACTTGTCTTTGGCGCGCGACCGCGCGGCCCAATGTCTTTGCTGCATGATCTTATAACAGCTGACAATATTGACGATGACACAAAATCTTCTTACGAGTATGTCATCGCGCTGAGACAAAAGATTATCGAAGCATGCAAATTGGCAACGTCCTCTTCTGAGTTTGCTAAGCAGAAGGCAAGACAATTTGCTAATAAGAAGAGAACTTTACGACAACTTTGTCCTGGTGACAAAGCATTTGTTTTGCTACCTTGTCGTGAAAATAGACTCCTTATTAGTTGGAAAGGTCCGTACGATATAATATCGAAAATTTCAGATGTTGACTACATCGTCGATATTAACGGGAAGCATAAAACCTTCCACATCAATATGCTTACGGAGTTCCATGAACGTCCTGACTATCTACAGCCTATTTTCCAGGCAACGGACGATTCTCATGTCAAACATGGTCATTACTCATCACTGTCTGTAATACAGGATGAGGAAACAAGTTTTTCGGATGTTAATCTCCCGCTTCCAATGATCCCACTTCATTCTAGTGAATCATGGAAAGACGTTACTGTTTCTCCTGATTTGTCTCTAGGAGAACGGCGACAAGTTTCGTCTATGTTACAAACATTTCAGGATGTCCTCACTGACATCCCTGGACAAACTCATGTCATTGAGCATGACATTGTTCTAACTGAACATACTCCAATTAGGGTTAGGCCTTATCCTATCCCTATACATTTCCAAACACAGGTTGAAAAGGAGTTGGATGAAATGATAGATTTACAAATAATCGAACCATCCACTTCTGCATATTCTTCGCCGATGGTTATTGTTCGAAAAAAAGACAATAACATACGTCTTTGCGTTGACTATCGCAAATTGAATCAAGTTACGAAGTTCGATGCTGAACCTATGCCTTTACTAGAAGAGTTACTTACTCGTCTTTCTAAATCGCATTTTTTTTTCACTAAACTTGATTTGTCTAAAGGATATTGGCAAGTTCCATTATCCGAACGCGCCAAACCTCTTACCGCTTTCTCTACTCCCAGAGGCCTTTTCCAATGGAATTTTATGCCTTTCGGCCTTATGAACGCACCAGCTACATTTGTACGCATGATGCGTCGAATCCTATCGTATCGGTCAGATGTCATTGCTTATCTAGACGACATCTGTCTTTTCAGCGATACTTGGGAAGATCACTATTCAGGATTAGTTGAATTATTATCAACTCTGCGTGAGTATAACCTGACAGCAAAACCATCTAAAGCTTGTATTGGCTTTAGCGAAATTGCTTTCTTAGGCCATCGAGTAGGTCACGGTTTCTTGAAGACAGAAGACCATAATATCACTAAGATACTTAACATCTCTATCCCTAGGACTAAAAAGCAAGTGCGAAGTCTTTTAGGTCTCATACAATTTTATGGACGTTTCATTCCGAATCTGTCCTCTATCATGGCACCTCTCTCTACACTATTAAAGAAAGGGTCGCCTAACATGGTTCACTGGTCTCATGAATGCCAATCTTCACTAGAGAAGATCAAAACTATGTTTTCATCACCACCTATTTTAGTGTTACCTACAACAGATAAGACATTTGTTCTTCGTAGTGACGCTTCATCCACTGGGATTGGAGCGGCACTAATGCAAGAGTACTCTGGAACTCTGCATCCTGTAATGTACATATCCAGAAAACTTAATGCTGCAGAAAGGAATTACTCGGTTTTAGACCGTGAATTATTGGCAATGGTTTGGTCAATTCTCAAACTCCAAAGATTCCTTCTGGGCGCGCATTTCGTAGTGGAAACTGACCAAAAAGCTCTTACGGCTATCCAAAGTAAGAACTTGAAGAGCTCGAGATCAACTCGATACGCAATCGCTCTTCAACCTTTTCATTTTTCGGTACGAGCTATCCGTGGTTCAGAAAATGTGATGGCGGACATTCTGTCCAGATGCCCACATGATGCCACTTAACTGTTAAATATTGGATCTTTTTAATATGTATAACTTTACAACAGTTATTTTTTTTTGTTTCTTTACTAAGATACACATTTGTAATTTAATAATAGAATGATGGTATCGCTACTTAGCGGTTTATTGATGTTAATTCACCGCTGTTCTTTGATGATTGTTTCTTCATAAATCATAAATTTAAGATTGTAGTGTGAATTTTTGGTATGCATTGTATAATTACCAGAATTGTATTATACGTACATCACACCTTCCTGGAAACATTTATTCGTAGGGAAACAATTTCTCTCAGATTTTGAGATATATATTCTCACCAGTCATATTAGGAATTATAGTTATTCCTGATATTTTCATCTGCGCAGTATTCTTGCGTTGTGAGCCTATTCTACGGTGCTCCTAGATGTATTTAAAAAAAAAAAAATTTTTTTTTTTTTTTTCCCGGGAGGTGTGGTAAGACTGTAAAGGGCAATTTTTACTATCTTGCAATATAATACATTTATATTCTTATTATGTTCGCAAATATTTTGTAAGCAAAGTATTTCCTTTTTAAGTGCTTAAGGAGAAGTCATTTTTGGGTTGCTTCCCTTGAAAATAGTTCTGTCATCTTCGATCGGACTCCGCAGACGACTCTAGGCCTACTGCGATTTATTCTGTGGCTGGGTAGGAATAGATTGTTCTTGCTTCAGTATATCTATGGCCTGAATTTATACGTAGTGTTTGTATGAGTAGGACGAGTCTGTCTTATATATGGATATCTTTGCATTTCTAAGTCGAACTAATTTGGTTGTCGCTAGAAAAGGTCAAAGGCTATGCAGCGGAAGTATCGCTAGCAAAGGGTGTGATCCATGGCTGTCATCCTGTGAGGATGCCGAGTTTTGTTGTAGCAGGCTTTTTGCCGAAATAGTGATCTATATATGGATGGGGAAAAGTGATAATCATTTAGACATGTTGTATGTACTTTACCCCAGTGTTTATTCTCTTTTGCCAAGGAATGGCAAAGTTATATTTCGCATAAAAAGGTAAAACCACAATTTATTATGAACTTGGGCTTCGCCATCGTTGTTGATAAGCAGATGCACAGTGGTACTTTTAAAAAGAATATCCATTCAAAGGAAGAAGACATTCCTATGTATCAGCACTGGATTGTATGATATTATTCAATTACCTCTATGAGAGAACCTATGAAGAAATGAGGACATTTAATGAATGACTAATTTTGGTCTATATTCTATAGTGAGTGAAGCTCACGAGAGAGAGAACAGCCATGTTGAAATTCATATACTTTGTATTTATCGAGTGAGAAAAAGGGATGCCTGTACTATCGCTCGATGAACCAAGAGATCACTGCTACATGTGAGAACCCATGTCTGGGATTCCTATATTATGAAATATATATATATTGAACTTTACGTGAAGGAATATTCGCTAGACGAGGTTAGGTCTAGGAGCCTTCCTATGTATTGGTTATGGTCTGACGTGCCCAGTCAGTAAAGCCAGATGATTTACATGATGGAACGCTGAATGCTTATTTACGAATGCTCCATTATGATATTTGCCAAGCATGAATGCTAACTTAAGATGATATTCCTGTGATCAACATTATGCTGTCTATGTCGACATTTGTTCCTGTAACCATACACGTACTGTCCAAGTGTGCGTCCCATTAAATGTTATAAAAAGACCACCGTAGTTCCAGTACTTCTTGAATTCGAACAGTGTGAGTATGAGTGATGTACTACCAACCTGTCAACTCTATCGAATCATTCTACCATTCGCGTACTGACATTCAGATACACACTCATTGTTTACACTCACATTCTTGTCGGAGCCTCATCACGTTCCAGGACAAGATGACCTGTATGACCAAAACTGTGCTGGGTTTGATGAGTTGACAATCGTTACACTTTACTACACCAGTCCCAACATCTACATTTATCCACTGGTGGACATTCACATCATTTAGCAAATAAAGCATGATTCAACAACTAGTAGCCAGTATGAGTTAACAACTACACACAAAGAAAGAGTTTAACAATTACAATATATACATGAAAGGTGTGGACAAGAGTGACCAGCTGATTAACAAGTACAATGTTTTGAGAAAGACCAATAAATATTGGAAAACTCTTTTTTTTCACTTTCTGGATATTGATAGGGTAAATGCTTACATTTTATTTCAAGAATGGCAGAAAAATCACCCACTTGTAGAAGAACTGAAAAGACAGCTAGATATGGTCTGATAGATTTTACAGAAGAACTAATCAGGGAATTGGGGAACATAGGTTTGTATGGTGATGTACCGCTCGCTTCAAAGCCACCAGTTTTTTTCTCGGCACGCCTTGGACCCAGGGTTTACAAAGACAAAAAGAAATTGTAAGCTTTGCTATCAGACTGTAAAGATTGAAAGAAACACAAGTTGAATGTAAAGTTTGTGATACTTTTTTATGTTTTCATGCCGGTAGGAATTGTCTGTCAAGAATACCACAAGCCTTAGTAGGAAATATCTAAAGATGTAAGTCTTTACTATGTCACCCTCATAACTGATTTTACTTATGTGTTAGTGATCATAGTGTTACACTAGAAATATGTCTACTGAAGTCATATTTCATTATTTTAGATAAGATGTTGCAGCTACTTATAATAACTGTAATGTATTCAGTGGAAGTTTTTTTTCTTTTTTGAATATTTAAAAAAAAAAAATCCTAGTTATGTAACATTTCAGAAATTTGCATACTTTTATTATTTAATGTTGAATTGTTTTGGAAATGTAACATATGATGCAGAAATGGCCAGAGTACAATAAAATATGACTCTTGTTAATTGTTCTGATGATACTTTTTTTTTTGTCCCCTTTGTGAAATATCATGTTTATAATTTTTATGTATTTTTCCTGTTGACTTTCCTTCAATTTTTTAAAACTCATGAATATAAATTAATCAATAATATAAATTTTAAAAAATATTAATTTTACATCTAAATATGGTAGTCTGTTCAATTACAAACAATTTGATGTATAACACTCTTGGGTAGACTTAAAATTAAAATGTATCAAGGAACATTAGAAGTCAGATATGTCAGAGTATGAGAAAATGATACAAAATATAAGGTCTGAAAAGAGTTAAGTAAACACATCCTTCACTTCCCTTGTATGCAGATTTCAGCACAATATTCTACCTTCCTTAATATGTAGGTTTGAGTACTGCAAGTCTTGCCATCCTGTGTTCAGAATTGAATAGAAGTATATCCTGCCTTCCTCCATATGTAAATTTTAGCAACAAAAATTTTGCTACTCCCTTAACATATGTATGTGGGTATGATACTGCATATTCTGGAATCTTCAATATGGAAGTCTGAACACTTCATATTAAGATATCCTTTAAATGTAGGTTGGAGGACACTATAATAATGCCATCTTACGAATGTGGATGTGAAAAACAAATCTCCCATATTCTCTATTTTAATAAGCATGGTAGCCACGATAAGAGATGATCCCTATATAAGAAGCTAGAACAAACAAATTTCATTTTTTTTTAAATTCTTCATTATTCTCAGAAAATATCTTTTCCAAAAAATAATAAAATGAACTCTCAACATCAATCATCATCAAAATCCATAATTCTCGCCGTTTGTACGTCGATCACATCTAAGGGATGCAACTGTGGTTGAAAGTTAGACATTAACTGTATTGTTTCCCTTATATGTACTCTCCCTAAAATAGTAACACTCAACAAAGAAAAGTCGGGGTAGAACCCAGTTTCATTCCGGAAACGGATTTAACTCATCATTTTGTTAAAAATAACCTTAAAATGTAAGTTTTTTATTGTTTCTTCGAGACAAAATTTTAATTTAAAGTATTGCAGACTTATTATTATGGATCAAAATGATAAGATGGCTGCAAAACGAGCTGCAGATGCTAAGAGGAAGAGACTATCACGTCAATCACAACGAGCAAGCGAGACTCAAGAAGAAGCAGCAATACGACGACAACATGAAGCAGCACAAAGACAAGCACAGCGTCAGTCACAACAAGCAAATCAGTCTGCAGAAGAGCACAAATCTCAATGTGCTGCAAAAGCTTTTCGCATTCGTCAGTTGAGAGCATCACAACGAGCAAAGGAGACTTCAGAAGAAGCAACCGAACGTAGAGCAGCAGCTGCACAACAAGTGAGACGATCAAGAGCTGCACGTAGTCCAACAATTCCAAATCATGATGCCTTTGATGAGAATGCAGTTGCTGTACACAACAGCAGCCCAATGGATCAGGAATGTCAGTTCTGTCACTCAATTTTCAAGTGGAAAGATCAACCGATGGTACACTCAAATATTGCTGCCATAAAGGTACAGTGCTGTTGGAGCAAGAAGGAGAGCAGAGACGTCCTTTTCCTCCGTATCTCAAGGATCTTTTGAGCAACTCAGCGCATCCACAACATCAACATTTTAAGGAAAATATCCGTTCCTATAATTCAGTCTTGGGCTTTGCATCCATGAGTGCCTAAATCGATTGCTTCATTGGACATGGACCATATGTGTTCAGAGTGCATGGACAGATCTATCATTTGATTTACTTCTGTCATTATTGACGGGTTATTAGTAGTAAAACAATAAATTCCCATGACAAGCTGTTTTAGCTTGGAAAAAGTGAGAAACTAATGTGCACCGAAAAGAACTAAATGGATTAACTGAAAACAACTACAATATCGGGGGGGGGAGAATTATTTATGTTTTTCTATTCCAAATGACAGATCAACACGCTGAAAAATGCCTAACAATGAACTGCAGAATGAATCATCCATACACACTTATTAAAAAATTAGCTGCAAGGAGTTTATGGTCACTGAGAGATAAAAATTGCAACAAAAAAAAAACTGCAACAATAAAGCTTTCAGATGAAAAGTCTAAATTTAAACAATGCTTCTGAAACTATCTGATGTGGCAAACCAGCAAGTATTGTCTCCCTTAATGCCATGGAGTGGTACTATACGTCAGCCATAATATTTTTTGTACTCGTGAGATCACAGTGTAGCTTTGTATGCTAGTATTTACATACTATACCACTACAACCTAATTATGAACGCTATATTATAGCATCTGCCATCACCGGTGTCAATACCTTGTCGAGGTATGGCGGCTTGCGTACCCGATTACCCCCAGAGCTATGCCAGCGGGAGTTTTACTCCTGGAAGGTTCTACCAAGCTGGACAGGTTTGCGCGGGTAGGGGTCAGACTAAAGCAGACACCCTGGTCCTCCAGGTTGGGAGTTTTAGCATAGGGCTGACACCCCTGTCTATGTAAAAAGAAATGAAGTTACGGAAACGACAACAAATGAACAAACTTTGCTGCGGGACAGACATCCGGAGTCTGAGGCTCGTATGACTGTCAGTGGTGAAAGCCGAAAGGAAGCCACTGACACGAAAACGGATGTCCTGACGGCAAAACAAGTAGGATTTTGGAATGTTAGGACAATGAACCAGACGGGTAAACTAAAACAGGTCACAGCAGAAATGAGAAACTATAGATTACACATTCTAGGACTGGAACAGACAGACACCTGCACATACCTAGGATGCACAGTAACACCAGATGGCGGAGCAAGCAAAACATCAACAACAGAATGAACAAAGCAAGAACAGCCTTTTTTAGTCTAAACAACATCTGGAAGTCCCCTCAGTACAGCACAAGCACAAAATTAAGATTATATCAGAGCTGTGTGCTTTCTGTGCTTCTCTATGGTGCGGAATGCTGGAGAGTTACAGAGAAGGAAATGTTGAAATTGTCCTCTTTTCACACAACATGCCTAAGAAAAATTCACCAAATCTTTTGGCCAAATACCATCACCAATCAAGATCTGCTTACTCTGAGCAAGCAAGAGGACATGCACACCATCATAGCTGGCAGACGCTGGAGCTGTGTTGGCTATGTCCTCAGAAGAGACCCCGATGCCATCACAAGAACAGCTATGCTATGGATCCCTGAAGGAAAACGAAAGAGAGGCCGACCAAAAACTACTTGGCGGAGGACTGTGGAGGCTGAGATGCAAAGAATGAACCAGAGTTGGGACACTGTACGAAGGTGTGATGGCCACTGACTGCTTTGACGGTCGGCGTCTAATGATTAAAGAAGAAAAAGAGATATTATAGCATTCTGAAAACATTATTTAATACTGTAGACTTTACTGACTGATAATTATTCTTGGCAGAGGCCTCATGCGATTTTTATAATAAGCTACTGCTTTCTTCTTTCCTGGACACAAGCTATGGTTCAGAATTCAATATCAATACGTGTACCAACACTCGGAGTAGCACTGATCTAGACCATGGTTTCTTAAACTTTATTGTGTTACTGACGGACCCCTTCTTGCAATAAATGTACATAAAAATATAATTAACAATTTTACGACTTAAATTTTAGGTTATATACCCGGGCCCCCTAGAATCCATTCATGGACCCCCAAGTGGACCACATGTTAAGAAACCCTGACCTAGACAATAAAAATGATTCAGCTGATTGATGGGTCACTTGATAATATGCTTCCACCTGGCAATTATATCATATTATTGTAAACTACAGCAGAAAATTTGTGACACTAGGACAAACTGCAAAAATGTGTAACTGAACCAACACTAAATAAAATTATGAGCAATCAGAATTTGCGATTTCGTATTTAATTCTGAACATTATAAAACTCCATTGTCTGCTTTCAAGGTCTGACCGTCTTCATAACAGTCCCATTAGCCTTGCATTTTCAGAGAGAGTCAGAGTGGGTCACAAAACAGGAAACCACAAGGACAAGGAAACCACCTATGACAAACATAGAAAACTGGTAAAGTACACTTTTAATCTCGTGACCATGAAAAGCAGCAAATAACATGGATAATCATTACATCATTGTTGTTGTCTGCAAAGTTTTAACAGATTTGAGTCAAATCTTCTTATGCATAATGTGTCAAGGTTAACAGATGGCATCATTATAATAATGCTTAACACCTCTAAGCTGACGTCAGTAATATTTACATATCCAACAACTGCACAATCAATATTACTGAAAGAGTGTTACAATTATGAAACAAAACCAACATAGAAATTTCTGAGTAGACTTGTTAAAAGAAATGAACTACAATATTATTTTCACATTGAGAACAATGTCAGCGGTCATCAGAAGGTAAATGACAAAGTAAGAAATATAGATATGCTAAAAAATACTTGTAGACTTCTAGACAGTCCGAAAACCTATGCATAAGAGAGTGTTTAGCAACAGGAATTGAATGAGACTTCCAGATCCTACTAGACACAATTACACCCTACACTACCAACAAAAGTTTAGAGTTAAACAGCATGAAGGCAGAAATAATAGTTATATCAAGAAAAGAAATAATCTCAAAGTGTAAAATATTTTTAGAAGGAATAACAATAAAGCAAGAGAAACAGTTTAACTGACTGGATCCATCACAAAGTTTCATAGCCAATGTCTAATTAAACACAATCCCAAGTACTGCAAAGGCAAAATCAGTTTTCAGATGCGTTTCTCATAAGTAAGAAATGGATAACTTGGGCATCCAGAAAATCAAATGAAGAAGCCTTCTGAGAAATAGCCGTCGATTAACATGATAAGGAAAAGACAGCTAAGTTATCATGTATGTCTTGAGAAAAGAAAAATGAGAGAATCTGGCAACAACTCATATTTAACTCAAAAAGAACAGGAAGAGAAAGCAATAAATGCTTTGATAAACTGGTCACATGATATGGGACAAATTTAAAATACAGATGATTCAAGGCCCCAGAGGCTGTATAAAATGGTGAGATAAGACTGCTAATTTAGACAGCATAGCACTCTATTTTGAAGACTGAATACCACAATTTATTTTTTAACTGCATGCTGAAAATTAACATTTTCTTCAGAACATGCAAATACTGAGGAAATGGTTGTGCTATTCAAGCCAGCAGTTGAAAATTAGTCACACATGCACGTAAGTCCCATTCTGCTCAACCTCGAGGCAGTGGGATGGTGTTCGTGCTTTATGCAGACTGCAAGATACATAAGCGGAAACCTTATCTTCCTAGCAGGTTAAACCAAGCTGAAAAGGTCATGGGTGAGAGGCCAGACAAAACGAGCAAAACTGATCATCTAGATAGGGGGTTAGGCTAGGGTTGACAACTTAAGCCTAGATAAAATAACATTATAAAAGGAGGAGGCAGAGTTAAAAAAAACAGCCCAAAACAGAAATTGGTGGTAAGCAATAGTTGCTTTACTGTGTTTCACTTGAAACCAAAAAAAAAAACAAAAAAACGACAGAAATATGACAACATGAAAACAACTTTATTATTTTTCATAGACATGATCTTTTCTCTCCGCCAGCTTCGGGAAAAATCAAGAGAGCAAAAAAGGCCTTTATATATTGCCTTTATAGACCTCACAAAAGCATTTGACCTGGTTAGTAGGGATGGACTCTTCAAAATCCTCATGAAAATAGGCTGCTTTGCTAAGTTGCTGGGAATGATAAAGTCATTCCATGACGACATGAAGGGAACAGTCCAATATGCTGGAAGCATATCACAGCCCTTTGACAAACGAAGTGGTGTTAAACAAGGCTGTGTTCTGGCTCCAACCCCTTCGGGATCTTCTTTGCCTTACTCTTGAAACATGGATTCAGAGATGCAACTGAAGGAATATGCTTTCACACTAGGTCAGATGGCCGTCTGTTTAATCTTTCAAGGCTGAAGGCAAAAACAGAAATCAGAAGGGTCACTATAAGAAACTTGTTCGTTGATGACGCTGCAGTCGTCACTCAAAGCCAACAGGAGCTTCAGAGCTTGATGAATGCTTCACCCAAGACTTTGACCTCACAATAAGTCTAAAGAAACCGAATGTGCTGAGTCAGGATGTGGGTGCTGCACCAGTTATCACTATCGATAACTATGAATTGGCAGTAGTGCACGACATCACATACCTGGGGTCTACCATCAATGACAAACTCTTACTGGACACAGAAATTGGTAACCGCATTGGCAAATCTGCAGCTACCTTTGCTGTAAAACTGCAGAGAAATGAAATGTGATCAGCGCCTTTTTTTATATTTTATGCAAGGCTAAAATTTATATGAACTTCACTGCTAAATTGTATGGACGTTTACTTAAGAATATCCTGTTCAAAATTCGACTGCTATTATCCGTGGATTTACAAGCACAATAAAGCAGATGTAAAAAACCCGGCTTTGGCGGTATTTCTGCGTCTATTTCAGTGTCAGATGTGAAAAGGTCTATTATTCAGTATCTCTTATAATGTTCATTCTTGATCTCCAAGTAAAAAACGATTCACATATCGTAATAAACAACGAAAATATTTACCTGCTTCGCAACTACCAAAATACGCCTCAAAGCTGCCAACCGATGCGAAGAGATCCCTATTTGATACAAGGATATGGCTTGTTTCATTGTTGCCAGGTTTCTAAGAAATAAGATGCTAAAGTGTTTGTTCTAAAGTAGAACAATACCAGATACCTATGGTGCAAGCAAGTACTGTAGCATCCCATGCCAAATGAAGTTTACATTACAGCACAGAGGCGTACTAAGGGGGGAGGAGGTCCGCCCCGGGTGACAGGCAGGAGGGGGGGGGGGTGGTCCATCGAGAGAGTGGAAATGCCAATATAAATGCTGAAACTAAATAAAATATTCCCGAAATAATTTCCTCAATGTCGACAAAATTACTTTCTTTCCTTTCCCCGACGAAGGTCTTGTGGCTGCAGCGCTGGCTGTTTTCTTTGTCTCTTGTCATAATAAGACAAATCACCTTTTTCTTTGATTTTTTTGTTTGTTTTGTTTTCGTATTCTTTCAATTGACAAAATTGGGAAAAGCCATGTTTCGTTTATCTTTGGCAAGACTCATCATCGCCAGCACACAGGCTAGTTTGTTGGGGCACTGTACGAAGGATGGCCACCGACCGAGCAACGTGGAATCAATTTGTTGTTGCCCTACAAGGCGTGATGGCCACTGACCGCTTTGGCGGCTAAGGATCAGAGAAGAAGTTCAATTGGAAATATAAAAGATAGGGATCTTGTTGTTGTTCGTCCATCACAAGTGATGAAGACCACTCTGTTCATCCAATTATTAGGATGTTAGGATAGTCTATGAGTACGAAGGTGACTGATGAGCCCGATGCGGGCCTGGAAGGATCTCGGACAGTGTGGGCAGGGAATGTTTGCTTCATGTGAAGGTTTTATTTCACGATCTTTTCTAGCTTGTCTCCGCTGTTCCGCTGCTGCTCTTCTGGAAGATTCGCATGCCACTGCACCCTTACGAAGAGATGTGCGCCAGGCAGTTCGGTCTTGCGCAGCAGCTTCCCATGTGTCTGGGTTTATGTCAAAGGTTTTTAATGAAGCCTTAAGCGTGTCTTTGAAGCGCTTTTTCTGGCCACCATGGGAGCGTCTACCCTTCTGCATCTCACCATAAAAGAGTATCTTTGGCAGTCGATGGTCTGGCATGCGGACTACATGACCTGCCCAGCGAATCTGTGACTGCATCAGAATAGTATCGATGCTAGGGATACCAGCTCTGTCAAGAACGGCGGTATCTGGGATCTTGTCTTGCCATTTGATGTTCATTATCTTCCTGAGACAGACTGTATGGAAGTGGTTGAGCTTTTTTACGTGGCGCCTGTATACAGTCCATGTTTCACATGCATAAAGCAGCACTGGAAGCACCGCAGCTCTGTATACCTTCAGCTTTGTCTGTAGACTAATGCCACTTCGATGCCAAACGTTGGTGTATAGTCTGCCAAATGTGCTGCTGGCTTTGGAGATCCTGGTGTTCACCTCATCATCAATGACGATGTTCTGGGATAGTGTACTACCAAGGTATGTGAACCTGTTCACAACATTCAGTTTCTCACCATTTACCTTGATGACTGGCTCAGTATAAATTGTGCCAGGAGCTGGTTGGTACATGATTTCTGTTTTCCCCGTGTTGATGGTAAGCCCAAAGTTGGAGCAGGCTTCGGAGAATCTATCAACGCTACGCTGCAGATCAGCCTCTGAGCCAGCACTGAGGGCACAATCGTCAGCAAACAGAAGATCCCTGATGGTGTGTGATTTGACCTTGGTTTTTGCTTGAAGCCTCCTAAGGTTAAACAATTTTCCATCAATACGATATCTGATGTCGATTCCTGTGTCCCCGTCTCTGAAAGCATCAGCCAGCATAGCAGAAAACATGATACTGAAAAGCGTCGGTGCAAGTACACACCCTTGTTTAACTCCATTTGAGACGGGGAAAGGCTCCGACAGCTCACCGTTTTCCTGAACTCTAGCCTGCATTCCATCATGCAGTTGCTGCACTACTGAGATAAATTTCTTTGGGCAGCCGTATTTTGCCATGATCTTCCATAGACCCTCTCTACTGACCGTGTCGAACGCCTTTGTCAAGTCGATGAAAGCTGTGTACAGGTCACAGTGCTGTTCTTGGCATTTTTCTTGAAGCTGTCTTGCAGCGAACACCATATCGGTGGTTCCACGTTCTTTCCTACCAACGGGCTGATCACCCGTTTGCCAGTCACTTCGATTACGGAAACAACAGCAAATGGATTGATTTGCCGTTGCCCTAAAGACGCCAATAGGCGTGATGGGAAACAATGGCAAAGAAAACCTATCTGCTGTTGCCCTAAGACGCCACTAGGCGTAATGGCCACTGACTGCTTTGACGGTCGGTGGCTAAGGACGGAAGAAGAAGAAGAAGACGTTCTTTCCGGAATCCACACTGACTTTCAGGTAGAAGACCTTTGTCAAGATGAGCCGTAAGGCGATTAAGAAGGATTCTGGCAAATATCTTCCCAGCGATTGATAGTAGTGAGATGCCTCAATGATTATTACAGTCTTGGCGATTACCTTTACGTTTATAAAGATGTATAATTGACGCATCCTTGAGATTGTGTGGGATGGTTTCACTCTGCCACATTTGCTGGAAGATCATGTGAAGTTTCTCTATCAGAACTGTACCGCCATCTTTATAGACCTCAACAGGAATTGAATCGGAGCCGGGGGCCTTTCCACTAGAAAGTTGACGAATCGCTTTTTGAGTCTCCTCCAAAGTCGGTATAACATCTAGTGCTTCATTTATAGGAATTTGGGGCAGTCGGTTGATGGCTTCATCGTTAATAGATGATGGCTGGTTCAGAATATTATTAAAGTGTTCGACCCAGCGTTGGAGAATTTTTTCCTTGTCTGTAATTAGTGTTTTTCCATCTGCATTAAGGAGGGGAAATGATCCTGATGATGTTGGACCATAGACCGCTTTGAGTGCATAGTAAAAATTTTTCAAGTCATGGCTGTCAGCAAAGCCTTGGAGCTCATCTGCTTTATTACTCAGCCATGAATCCCGCATCTGGCGTAGTTTATGTTGGACGATTCTACGCATGTTGTTGAAAGCGTCTTTCTTGGATGTAGATTTTGGATCATTTAAATATGCTTTATGGAGATGGTGTTTCTCAGCCAACATCTTCTTTATATCATCTGAGTTCTCATCAAACCAGTCATTTTGTTTCTTGATGGCGGGACCCAGGACCTCTGTAGCAGTGGTGTAGATCTGCTCGCTTAGGGCTGTCCAATTTGTTTCCGCACTTTGGCCGTCTAACGAGATAGATTTGAGACGGTCTTCTAGGGTGTCAGTGAATGACTGTTTAATTTTTGTCTTCTTTAGTTTGGTAATATCCAGCCTTTTTTGAGTTTTCTTTCCCTGAGGGCGCCTGGCAGGTTGGATACGAATTTTAAGTTTAGACACAATGAGGCGATGATCAGTCCAGCATTCTGCACCACACATGGACTTGGTCACCCGGACATCTTGCCTGTCCTTCTTCCTAACAATTACATAGTCAATTAGGTGCCAATGCTTCGAGCGAGGGTGCATCCAGGAGGTCCTGTTGCGGATAGGAAGTCGAAAAATGGTGTTGGTGACAAGGAGGTTATGTTCTGCGCAAGTCTGGAGGAGAAGAAGTCCATTGCTGTTACAGCGACCCACGCCGTACTTTCCGATAGTGCCATTCCAGGAGATGTTATCTGAGCCTACTCTTGCATTAAAGTCACCAAGAATAATAAGCTTATCTGCTTTGGGAACTGATGCAATGACTACATGTAGTTCTTCGTAAAACTTATCCTTGACGTCATCCTGGTTTGTCATAGTTGGTGCATACGCGCTAATGATGGTGGCATGTTTCCTTCCATAAAGCAGCGGGATCTTGACCGTCATGAGTCGGTCATTTATTCCCTTTGGGGGCTCCGCTAGCTTGCCAATAATTGCTGTTTTGATTGCAAATCCAACCCCTGCTTCTCGTCTTTCTTCAGTTCCTCTTCCGCTCCAATAGAATGTATAACCTGCACCCTTTTCGCAAAGTTGGCCCTCGCCTGCAAGTCGAGTTTCACTCAGTGCTGCTATGTCAATGTTGTATCTGGCCAGTTCTCTCCCAATCAGGGCAGTTCGCCTCTCGGGTCTGTTTGTGTTAAAGTCTTTGTCGAGTAGAGTGCGCACATTCCATGCGCCTAGAATGAGGGGGAAAAATCTGTCCTTTCTTTTTCTTATGTGTCGCCCGCTGAAGTAGGGTACCCACCAACCGCGGTAAGCTGGTTAGGTAATGGTGGAGCAGGCAATGTTTAGGGCACCTTTTCTAGCCCCTTCCTCATGCCATGGAGGTGAGCAGTGCTTTCCTAAAGAGGGCTGCTCAGTCACTCAGGGGGCTGCCGAATCCCACTGCTGCTCCGATCAGTGGAAGACGACCATATGGCCTGAGCCGCCTGTGTGTAGGTCTGCGACTACGACTGCCAGCGCACCCACGCCTGCCGCTTCGCCGCTCGCCCATCGCCACAGGACTTGTTGTCAGTGGATGGATGAGTGGATGAGAGAGTGACTTGCGCAGTGATTTGGTTTAAAGTGAGGAAGAGTTGCGCAATTCGTCGACCTCACTCTCTCGCCTGGGTCCATCTTAATCCAGTGGCAAGACAAGTCAAGACGACTGGAGATGAAGTCAGGTGCAGTGGATGACCATGGCTTTCTACGTGCCTCGCCATGCTCCTTACGCTCCACAGCGCGTTGCTGGTATCGCCGTCATGCCCGTTGAACCAACAGGTGGTTTCTTCCGCGCAGTCTACCGAATCCAGTCTTCGCATGCATGGGTAGGCAGACCCTAACTCACCGAAGGTTTATAACCAGTCGGCTACCCTCACCTAGTTTAGCCGGCCTGTCAAAGCCGTTTCCCGGGGGGTGGCCGCTGTCGCATGCTGACAGCTACGAGGAGCCACAGGTGAGAGCTGAATGCCAGGTTTGGACCAAAGGTGGCCGAGCTGCCCTGAAAAGGGCATGACAGCTCCTTAACCAGAGGTACTACCAATACCTGACATCCCAAACCCCCCGATAGGGATCTTACAGAAGTAAAGAAGAGGTTAAGCAATAAGTCTGTTGTAGTGGGAGACTTCAACGCTCACTACACAACTTCAGGAGGTTGTTATTGTTGTTGAGTAACTAGGGCTGCTGAGCTTCTCGCTCGTTTGCGATCAGTACCATATTGAAGACTCCTTGGTATTATCTACACTGTAGATCTAGGTTTTTCCTGTGGCTTTTCTGTCATTCCGAAAGGTGCTGAATTGAAGTCATGAGCTCCAGATTATCCAGCTTGGCTTCCATTTAAAGGATCGTCACATCTAGTCCAAAGCTAAGAGTAAGAAGTGCATGGCATACTGTGCATTCCACTCCATCCAAGGGGGCTCTCCAACCAAGCAGAGCTAAAATACTGTGCTCTGGTTCTGAACTCTCCCATGAAATTGTCACATCCTGCACTGAGCCACGCCATCCAAGGGGGCTCTCCTCCTATGCAGAGCTAAAATGCTGCGCTCTGGTTCTGGGCTCTCCCAAGAAATTGTCACATCCTGCACAGAGCCACTTCTCAGCTCCCCTTGCCCACCACTGGGTCCAAAGTGAGGTCCTCCTGCATGCTGTCAACCAAGAAAAAGCCAAAGAATCAAGTTTGGGGCTCAAGTGACTTCTCCAAGCTTAGTGTGCAATGCTGGGTTCTCAACAAATTTCACCACAGGGGGAATCCCTGGAAGTGTGTGGATGATTTCAAGAGTCAATGAGGGTGTAATTAGGCTCACAGACAGAGGTTCACTTCCACATGTGTATATTGTAGCAGTGTGCATAGATTGGTGGTCATATAAGGGGCTATCCATAAAAGACGTCCACAGGAACGAACGAACGAACGAAATCTTTATTTCATCAGGGTAAAAAAATAGGCATAATTGCCTTTATACATTTCTGCCCTGCAATACAATCTTCAGCGTTTTACAAATTAAAATTAAAATATTAATAACTTCAGACAGGATTAATTAATATTATCATCACAATCAGAAACTAAGCATACACAAATACATTTACTCATATAGTCATTCACGCACATAGAGAGAAGGAGAGAGAGAGTGAGTGAGAGAGAGAGAGAGAGAGAGAGAGAGAGAGAGAGAGAGAGAGAAAGAGAGAGAGAGAACAATAAAGCTACTTAATATTAAAAATTCAATTTAAAATTGAAAAAATTACAATGACATTTAAATGCTCGATCATGAAAGCGTTGAAATAACTGAAACAGAATTGTCGTTAAATGTGTGTACAAGATTTCATGACATGTGAATGCGGATGTCTTTTGAATGAGATGTAATTATCAGTTTTGACAGACTTGGGTAGGGAATTCCATGCTAAAGCACCTGCATAACTAAAACAACTTCGGAAGAGGTCAGTTCGAGGTTTTGCAAGGTCCAAAAGTAGGTCGCCACGTATAAAATATGAGCAGTATTTATAGCGAAAGAACATTTGAAAGTATGAAGGCGTTCTGCCGTGTAAAATTTGATGCACAAACAGGAGATCTTGGAAGAAGAAGAATTTTTTAAGAGGAAGAACATTCAGCTGTGAAAATAGCTGAGCACTGGGAATGTTATCATTCAGGCAAACAAGTCGTAGCGCCCTTTTATGTAGAGGTTGTGACACGTTCCAAGACATATATCATATCATAACCCTCCACTCTCAAAGGAGCATAGGCCCTCAACAAACACATGCCAAGTCCTCCTGTCACGTGCCATCATCTCAAGCTCTTTCCACGTTCTCCTCATCATTTTCACCTCTGTCTCCAGCCCTCTACTCCATGTGCTTCTTGGTCCACCTCTGCCTCTTCTGTCCTGGGGGCTCCAGAACTAGGACTGCCCTGCAATGCCATCAACAGGTTTCCTCAGTGTGTGTCCCATCCATCGCCATCGTCTTCTTCTCATCTCTTGTTCCACTGGCACTTGTCTAGTTCTTGTCATCAGTTCCACGTTGGTAACCTTGTCATACCATTTTAATCCCTCTATTCTACGCAAGCACCCATTTATGAAAGTCTGTAGCTTTTTGGTCGTTGTTTTTGTTGTTCTCCATGTCTCAGAGCCATACAATAGGACTGACTTCACATTTGAGATGAAGATTCTTATTTTCGTGTTGGATCCGATTTCTCTTGATCTCCATATATTTCCCAATGCAATGAAAGCTCCTCTTGCTTTTTGTATTCTTATTTTGATATCACTGTCTGTCCCTCCAACTTTGTCTATATTACTGCCAAGATATGTGTATGATTCTACATCTTGTATTGATGTTTCTTCAAGTTCAACCCCGTTATCATTACCTGCATTTATTCTCATTATTTTTGTCTTTTCCCTGTGTATTTTCAGACCCAATTGCTGTGACCTCTCATCCAACTGCTTAGACAGAGTTCACTGGATTCCATTTCTGTTGTGTGTTGTCGATGATCTCATAACCTCAAGATGCAACAATAATGAATGCAGTCAGCGACCCATAGCTTGACTGCTTGCATCAGGACCAGCGAACCAGAGCTGGTCAAGACCGTACTCCACCTCCACGTGGTGGTCCTGGAAACAGTCTGCAGCAGTGCAGTCTGGCTGAGCGAGTACGGATCGAAATGGGAAGGCAAACCCGGTCCCTAAAAAATGCCGTGCAGAAGTCGGATGTGTCGACCGAAAGGTGCAGATATCACAGCTTAGGCGCAAACAGACACAACGCAACCACCGTCCTTTTCAGGGCGAACGAGGAAGAAGAAGAAGATAACCCAGTCAATTGCTAGTAAGAAAAGAAATGGAGACAAGAGGCATCCCTGTCGCACTGCTGTTCTTATCCCAAACGGTTCTGTAAGCTGTCCTTCGTGAAGAACTCTGCATGTCATGTCTTCATATGTTTTCTTTATTAAATTAATGATCTTCAGGGGAACTCCATAATGCCTCATCAATTTCCAAAGTGATTCTCTGTCTACACTGTCAAATGCCTTTTCGTAGTCCACAAATCCGATGTATAGTGGTGAATTCCATTCCAGACTTTGTTCAACTATTATTCTCAAAGTGGCTATCTGATCTGTACATGATCTGTTTTGTCGAAAACCTGCTTGTTCATCTCTCAGTTTCTTGTCTATGGACTCTTTTAATCTCTCAAGGATAATCCTGTTTAATACTTTTCCTGGCACTGATAGTAACATTATTCCTCTATAATTTGTGCACTCTTGTAAATTTCCCTTCTTAGGCAACTTAACCAGATATCCTTCCTTCCATTCTGCTGGTATCTCTTCCTTTTCCCAGACTTTACCAAGTAATTTAGATAACATCTCTGTAGCCGTGTCGATATCTGCTTTGATGGCCTCTGCTGGAATGCCATCAGGTCCAGCCACTTTTCCATCTCTTAGAAGCTTTATGGCTTTCTTTATTTCTTCCTTCGTTGGTCTTTCACAGTTAATTTGTAGCTCTTCTTCTGCTGGCTGGATGTCCGGGGGGTTTTGTGGAGCCGGTCTATTGAGAAGGTCACCAAAATATTCTGTCCACCTCTTCATTTGCTCCTGTATATTGCTGAGCAGTTTCCCATTCTTGTCTTTTATGAGGCAACTTGTTTGCTTGTATTTTCCTGTTAGCTTCTTTGTGCTGCTATACAGTTCTCTCATATTTCCTTTTGCTGCAGCATCTTCTGCCTCTCTTGCCAACTCCTCAATATATTTCCTCTTGTCTCTATTGATACTTCTTTTTACTTCTTTGTTTGCTTCTGTGTACACTTCTTGAGCCTTGGCTTTGGAACTTCTGGTTTTGCTTTTGTTTAAATCTGCTTTCTAGTTTTTTTTCTGTCTGTTATCTTATTGATGGTTTATGTTGTTATCCATGCTTTTTGTTGTCGTTCCCTTTTCCCCAGTATTTCTTCACGTCTCATTCCATACAGTTGTGACCTGCTGCCAATAGTCTTTTGTATTCTCTACATCTTCCAGGTGTTGGAGCACTTGGAATTTGTTGGATACTGTTACCGCAAATTTGTCTCTTGTTTCTTGATTTCTTAGATGTCCTACATTAAATTTTTGTCTATAATTTTGCATTGTTGCATATCTCTTGAGTTTCATTTTTACTTTGGCTGTCAGAAGGTGGTGATCTGATGCCACATCTGCTCCTCTATATACCTTTACATCCTGCAATGATGATCTAAACTTCTTGTTTATGCATATATGATCAATCTGATTTTCTGTTCTATGGTCTGGTGATATCCATGTTGCCTTGTGTATTCTCTTATGTGGAAACATGCTTCCTCCTATAGCCAGTTGATTTGAAGCACAGAAGTTTGAGAATAGTTCCCCATTTTCATTCATTATTAATAGCCCATGTTTTCCCATGACTTCTTCAAATCCGGTGTTGACTGTACCTATCTTTGCATTCATGTCACCCATCAAAATTGTGATGTCTCTTCTTTTTACTTTATCCATAATTTCCTGTAGTCTAGTATAAAATGCTTCTTTCACCGACTCTTCTTTGTCATTAGTTGGTGCATAACATTGGATGACATTTACATGTATTTTCTTTTTAGCTGTTTTAAAAGTGGCTGTTATTATTCTGGGTTCAACAGCTTCCCATTCAATGAGTGCTTTCTGAGCTTCTTTAGATAACATAAGAGCTACCCCTTCACTGTGGTGTGAACTTTCGTCTTCATGTCCTGAGGACAACACCAATTCACCTGTGAGGAGTTTCTTCCTGTCTACCCCCTTCCACTTTGTTTCACACATTCCCAGAACCTCGATTTTATATTCCCTCATTTCTGCTGCTACTTGTGCCACTTTCCCTTGTTCGTTTAATGTCCGAACATTCCAGGTGCCAAATCTGGAAGTTCTCCTAGAAGAAAGAAGGTTAGTCAGCAACACAGATTCCTTTCGGCTTTCTCTGTGTTGCATCATACGCCTCCCTGCGAGAGGACCTTCCCCTGTCTTGGATGGCTGTGTTTTATTTTCCTTATTTGACTTGTCCATATTTGTTGAAGTTTTTGTGGTTTAAATTTTTTACAGGATGGGGTAACCAGCCCCATGCCCAACCCTCCTTAGTCGCTTTCTACGACATGCATGGAAGTGAACAGTGTTACTATTCTTTGCTCCCCTTTCGGGCTCCGGTAACACGGGTGGTTCCAAGACATATCAGGGAGTAATCACGAAGCTGGCCCAGCGTCTTCAAGACTCGTCTGATGATGGTGCCTAGCGTTGACAGCAAGCCACTTATACCACACACTTTGTTCCAGAGATAATACCATCAACTGGTACCACTGACTTGTATTATTTAAGATTAGAAACAAGTACCCTCTTGAGTATTGGGTTTCCTAACACACAGTCGTGTGCCCCCTTTATCATTCCACCATCCCATCTACCTCAGAACTTTACCATCTTTGAGCATTAATATTAATCCCAGTGAGCGGAAAACATTCATTACATGTATATTGAATTTTACATTTCCACTGGTCGAAAAGGTGAATAATATAATAAGCATGTAAATCAGTTCTATTATCATCCACTCCCTGCTCCATGTGAATCTTGGGACTACCTCTGCTTTTGGTTCTCTTATTAGAAACCCGCATAAAGCAGTCACCAGCTCTTACAGTGGTGGTTTATGAATCATCATTCTATATGCTGAGGTTGCCAGACTCGTATGACTTGGACATCCATTAGCAATTTTAGCATGTTAATAAATGCAAAATATAATGAGTGGGGTATTACTTTAAACTAGGCTCCCACTCTGACGTTGTGTTTTCAGATTCCTAGGATTCTGGCTTTCCGTGTTAATGTAGGCAGAGTTTTCCTGGGATATAAGTCCACAAGATGCTGAAACAAGGTCCGGTGCGATAAATGGAATTCTGATCCTATTCCTTACTCTGGCTAGCTGGTTGCCTTCTTGACGAGGTAAATTTAACAGTGCTCTAAACCAGCGAAAGTGTCAAATTATATTGCAAATTTTGTTCCAATAAGGTGGTTATTACAATCTGATCAGGTTCTAATCATAAGTGTTGTTTGTAACATCTACAATTGCCCAGCCAATTGTTTTCAAATATGTGTGTTATAATGGGATTTATTCCAACAATTCACTCCTCGTATTTTAAATATTATTTAGAACTTAAACATATGACCTCAGTTTCCATATTGTGGTAAAGTGGGATGTTATAAATATTTATAGGGGACTTAGTGTACTGACTGAGATCAGCTGTGAAGGTATATATATCTAATAAGAGTAGTGTATTATATATAACCTTACTTGCTGCCACATATGTATACCTCAGTCAGAATTATTCTGGAATAGTGTGATGACTACGTTATATGTCTAGGGTATGTGTATGATGAAGTGTAAGTCAAAACAACAACAGACAGATAAACAATTTAATTTATTCCACTACACTTGACAACACTGTGACACTCACATACATAAAACACTCTACGAGGATATCTTAAAGGAGTCACTGATAACTTTTCAAATAACAATATGTATTCATTGCTGTCATGAATGTATATGTGTCCTGATTCAAATACAAAGGGAACCAGGAATCACAATCAATTTTAATTACAAGTTATATGTACAGAATTTCTCAATATGAATATTGTAGTGACATATATTATTAAAAGTATCCTATGTGTGTTAGTTGTGTAGTAGTAATATGAGGTAATACTGGTTTTGTTTTGTTCAAGCTCTGTTGGTATTTGTCATCATGACTTCAATAGTTTGTCTTTATTGGAACTAGTATTGGAGATGTTCTCAGTTCCTGATATTAAAACAATTAAATTCCCCTCTTAATTGTATTTTACACTGTCATTTTAAGATGGGGGTACATAATGTTGAGCTCCATGGCCACACTCTCTTATCTTGAGTGATGACTGCAGAAAAAGGCTCCTCTGCTCGATGAGTTCTGGAGCCACCCCACTGGTTGCTATAAGGACCAAGGAGTATGCTGTCCACCTCTGGCTTCAGCAAAGCTCTGACCAGGTGCTGCTCAATAACGTTAAGACCACAGTCCCTGAAACAAGAAGGATGTACCTTCTACGTCATAACTAATTTATACTCTCTTTCTACACTGAGCACAATACATCACAAACATTGAGTTCAGAGCGTTAGGCCAACTGTCAGCTTCATCTGAAATACTTTATACCAGTATTTCCCTCCCTAATGGTTACTACGCCTCTGCAATTCCAGCATTATTTCTGTCTAATCAATAATCTAGGTGTCAGTGTACTGTTTGGCCATTCCATGCCGTTTTACTTTCCTCCGACACCTTCTGTTCAGGTTGGAGCATTATAGGCTTTACATCATGTTTGCTACTGAACTACACATATATACAGGCATAAATTAACAATTTACATTCAATTTTCATTAAAAGATATTGAATATTTCAAGCTTACCACAATTCATAGAATAATAAACAGTTTCGTTGACTGGCAATGGATATAGCACAACTCCGATCTGCCGATGTTCCAGGCTTTATTTTATATAAAATATACACTGGTGCTCAACGTACTGCTTCTTAGTAGGTTTATTACAAGATGTGGCAATGAACAGACGCTCTGAATCAAGTATATTCGCAGCTCTACCCAATGAAACCACGTCTCCACATCTTTTCAAAAAAGTACCCCTTCTATTCGTTTCCCATAACAACGCAATATAGTATTTATAGCCCGACCAATCGTGTTTAGTCTTATATTTGTTGCGCTCCAATCAATCTGTAATGCGAGTTTAGTGTTGCATGTGTCCTTGTTTTCATTCGCCCCTCTCTCTTTCTATTTGAGTCCATCTGTTCGTTCGTTTTGGTAACGTAGTATAATTAATGTTAGGATTTATTTAGGTCATTACGCAGTGTGCCTCTCAATGTTTTTCTTAGAAATGCAATACCCGTTTTAATGTGTTGTGGAAACGCTTGTATTTATGCAGTGGCTTATATTTAACGTGGAAACGTTCTTTACCATTTTTCTTTTCTTTATTAAATGTATTTGTTAGGCTTTATATTTACCTGATAATTTATATATGTGGATTAGAATATTTTACGACACATATATGGCCCGTCTTCTTCCGTTCTCTTAAGTAACCTTTCAGATTACGATTTGTAACATCGCCTGCAGATAGTGTTATCGCTAATTTGTGTACCCAGACGGGTTTCTCTGTAATAATTACACAGACAATGTCTTGTCGGAAGTGAGTTAAACAATAATCAGTAAATAAATAAACAAACAACACACACAGGTACGTTATCAGGCACTCATTGAGAAATAAAGAAGTAGAAGACTAGACAACAGAAAAACAACAGAAGTGATAGGCTTACCGGGATCGAACCAGGACCTTCCGAATGGCACCCACCGCCTAGCCACGGGAGCGAATCGCCACTATCTACTCTGCCAGCTACGCATTACTAAGTAATACGGTGGGTGCCGTTCGGAAGGTCCTGGTTCGATCCCGGTAAGCCTATCACTTGTGTTGTTTTTCTGTTGTCTGGTCTTCTACTTCTTTATTTCTCACTGAGTGCCTGATAACATACCTTTGTGGGTTGTTTGTTTATTTATTTACTGTTTACAGGCCTCAGGTTTCCCCTCCTTGTATGTTTATGCGTTTATAAACAATAATCACCTTTACTTCCTTTTGTATTATCCGCCCAAGTGTCTGAACGCGGTTGTGGTGAACAATGCCCCCAGACGGCCATGCATCACCTATACTTTCCGTCGACCGTCTGAAGTAAATCTGGAAAACAAGATCTTCAAAGATATAGAAAGCATAGAAGAGAATCTAGACAAATAAAAAAAATAAAAAAATCCCAGAAAGAGCAGATACTGACAATCAAAAAGCAAATGCACTGGCCAGATACTACCATAATGTTAGCTCCATGAAAAAGCTAGGTCAAAATGAGAACAATAGAAGAAAAAAAAAAACTCATCGCAAAGCTCAATGAAAAGGTAACTGAGAATACAGAAGAATTATCATATTTAAATGCAGATATTACAACGGAGAAAGTGGAAAATGTAATAACGGAAAAACAAAACAGCACCAGGACATGATAACTTGAGCTATAAAATACTGAAACATCTGTCAAAGAGTACATTTGGAATTGTAACATCTCTGTTTAACGAAATTTAGAATTTGAGGAAAATTCCCAAGACATGGAAGTAGTTATTCCAATACTTGTTGTTTATTTGTTCCGATCCCCATGGGTTCGAGTTATTCACTTTTACCCTTGCAACAACATTTTGGGTATTGGTTTTGGGCTTTCTTGCAGCCCCAGAGAACTCCCCCGACTCAGCGGGCGCAGCTGGTGGAGGTCACACCAGATCCACTAATTGGCGTGTGTGCAATGCCACGAGAAGGATAGTTCTCTACCCCAAAATGGGGGTCATTGTGCGGCGGTGGCGGTAGCGCATCCACCGCTTCTGCCTCCTTGCCAAAAAACGCCGTCCGAACAGACACTCACAGCTCTGCCCCATCTGAACTTGAAATTCTCGTAGAGGAGCGGCACCCACAGTCTTATGGGGGGTAGCGTTCGCCTGAAGCACATTCATGGAGCTGGAATTACCGCGGCTGCTGGCACCAGACTTGCCCTCCAATAGATCCTCGTTAAAGGGTTTAAAGTCTACTCATTCCAATTACGAGGCCTCGAAAGAGTCCTGTATTGTTATTTTTCGTCACTGCCTCCCCGTGCCGGGAATGGGTAAGGTGCGTGCCTGCTGCCTTCCTTGGATGTGGTAGCCGTTTCTTATGCTCCCTCTCCGGAATCGAACCCTGATTCCCCGTTACCCGTTACAAACATGGTAGTGTCACAGATTCGTTGTTTGGCTCGTGAATCGTGAAGTTTTTTTTTTTTTTTTTTTAAATTAATGAAGAAAAATATCCCGTTCAACCTCTGATGGGTTATAATTAGGATATATTGTCGTAGATTTTTGATAGGGGAATTAAGACATAGCTTGGTCCCTTCTGAATAGAGTAGAACATGTGATAGCTCAGTGAGCGGTAATGTAAAAAAAATAGATTTTCACGAGTGAGATGGTGGAAACTATTTAGAGTCTGTCCCTGAAATCGAGAAACTTCTCTCCTTCAGCCTATCTCTACAACAGAACTTAGTTTGTAGGACAGTATACTAGAATATGTATTAATATAAATAGCACCACTCACATACACACACACATAAGTGACGACAGTTAGACGCACAGACGTGAAAACTACAATAATGGAATATGGATCTTTTGGGACAAGCTGACCGACACACGTAATTAAAGTTTATGAAAGTTTTATTTATCATAAAGAACTTTACAACCACAATATCAGGTGAATATCAAATCACATACAAATAAACATAAGTTAATGATTTAATTAAAGAGTTAGACTCATAGGTTTAATCCTCCCTCCCTCTGTTGAGACAAGATCCCGTTATGAAGAAAGTTATTAACCCCCAAAAGAGTCAAAGGTTTATACACTATGGTCTAGGATTTCCCTCTATAGTTAAGAACAGAGTTGATACATTAATCTATTCTAAGAGGAAAACAGCATTAGCAAAACTTGCATAAAGAAAATACACAAGGGGTGTATGAATTTATACGATCAAAGAACCACTCATTCCTGCTTTCTTTCATTCCATACAACAGTCGCCACTGACATTCGTTCTTACCTACAAACTTGATTGGCACCTTCTGGCGCAAACTTTAGGACATACACATTTAGCACACCCAGTGGTCTTCTTTGGCAAAGAGAACCCCAGCTCTACAGAGACAGGTTAAATCCAATTTTCCCGGGGAGCGTTTTCTTTACGACTATATTTTTCTAGATTTCTGTTTATGTCCCTTTAAATCAGTTCAGGTAATATATGTCACAGCGCTCACAGTATCAGAATCTTGAGGTTTCCAGTACTTAGAAATGTCAGGTTGGCAACTTCTCTCAGTATAAAATTCTTGGTCACACCACAAATGATAAAACCGTCCGTAATGTTAATGTTTGTAATTTCGCCACATGGGCTAAATGTAAATGAGATTTTTGGAAAGAAATATAATCTGGCTCGGTAGGCCCAGTTACAGCATCTAGTCTTAATGTCCTTTAGGTTGGTACTCTGTCTCTTTCTGGATGCAAACACAAATGCCAGACAGGTTTACCTTGAAGACCCACGTATTTAAGTACAAAATGTTCTTTCTTTGGTTATTCTCAGATAAACATTGAATGGAAGCCGCTGGTAAAGTTTTAGGGTTTGACCCAAATACTGTATAGGGAGAAAAATACAATTACTCAACATAATATATTATACACCATTCTATTCTTACCCCGCGTAAAATATAATATATTCATCCACTTCGGTTATTTAACTTTAAATTATAAACTACAGCTTAGAGCTTGTCATATCGTTTAAAACATCCGTGAAATAAATTCTACTCATTTTTAAAAAAAAAATCAATCATCATGAATTAGAAATAAATACGTATTTCGTCAATACTCATGATGAATCAGTGCCTTTACTTAGTTGGTAAAATATTATCTGACTGGTTACTAGCAGTTAATAAAATTTATATTATAGTTAGAAATTATTATTATGTGTTCTGCTAGCCACTGTAACACAGTAAAACCTAAAGAAATATCTTGACGATTAACTAGTAAATCACTCTGCACACAACTAGTGAAATATAATTGACGATCTAACTAGATAAATCACTCAACTACTAGTAGATATATTTACCTTCACCCAAACTACTTCTAGACTATTCTCCAACAATAACCCAAGAAACTTCACTTAATACAAAGGATTTCTAGAAATCGCCGCTAGACGTCTTAAAAAGATGAGGAGTATTGAGTAACCTTTAGTTAGAAGGCTGGGATATATATATACATCTGGAATCAAAAGGAAAGTAAAAACTTGCAGACTCTTGCCAGATGTTCACACCCACGGTGGATCTACGTTCAGATCTTTAAATCAAAGATCTACTCACACTAACGCCGAAAAACCAGAACTCCACGTGCTCGCTAAAATCAGGCATATACGTAATTGACCAGACCGTGTTTAATTACTTTATTACTTACATAAGTGGTCATCGAGCGAAGCCCGTCTTTGATCTGGCAATACGCCGTGATTTAATTAATTCACTAGCGAACAGTTTTACAAGGGAAGTAATAAAAAGTTGTCTACCTTGGTTCCACTATTATCTGCTTTAGTACTAAAGTTATAATTCCCCTTTTGATCGCTGTCTAAACTCTTACAACGATTTTCCAATCGTTGCCGAAAAGTCTCCAAGTAACGTAGCTAATTTAGTCTGCTGGTGATCTTCATCAAAGGAATTAACGAACAGCAATAAACTGTGTGTGTTAAATTAGAAAAAGTACAGATCTATTCTGAGTAATAGGAGGTTTAAGTTAACAAAAAAATACGTAGATGAAAGTTTGGTAAAAGAGAAGTGTAGATAAAGACAATAGATAATATGAAATCTATAACATAATCTGCCACATATATATCGTTTTCAATTCCAAATAATATGAAAAACTGCCGATATGAGAAAGTGGCATCACATTTGTCAAATCATTGTAAATAGGGACAATCACAATTGTGCTTATACATTAAAATAAAATTAAAAAAACAAACAAACAAACAAAATATGGTGAGTAAAATCTGAGTTTTGGATTTCTCATGACGAGTGGTTTTGATTACCCCTATTTAAATGAAGCAACTTGAACAATCAACATACCCAAGGTTGGAACATTGAAAGCAACCAATTCTCAAACGGAACCAGCCAGAGATTAATTCACTGGAAGTCATTATTTACGAAAAGTCCTCAAGGTTTATTGATTCTACCCACAGAATCATAATAATATTCTTTTGGTATTTCAGCTCACGTTGACAAGTCAAAACAAAGCAATGTTACACTAATTCAGACTTAGTTACTTCTACAAAGTTACTGATGCTTTAGATTCTGTAAGACCTACACAGTTACACGTTAAAGGCACATGCGAGATTGCCCTTCTCAATTCAACGAATTATTTAGAAATGTCTTTCGTAAGCGTAATAAGCGCCGCTTTGGGAATAGTTAATTTCTCAAACTAACCTTCAATTTCATCCATCAGCATTGGTCGTATTCTTTGGGACGCTTACTTCAACAAGTTTCATAGCCATATTCTTGACTCCAATTTCTAAATGAAAGGAAGATTCTCCTTAAAATCTATTACATTTTCATAGAATTCGCCCAAGATGTTCAGCCATTTTTTGAATCTGTCCTTTATCAGTTCAACCGCCCTTCATTGTTCTTCAAGGACTTCATCTTTATTTTCCCTTCTTTCTTGTTTTTTTTTTTTTTTCACTCCTTTTTTCTTCTTGACATCACTCGTCTCTTGTTTTTACGTAGTCCCGTTACCAATATCCCAAGCGTACAGCTTTGAGAGTGTAACTTCCATCCAACCGCTAAATTTGACTTAATTTGCGTCATCATGATCTATAGGTCACATCTCCTGCGACAGTACGCATGGTCACGAACCATCGACATTTGATAGGGCAGACTTTTGAAAGATGCGTCGCCGGCACGTGAGGCCAAGCGATCAGCACAAAGTTATCCAGAGTCACTAGTGGGAATGCCGCGCCCCGCGAAGGGCAACGACGATTGGTTTTGAACTATTAAAAGCGCTCTTTCCGCGAGGGTCGGAGCTTGATAAGCATGTGTTAGCTCTAGAATTGCCACAGTAATCCAAGTAGGATTGTGTCCTCTAAGGAACCTCGACTGATTTAATGAGCTATTCGCGGTTTCACCGTGAAACAGTGTGAACTTATACATGCATAGCTTAATCTTTGAGACAAGCATATGACTACTGGTAGGATCAACCAGATAACTGTCCGGACAGATGTGCGTCTTCTTCGACCATCGCGCGGGGAGGGAGACAGCGCTCTTTGCAGAGCGCATCCCGGTGGCCCCGGCGATTTTATTCTTGCGAGAACCACTGGCCGCCTGCCAACAAGACGTTCCACTAGTCCAGTGTTTCTCAACCCTGATAGTAGGAACGCCCCCTTTTGACAACTAATATTTTAAAATGCCCCAACCCTTTTAACACCCCCTTGCTCTTTATCGTGTACACACACACACACATATATTCCACCATACTTTTAAAAAAGCAATGCAGTTAATGAGTGATCTTTTCTTATAATATAAAGAAAAAGAGAAAGCACATTTATAAAAACATAGTTATATTAAATATGAGTTTAAGTACGGAATTATATACACCACAAGTTCATTATCCTTGAATTACAAATTGGCGGAGCAAATGATATAAAATTAGTTCTTAGAACTCTATAACTATCATAATCATATCGTTTTAATAGCGCCTAAATGACTGCATATGTATCTTTAAATCGGAATATTTAAGCTTCTCCTTATGTAACCACTTTAAACATGAAAAAATTAGAAAAATTATTAGTTGATAATAATAATATAATTATATAAAAATTCACTTACTAATGAAGCTTAATGAGATCCTTGCGCTTGGTGTGACTCAGCCAGTTTTGAAATATTTGGTTCTAAGTTTGTTAAAAGAAGTCTCAAATCTCCTCTGATACAAATCTGCAGTCGGTTTCGTTGCTTTTGCAGTAGCAACACTACTGCACTGAACCCCTTCTCCACCAAATACGACGTTGGGAATGCTGTAATTAGCAATTTAGTTTCATGCCAAAGAACGGGATACGCAAGCCTCTGCTGGATCCACAATTTTTCGTAATGTGTGTGACTGAAACGTGCTTTTGCCTGGAAGTCATTTCGTAGCTCAATTCTTCTTGTAAATGTTGACTAACTTGTTCCACGTCTGATTCAAACAGATTAATCACCCAATCCGGTATTATTAGTTCTTGCAAGTCTTTAAATCTTATGCTCTTATAATGTTTAATAGCGTCCAAATGACTGCAATAAACCTCTAAATCTGAATCTTTAAGCCTGTCCCCACCTAACTGCAGTAAACATGGAAAATGAGAAAGCTCTCGGCGACTAAGATTATTTTTATATAATGTCAATTTGTTGATGAACCCCATGATAATTCCTTTCACTTTAATCAGACTGATCTCATTTCCTTGTAGCTTAAGAAGAGCATCATTTAACTTTTCAAATATAGCTGAAAGATAGGCCACATCGTTTCGCAATACTTTTCTTCTTTGATTGAATCCAAAAAACCCTACAACAGTATCAAATAATGCCCATAATCTTTTTAAACAGTTACCTTTGGACAGCCATCGTACTTCCGTGTGTAGGAGAAGATGTTCAAACTCTTCACCATTATCTCAACAAAGTTTACGAAATAATCTACCGTTCAACGAATGCGCCTTAATTTTGTTAATAACACTGATAACACAGTTCATTGATTTGTGGAGTCTGTCACTAAGATGCTTGGTGACTAAATGTTGTGATGAATAACACAATGAATTGTTAAAACACCTGGTGCCACATTTTTTAAGTAGGCCAGAAACCCACGATGACGACCAACCATAGCTGGTGCTCCGTCTGTCGCACATGCGATGACATTGGAAAAAGGAATTAGTTTTTCTAACAAAAATGTTTCAAGGGTTTCAAAGATTGATAACCCCTTTGTATCTGTTGTCAGTAGTTTTGCAAATAACATATCCTCTATGATATTTTCATTCTTTATGTATCTCACATATGCGAGCAGCAAAGCTTCGTTATCACACACGACGCTTTCATCCAGCTGTAGTGAAAATTCAGTAGACTGCAAATCAGTACACAGCTGATTTTCAACATCGCATGCCATCTCTTCTATTCTTCTTGAAACAGAATCATTGCTCAATGGAATAGAAGAAATGATGTCACTTGGATTTCTTTCCATCATTGTGTCAATTACCTCCCGTACAGCTGGTAAAATTAAATTTTCTCCAATGTTGTGAGGTTTACCACATTTCGCAATCATGTGTGCAATTTCGTAAGATACAATGAGACCTTTATCACTGTGATTATACATTTTTTTAAAACATATTAGTGATTGTGTTGTGGCTTTCAAACTTTTGTTTTAAATCCTGGAAGTAAGAAATATCTTTGCCAACTTTATCTGAGTGTTTCTTGGTAAAATGCTCGTTTCGCCGTGACGATTTCATTGCTTCGTTAGAAAACACTTGCTGGCACCGCAAACACATTGGTAATTGTTCATTTACGGCCGAAGGTACAAAACCGAATTTCAAATATTCAAATGAATATTGCCGACACTTTCTCTTTACTGCTGACATATTGAAAATTTTAGTAAAATATCACTACACATACATCTACATCTCGTCAAGCCTCAAATCTGACTGAGTTTAATTCTCTACACTCGAAACATCCAAAGATGCATTAATACTAAGCCACATTTGCCCACAATGTCCCTGTTGCGAGAAGGTATTTACTGACAGAGTAGGAAAGGGGCTGTTACGTGTTCACGGGCTAATCAATGTTTGACGGGAATGTGTTTCCAGAAGAAAATATTTAGTCGAGAGTGGAGAGAAGGTTAGCTTGGATGTGTCGAGAGGCTAACAAATGTTTCGAGTGTTGAAGGGACATAAATCTCCGCCTTCGGTCTCCTGACAATAGTAACATCCCAGGTACTAAAAATTTGCGTTTGGAATCCTTGAAACACTCCATGGGACGCAGGGCAAATAAAAACTATCGTGTTACAAGCTATGCGGAGGGGAATATCTTTTGTAATTGTTTCATATTGATTCATTTAAATATGTACATAACGCCCCCCCCCCCCTGAATGGAAGTAGCGACCCCCGAATCGTTGCGACCCATTAGAACGCCCCTAGAAATCTTGAAAACGCCCCCAAGGGGGCGGTACCGCCCCCGTTGAGAAACACTGCACTAGTCGGACAGAACGGGCCGAAAGCGACACCAGCTTACTGACTGCCGGCCTACGACTTATTGCGAGAGCGGGGCCTTTTTTGAGACCGTTCTCGAGCCACGATACGGAGATGCGACGGCTTGCTCACATTACGACCTGGGCTGCAATTTACGGACACAGGCGCCAAACATGCACGAAACCACTGCATCGCTAACCGATGAATTGGGAGGGCCCGTTACCGGGATCAACAAGCGCAGTCTTTCGAGACAGCGAACGCTAGCGCTCTTGAGCTGGGAAACGAAAATACTAACCGCTTCCCAGACTAGTATAACACTAAAACCAGAAAAAGATGATCATGATGCTAGTTCATACAGACGAATTTCTTTAACTTTCCATCCAGGTAAAATATTAGAAACCTTAGTAAATAAGAGATTAAACTTTTATTTGGAAAATAATAAAATATACAGCCGGGCTCAATCAGGATTTAGAAGAGATAGATGCACTATGGATCATATAATCAAAATGGAACATGAAAACAAATTAGGATTTCAAAAGAAAGAAAAAACAGCGGCAATATTTCTAGATATAGATAGGGCCTATGATGAATGCTGGAGAGAAGGTGCCCTCTTTAAAATAAAAAAGATAGGAATTACATGTACATTAAAAGACCCAAAGGGAGTTCAACAGGCAATAGAAATAGCAGGCAAAGGGCTACAGATCATAGACCAAAGCAGACTCCTAGGTGTGACGATACGGGTGTACGATCTCACGTCCACTCTGTCAGTATCATTTTTTTCTTCATATTTCTCTTCCTCTCACTCATCGCTTTTATTTGGCATAAATTTTGCCCTTTCATTCATTATTATGTGGCATATTTTATGCACCATTTTTTACTATCTATGCTGAATCAAGTAGGGGAAAGTCTTTAACACTCTACTCCCTACGAAAGTAATTGCTATAGGACTGTCTTTATCTTGTTTACCACTTCTCAGACGTATTTACGTTCCGCCAGGTAAACTGTGGTATTATCGTAACAACACCCAGTCATCAGACCGGTCACCCGCTACTCTCTTTGAATCAGTCTGATCACCTTTGGAAACGTGTCGGTCCAACATTTGATCCCAGTGAAAAGCTGCTGATCGTATTGACACAAGCTTGTGTTGTGCGTATGATGAAAGACTACAACATTGTCTGACCAGACATATGTCTGGCGGAGGCACGCAGATAAACGCGATAATTAGATAATCTATCGGAGTAGACATCTGGGCGGAAGACATTACGCCAGGAAAACATGGTCACAATATTGTAGGAGGCAGATGGGTGCAGCCGAAACAATATTACGTCTTATAAAGAGGTCATCCGTGGATATTAAAATTAATATTTTAAACACGCGAGGGGATATTTAAAACTTCCCATTTGTCGCAGAAATTATTTTTTAGATGATGATGTATGAGTAAATAAAGATGAAAGATGTGTAGAAAGCACATAGACCTTTAGACACTAGTTTTCACAGAGGTGAGCTAGTGTTGAGGAAAAGAGTTAACAGAAGGGTACAGGTTGGTGTCAGTGATTCTCTCACCTTTTAGACTACCAACACTTGTATTTTTCTGGTGACGACTAACTCTTTCTTACTCAAATCTTTTTGAAGATGACTAGTAGTAACAAGTAATACAAGGAGGATTGAGTATGTTTTTCTGAACAGAACATACAATCTACTAAGTCAAACTCAGAATGATGGTGAGTTACAGAATGTACATAATTACTTTAATTACAGTGGAAAATAAAATCAATGTTGTCATGTACTTTGAAAAGAAATACTAGGAAATGTAAAACAGACAGTTATGATATTACTTTTTCAAGGATTCAGAATACTGTCAGTGTCTTTTGTTCAGATAAGAATAAGACGCTATTTTCCTCACTGACGAGAGTTTATTCCTATGGCTATTTCTTGGAAAAGTGAATTCTGACTTTGGCCTGGGTTTTAAGTAGACTTATCTGCTTGGACTTCTCCTGGGCGTCTCAGTAGGTAGGAATTACCAACTGGATAGTTTGCTTCAGTGGGGCTACAGTCCAAGAGATGACTAGGCTTTTTGTTAACCTGGTTGTGAAGTTGCATTATAATGTTCAGGTTCTGACGAGGTGTTGAATGCTTAAATGCTGTAGACTGCTCAGGATTGCTGACTTGTGATCACCGCTAGAGACGTAAGCACTAGTTCTCTCTGTAGCATAGAGCAACTAGACGGTTTACTCGCAACAATTTACAGCAATTAAAATCCAGAAACTGGCTAGGATTCTGCAACTGCGCTGTGGAAGATAATACAGGTAATCAATCTTCTGTTTTTATACAGATATATTATCTACAGCCACTCTGGACATTTCGTCTCAGAATGGTGCTTAATAATACATTTACCTGAACCATAATGTCAGTCTTTTCCTTAAAAAAAGGACTGTCCATTTGTTTACAAATTCCTGTCTAGCAGTAGTCTCACACTGGTGGGGTCAGTCAGGTCAATCTTTGTTACAAGCAGACGCCTGGCCGTGTGCGTCCATGCGTGACTGCATTGGAGGAATGATATTTCATTCACTCGTCCATTGAACAATATGGTTCCCTCTCTCGTTCACAACAGCTTTCTTCATCACATTTCCAAAATCATTAGAATGTAGTACTTTCAGATATCAGCCAGCACTTACATCATTATAATGCATCAATAACAATCATAATACATAAATGCAAAATAGCTATCAATCGAATGTAAAGAAATAAAACCACAATATTAAGTATTTCACACTTTACATCAATTAACTAATCCCTTGATATTAGAGTTAGCTAATTAAGCGAATACTGAGAGTTTGCTTACCGCCTATCAGGACTTATCCGCAGCTTAAGAAAATAGATTTTGAGTAGCGTTTACTCTCAAAGCACATAAACTGTAGATATGAGGTAGCTTGAGGCTTCTCTTCTATAAGCATGCGTTCTTTTCCAACGGTTATCAACAAGTGATTTTACAACTCAGCATTTGTTCCCATGAAGTTAACACATTTCTGATTCCCACGCCAAGTTAATTATTTCCCGTCTCTCGTTCAGCCATGCCGGAAGAATTATCGTGGCATCTTCAGTTGACCACTGAACACGGAAATATAATCCTCTGGGAACCACTGTAATTTCGACCAAGCAAATAAATTGTACTGACGTCTTTAAAGAAATACTTTTAGGGCCTTTTAGAAGAAGATAGCTTTAGGATCGTATGACAGAACTATTAGTATTGAAAAACAGCTAAAGAAAAGAACGCAGGTGCAAATATACGTAGAGAAAACAGATAAAATGTGAAGGAATAGAAAAGTAAGGAATTTTAAAATAATCTAGACGAAACCTTTGAACACTCCGTGACAGATACCCCGCAATTTTAAAATAGTTGCAAACTATTCAAAGAGAGAAGGTCTTTGTCTAAATTATAAATTCCTTGTGTCACCCAACTTTCCATTACTCCCGACCTCTGTCCGCTTGCTAACGCTACACTTGGCAATGGCTCTACATTTTGAGAATCCCTGAAGTCGTTCAGAGTTCTCAAGGAGCTAACCTTCTTAATTCCTTGGACCGTTTGTCCGGCTAAAATGCTGTACTCATTCACCACTTCATACAAAAGACGTTTAGTATGAACTAGTTCTGAGCGTCCACTATCTGTTGCGAGTTCGCTGCGCTTTGTCTGCCATTGTTCCGTGGCCTGCTTGAATGGGCGTGCAAAACATCCTTTGTCACGGTAACAATGAGATCCTTGCTTGTGTTTCTTCCATGAGGCATAGGACCTTCTCATGTATCTGCTTAACTCTGCTCCTACGTTTGACCTGCTCAGACAGTCAGCAGTCCCGTTCTTTCTTTCTGGATTGAAAGATTTCCTTGCCCTACATGGGTTACAAATAGCAAGACTCAAGTTTCCGAAACATCCCAAGTTTGCAGATAACTTATTCATTGATAAATCACGCCAACATTGAGGGTATGAACGAGGCAGTTTGGGGTGGGTGAAAGTCAAATTTATAGCTTTGCTCATAGGTGGTTTAATGCGAGGAACAGCCTCTCCATTCAACTTTCTGTCCATCCGCTGGTCATACACATTATCCTTTCCCTTCTCAATTATAGGCGTATATTGTATCTCAGTCTCTGCAGAATGTTTCTCAGCCTGGGCTTTTCCAATCACTGTTGTGATTTTATCAAGCAAAATTTTGTTTGGATCTTTCAAGAACCCTGGCGTATCTCCACTAATTTGAAAATATTCATCTCCTGTAAAACTAATCGTCTCCTTGGGATTAGGGAAACTGTTATAGAATGGCGTCTCAGCAGAAGTATGACCTCTCTCATTTTCATCCGTGCACTGATGCATGAAAGGGTCAGGCTTCGAGCTGACAACGTGCGTTCCATTGTTTCTCTCGCCTTCGATATTTTATGGAGTTTTTTTTATGAGGGGTTGCCTGTTCCTCTGTTCCAGTGTTTAGTAGGGGTGGGCTCCTCTCTAAAATTTCCGTTTGCAGGAGGTTTTCACAGAAGAAACTTTGTCTACCGGGCGCTTGTGAATTATGTTCGCAGTGTGCCATGTTCGCTTCTCTCTCACAGAGAAGGGGTGGGGGTTTGGTGCTAGGTTAAACCCAGTGATATGGCAAGTTTCTGCCGGTTTATACTTTTCCAACATTTCAGTGGATAAAGTCACAAGTAAAGGGATCTCCTCCTGAACCTAGCCTACCACTCTAATTAAATAGCGAATTGTGCCTCTATGAGTCACATGCTTTTTTTGACCTTTTGGTGGTTCCGCGTGTACCATCAAAGGCTGTTTCAGTTCTCCTAGAACCATGTAACTTCCCTTGTCGTTCACTCCGTTAGTGTCAACAATGAGAGGTTCCTCTGGGCTACAATTAAGCTCTCTGTCCTTTTGTTGCCCAGGTGACGTTGTTTGCCAACAGGTCATTAATTGCGGGATGGGGTCGTTACTGATATTTTCTGTCTGCTTAGACGTTTCTTTACAGTCTCCATTCATCCGGTTTTTCCTTTCCTGAAGGGTTGCCGTGTTTCTATTGTTTTTGTAGTCCTGAGCGCTTTTGTTGTGGTTATGAAATAGGTCTTTGTGTGCTTTCTGAGATTGAGCGAAGGCATGTTGTTGCTCATTAGAGATGTTCAGGGTGTCTCGGAAATTCCTTTTCTGAAGTTTTCCTGACGAGAGTGTACTTTTCCACCAGCATTTATGTGCGTAGGTGCCTTCACAAAGGGGTCATGACTTTTCGAGTTCGGTGTCCGCCTCTCTGCTTTGCCTAAACATGGGCTCTGAGTACTAAGTTGCGCTTCCTGTGGAGCAGAGGGTGCTTCCTTCTGAAGTAATGATTCATCTAACCTGAGAGTAGGGCTGTGGGATTCCGTAGCCTCATGACTAACCATGGGTTTCAAATCTCTTGGCGAGTTTTGAGTTTCCAGTGGCGGCGTCTTCAACTTATGGAAGGGTTGAGCTTCCATCTGTTCCCTCTCATATGCTGCTTCACTGCTTATGGCCTCTTCTTTCCACTTGGCTTCCTTCTCGTTCCAGTCGCGAGTCCATTTTTCATCACTCTCTATCATTTCTATCTCTGTTCTCGTGAAAAGTTCTGCCTGTTCTAAGACATGTTGCGCAATTAACTTTCTCGAGTAACCTCTTTCCTTGCCTTCCAAAAAAAAGAGTCACTTATCCATATATCTAGACATCTTATAATTTTTTTGAAATCGTTCACTTTATGATCTAGGAGATATTGGAAAAATTGAGCTCTTAGTTCAGCTACTGCGTTCATTTTAGATCGCTGGGTAGTAGTTCAATCTCTCAGTATACGCTGCACTAGTTTCCAGTTATTACTAACATTTCTATGAAGTATTGTAATAATAAACCACTGATCAATTTACTGAAGCTCGAGGTAATACTATTAAGTCTACTGACGCAATGTATCCCTTTTACTGAGACTAGTATAACTGTGATATTTTAATAATACTTATTTCTGCCGAATTAAGGTATTATTAACTTTAGACAAACGCTACACTTGCTTCCGATTATTACTAATAATTCTATGAAGTATTGTAATAATAACCACTGATCAATTTACCGAGGCTCGAGGTAATACTATTAAGTCTAATGATGTAATGTTTTCCTATTCATGAGACTAGTATAATTGATATTTTAATAATATACTTATTTCTGCTGAATTAAGATATTATTAACTTGAGCCAAACTCAGGTATAATTTATTTATTTTTAACCCTGTGTATACTCTTATTTCTTCTGAAGTAAGGTATTACAATTGCAGCCAGTCTTTCACACACAATCATCAACTTTTACACTTAGTTATCTTAAGCCACTAATTAACTTAATGAGCTTAATTAATCTAAATAACTTAATTAATTAAATAATTAATTAATTCCAGGATCATTCAGATTTTACTTTCCTTATTCTACTGTGTAATTCTACAAGGTTAAATGAAATATCAGTTGTTGTTGTTTTGTTTTTTTTCATTTAACCTTATTTTAAAACTAGGACAAGATTAGAGTCTTAAATAGCTACCTATTCGGTGAAAGCTGAAACTGTGAATGAATATACTTTCCATAATTAAAATTAAGATAATTAAGTCAATCCTCCAAGATCATTTCGTTTGCGCCATCTAAAATTAATATTGTGCTTTGTGCCACCGTCCGGCCCCGAGAATAATAAAACAAGAATTTAAAAAAAAAAAAAAAAAAAATTAAACACACAGTCGGCTTTCAGCTGGGTGACGGGTATCTGCACAAGTAGGTCTATTAAACCAGTGGCGTAGATATCCGTGACTTCATAACCTAGGATCCTTGTCTTAGCCGTAGGTTAGCGTGCTAGGCAGACGCGTAGACTGCTGAATTTATGTGACGCCAAATTTGAAGACAACGCACTAACATATCACATTTTTAAGTTACTTTATTTTATTGTTGTCTAAATTGTCATAGTCAAAGTCACACATAATTAAACACAGCTGCTCAGTGGTCATACAATGATACATCATACGTGTCAGTATAATTAGGAATTACGACAGTTTAATTTTTTTAAACCTAGCTCAGTCTGTTTCCAATACATTATCTCTCTAGAAAACAGTAAAGTCTACCAGGTTATGTGCTATCAGTTCTTTTTTTTTTTTTTTTTTTTTTAAAGACAAAGTATTCCGTTCAACCCTTGATGGGTCATAATTAGGATATATAGTGTAGTAAATTCAAGAGAATAAAATCCGATGTCGGATATCAAAATATAGCATCTTCTCCCTCCTCCACTCGGTCCAATTACAGTAAATAAACCTGTAAAATTGTGTGAATGTACGTGCGTGCGCTTTCCCCTTTCCAAACGATAAATTTAAAAAAAATATGAACAACAACAAAACACAAAAGATAAAAAAAATAACGTTATCATATAGCTGCCTTGTTGTTAACAAGGTGAAAAGGGGTTAGAAAGCTCGGGGGTGTCCGGGATGATACCCAATCCACCAATTATCTGCCACCATCCAAATGAGCACTGTAATATGAATACATTAAAGTACGAACCACACATTGTAATATAATGCGAATCTTGACATGTACGATATTCTGTAAATAAACATGGCTACGAACTGAACATGCTTTTACTGAGTGCTTTCTGAAACATGTGTGTGCTTGTGTAGATGACGAGGTAATGCTTATATACCTACATCATAACATTACATGGTGGCAGCGGTGGGATTTCTCTTATGTCCACTCTGTTTCGCCTCAGGAGGTTGCTGCTGCTGTCTGGTCTTAAAGTATAGCTCCTGGGTTCAGGGTTTCTGGAAATGATTGTTGCTTTTGACCATGTGTCATTGTTGTGGTTGTAGGTAGTCACATGCTGACCAGGATATAATGGTGGTAGGTCTTTAGCACATTTGTCATAGTTGGATTTCTGAACTTGCTGACGATGCTGAAGTTGATCATATGTGCTGTCTCTATGTTGTGGACGGAAGTGGACTTTAGATGGTAGAAGGTCTTTAATTCTTCTATCAAACATAAGTTCTGCTGGACTGTCGATCTTACTGTCTACCAGTGTTGTTCTCCATCTCAAGAGTGCTAGGTGTACATCCTCTGTTCTTGTTTTCTTCATGATTGACTTGATAGTTTGTATCTGTCTCTCAATGAAACCATTAGATTTAGGGTATCTAGGTGATGATGTTGTGTGTTTGATCTTCCAGTCCTTAGTGAAATTTCTGTATGCTTGACCTGAGAAATGTGGACCGTTGTCTGATCTAATTTCATCTGGGATGCCAAACATGCTGCAATACTTCTTTGTAATGTCTGCAATAACAGCTGATGGTGAGGGTTGTGGAAGTTTCTCAATGATGGGAAATTTGCTGTAGTAATCAGCAACTTTAAGGATCAGACCATCTTCGATGCTTAACTCGTCCCTCATCGAGTAGTATGGACGGATGTGTGTTGGAACTTCCCTGATAGAGCTTGGCCATCCATGGTATATCAGTTCTTTGAGAGAGTTAAGGATAGGATCTCTCATTGTGTCTTCTCTGATGTGTTTAAGCCGATTATCGCTAAACTTGACAAAATCAACTTTGATGTTTGGGGTAAGATCTGCTGTCTTGTTGGGGTTTGGTAGTCTGCTGAGAGCATCTGCAAGACCTATATCCTCTCCTGTGATATACTGAATATTAAAATCATAACCTTGTGTTTCCAATAACAGAGCTTGTAGTCGTGGTGGTGCTGAAGCTATTGGTTTTTTATGAATCATCTCAAGTGGCTTGTGATCTGAGCATTACACATACTTATCCTTTCTCACATGAAACATTTCGTTGGAAATGTTTGCACACATTTTTTTTTCAAAAAAGGGGGGATGTAATATGAATACATTAAAGTACGAACCACACATTGTAATATAATGCGAATCTTGACATGTACGATATTCTGTAAATAAACATGGCTACGAACTGAACATGCTTTTACTGAGTGCTTTCTGAAACATGTGTGTGCTTGTGTAGATGACGAGGTAATGCTTATATACCTACATCATAACATTACAAGCACCCCATCAGATTAACGTTATTTTCACCACATCATTGATCCTTATATATTAATTTTAGTTCTTGTTATATACTGTTTTACTATATTGTGCAATTCCCTAGGTGTATCTATTCTCAACACCTGTTCCGCAGTTATGGATGAATTGCATGCCTGTAAATAACCTAATATTGGTTTTCTGTTGTTCATACTCTCTACATAACTTGAAAAGCTGAAAGTGAGTCTGTTAATATTGTCAGTTTATGAGTAGGGCTGTTAGAGATGATTTCTACAGCTTTCAGAATTGCAACCATCTCTGCTGTGAAAATAGATGTATGATCTGTTTTAATATATCCTTTCACCATTTGCCACATGGGAACATAAATTCCTATCCCCAATTTGCTATTTTTTCCTTTAGATCCTTCTGTGTACACTATAATGCTGTTCGTAGGTATTTGTTGAATATATTTCCTGGCTTTGATTTTGATAGTTACCGTATCAGTTTCTGTATTAAGTATGCCTGCTAGGTGGTAGTCTCTATCTGATTTCATGAGCTCCCGGGGTGGTACCACCGGCTTGTATATACTTCTATTAACTGATGCATATAGGGCATTCAAGTGTAATAGTTCCTCCATGCGTTTCAACCTGTCGGGAATCTACTGGTATTTATGAACCTGTTCTGAGTTGTTAATTGATATCTAGCAAATACATGTGCCATCCGTTCAGGTTCTTTCCATATTTTCTTTGCCGCTTGCATGCCTGTGTCTAATTCCTTTCTCTGTGGGTTTTTGTTGGTCTTCCTCTATCCTTTTTACCCTGGGTGTTACGGAACAATGACTGCCTTGTAATGCTATCAAATGATTAGCCAAATAAATAATGTTAAGATAAAATATTTGGTAGTCTTGCTTTAACGCCAACATAGATTTTGCTTTTGGCTCGTGAAAGTACCCAGTTTGCCACTATGCGTCTGGTATCTATCAAAGAAACATTTGATTTGACAGGGACCAATGTTGATTCTGGTATTGAAGAAAGGACAAGGAAAAAGAAAAAGCAGACGCTGAAGTTGAGGTTACAGCACGATTCTTAGAAAAGCGGGAGTACGGCGTGCTCTGCTAAAGAAAATAATTAATAAAGAATCTTCTTCTTCCTTCTTCCTCATTCGTCCTGAAAAGGACGTTGGTTGCATTGTGTCCGTTTACAGCGAAGCTGCGTTATTTGCGCCTTTCGGCCGACACATCCGACTTCAGCACGGCATTTTTTGGGACCGGGTTTGCCTTCCCTCTTCGATCCTTACTCCTCAGCCAGACTGCAGTGATGCAGCCTGTTTCCAGGACCACCACGTGGAGGTGGAGTAGGGTCTTGGTCAGCTCTGGTTCGCTGACCCTGACGCAGGCAGTCAAGCTATGGGTCGCTTACTGCATTCCTCACTTTTGATGCGTCTTGGGTCCCATTAATAAAGGATGAAACAAAAGATAACGCCAACAGACTTAAAGGAAATATCCAGTTGCAACCAAAAGAATTAGATCACCAGAAGCTTCGTGGTTTCCAACCTCAAATTGTAGTATATTCCACAGTAGAAGTATTTATGTCCCCAGTTGGTAATACAAATCATGTCACGGAAGACAGGACCTGTCACGATTTTTTTTTTAAATTAATGAAGAAAAATATCCCGTTCAACCTCTGATGGGTTATAATTAGGATACCGTATATATTGTTTTAATTCCAAATAATATGAACAACCTTCACATTCCCAGCCACTATATATTAACATTTGTTCGTGTTAAATATTGTTTGACTATATTATGCAGTTCCCTATGTCTGTCTATTCTTAACACCTCTTCTATATTTATAGGTAAGTTGGATGCTTGCAAATAATCTAATATTGGTATTCTCATTTGTTCATACCACTTACATTTTAACAAGAAATGTTCTATATGTCTATATATGTATATGTTCTATATGTTCTATGTCTTGAAGACATCCTGCACAGTAAGGTTCTTCTATTCTGAAATAGCCTTTTCCCAGCTGTAGTCTGAGAAGTTTCTTATTACTGGGAATTTTCAATTCCCTAGATATCTGACATTTTCTTGTTGGACGATTCTAAGATTTCTCAGAAGAACGGAATGCAATCCAGTCCGAAATAGCTCAGAATTGTTCTTTTCGGGGTTCAGCTGGCTAGGGACTCTCTTTCACCCAAGTGCCGTATCTACGCCACTGTGTCATATAAAACAGTTGGTATAGTAAACGCTTATCTTGGTCCTCTATTTGTGTGAGGTCTATGATCATAGATATCGCACCGAACTTTGGACAGTGCAAAAAGTGTAACAAGTTTTAGTTTTAAACGCTCGTTTGAAGAAGGAAAGCACGTTTGTCACTCAGTGTCTAACATCATGGCTGCAGCAACAGTGAATCCTGATCTTGCGAGGGTTAGAGCTCAAGCAACGTTTGATCCCTTGCAGCTTACTTATTTTATTTACGATGGGCCAGAAAAGACTAAACGGAAACGCTTCTTACGTGAGTCAGAAAAGCAGATGTATATGTATAAAAATATAGTTTTAGCTCTTTTCACAAGCAAGTCCTGCTACCCAGTTCCCGATATTCTTTCGGGTGTTTGCTACGTTTGTCTGATGCTGTTCTTACAGTACAAATGACTTTTAACAGGTGAGAGTCAATTAACTATCTGTTAAAGTCAGTTGTATAACTGAAACCACTAGGCCTTTACACCCCTCCCTCTTAATAGTATTCTTGTTTGGAGTTTCCATTTGATTTTGTTCGGTTTTATCTCGTTTTTGTTTGTGTGTTTTTTTTTAAACATACAAGCATAATTGGTTGTGATTTGTCCTATTTATAGTGATGTGACAGGTATGATGCCACTTTCCCATATCGGCAGTTGTTCATATTATTTTGAATTGAAAACAATAATAATAATAATAAATTCTTTAAGCACCAAACACGGCGCATAAGGCAGAAACCAGTGCTCTCCAGGTTGTTCGTTGTGACGCAACTCCTCTTAGCTCTTGCACATTATTTAGGCCCAACGTTCTGCCTTCTCTTATTATCATTCTTCTGAGTGTTTCTTTTGATCTTCATTTTTTCCTCTTACCCTCAGGAACCCAAGTGAGCGCCTGTAGTGGTATTCTGTTGTTTTGCATTCGTAGGACATGACCGATATATGACCATCGTCTTTTCCTTATATAGTCGGAGACATATTTCTGCCTAGAGTCTTCTCTTATTTGTCGATTAGTCTTGAATTCTTTCCAACTAATGTTCATGAGTTTTCTAAGACATTTGTTCTCGAATGTATTCAGCTTGTTCTCCAATGATTTTGTTATTTTCCAACTCTCACAGCCGTATGTTAACACTGAGATAACATTTGAATTAAACAGACGAAGCTTGGTATGTATATTCAATGATCGTAATTTCTAAATGTTAGATAATCTATTGAAGGCGCTAGCTGCCAAAGCAATTCTAGTATGGATTTCTCTTGTTGTGTCACCATCCTGAGTCATTTTACTGCCTAAATAATTGAAACTTTCAACTTTCTGTAGTTTTTCCCCGTTCAAGATGATATCAAAGGTCTCGTTAGAAAAGTTCATAGCTTTAGTTTTAGAGGCATTTATTTGGAGACCTATTTTAACCGAGAGATGACACAAATTATTTATTGCTTCTTGGGATTGTCTTGGTGTAAACTTAAGAATGCTACATCATCTGCGAAATCCAGGTCCCCCAGGAATTTTCCATTTGTCCATTTTATACCTAATTGTTCATTGTGGGTATAGTCCAGTATCCAATTTTAAAAATCTCCTTAGCCCCCCAAGATATTAGAGTGTGTCATGTTTACTGTCGAGCCTGGTTCTGTTTCGGTAACAATAGCTTGTTTTACGATAGGGCATATATATCCTAATTATAACTCATCAGAGGTTGAACAGGATATTTTTTTTAAAAGTAGCACACCCCTGTCAGCTATTATCCATAGCGTATGCTTGGAAGTATTATATCGGCAGAATTGCAGATGATGAAACTTGACAAAGTAACATCTCTTACTCAGTTTTATAAATAATATATAATTTAAAAATGAAAGTGGTGTGGAATCAGTTTTACAAATTGACGGTACACTAGAAACCGAGACGTTTTGGGGTTCACCGTTCATCAGCCAGTTACAAAAAGGCGACTAATACAAGAAATATAGACAGATCAAGAGAATAAGACTGAACACTGCAAATATGCAGACAAAAATGATGAAAAAAATCTAACAACAATATGATGAACAATACAGAAAGAAATAGATTCTGTAAATAGTTGTGAATATTGTATAAACAAAAATAGGCTATGGTCACTGAGTTCGAGAGGAGAAAGTCGTGCAGTATGGCAATGTCTTCCAAATGCATGACCAGTTTATGTATGATGGGCCGATGGTATTATTGAAAAAATTAATAGGGTTTTTTCTCTTCTTCATTGACAGCATGACTATTGCTCTGTTGGTAAAAATGCTATACAGTAGAACTCCATTTATCCGAACCCCAATTATCCGAACATCCAATTATCCGAACACTTTGTCCAGAAAAAAAAAACCAGGTGCCACCAGTCACGTTAGACTACAATTCTGAATCTTTTGATGCGGCAAGCTTCAAATGTGTGCGAACAATTTGTAGAGGATGGGATGGGCTAATGGTCGGTCGCTTACATACAGGAAGTCAGTTAGATCATTATTTCATAAAGTCAGTTAATATCTAGTTTACCAATCCAGTGTACGAGTGCGTTCTAGGCAGAACACTGGCTAAACAGACAGTTCAACTTAAAATAATTGTCTCTGCTACCACAGCAGAATAATTTTGGTGTACAAGTATTTCTCTGTGCGATAAGGCATCTTCCAGTAGGCCTAATGCATATAAAAGGAACCGCAATGTTTTGTCAATTGAAACGAAAACAGAAATTATCAAGAGACTAGGAAAAAGTGAAACTGTGTCTTCACTTGCCAGAATTTTCAATGTTGGGAAAGCTAAAGTCTCTGACATCAAAAGTAACAAGGATAAAATTATGAGTTTTGCATCGAAATTGGATAGTGAAAATGGGTCGAAGAAACGTAAAACCATGAGAAATGCGAAAGATTTGAAATTGGAAGAGGCTTTGTATATATGGTTTGTGCAAAGAAGAAGCAAAGGGGAACCTATCTCTGGCTCTCTATTGTGTGAAAAGGCACTTCAGTTCAACAATCAACTTGACGGTCCTCCTGACTTTAAGGCTAGCCAGGAATGGTTAAGAAACTTTAAATCTCGTCATGGCATACGAGGATTGGAGATTCAAGGGGAATCTTTATCTAGCGATGCAACTGCCGCTGAAAATTTTAAAGAAACACTCTTGGCTTTTTTGGAAGAAGAAAGGTTTTCACTCGATGATGTGTATAATGCCGATGAGACTGGCTTATACTGGAAATCAATGCCTCAAAAATCACTTGCATCTCAGCGCAAAGCAGCTGCCCCTGGGTTTAAAAAGTGCAAATAGAGAGTAACAATTTATGAAGAAAGTGTGGTGGCGTTTTCCAAGAAGCTTAATCTCAAAGACTGCTGCTATATGTTAGCTGATGCTTGGACCACCCTGTCACAAGATAATCTCAACAAGGCTTGGAATAGATTGCTTGGGAAAAAAGAAGGAAATGAAACTACTGCAGTGGACACAAATGATGATTGTATAAATGAAGTTGTGGAACTGTTTCAAGCAATGCCCGGATTTTCGGACTGTGACAAAGATGATGCACACACATGGCTAGAAGATGATAATGATTCTGGTTTTCAGTTTTTGAATGACGAAGAAATTTTGTCTTTTGTGCAAGAAGAAAACCAAATACATGTAGTGACCGATGATGAAGACTCCTCAGAAGTACATGATGTACTTGTAGATTATGAAGAAAACCCAAAACGTCGACCAAGTCCTGAAGAGGCCTTTATAGCACTAGAAACAGCGATGGCTTGGTACGAGCAAGAAGATGACAGCTGTCCTACACAGCTTCTGCTGTTGAAGAGAATGCGGGACTTAGCAGCCAAAAGGAGACTATCCAGTTTGGTGCAAAAGAGGATTCCTCATTATTTTAAATAGTGGGCTACATCTGTGCAAGTACATGTATATGTAAGTTGCGCATGGTTTTGAATCGTTTGTAATGTTATTTTGAAAACATTTCTCTTTCTTAAAAAAACATAATTAATACAAGTAGTACATGCACTGCTGTGTAATAAAAGATTTTGGTGATACGGTGATCTAATACAGTGTGGGTATTATTATTACAGTACAAGTAAATATGTTTTATAGTGTATTTTCCTTGTGATGGTTAATTATTTTTAGAAATACGAGCGTATGTGTACATGTACTCGATACATTATGTAATCCAATTATCCGAACATTTGATTATCCGAACGATGCTCGGTCCCAAGGGGTTCGGATAAATGGAGTTCTACTGTAGTTATATTCATTTCATCATCCTTTAGCTCACCAAGGAGCATAGGCCTTCAACTAACTTAAACAGTATACATGTTGACCAGAATAAATCACAGTTTTAATATCCCAGGAACAATCAGACTCAAACATATAAACCTTTTTTGCCCATCATGTAATGTGGGTATACTAAAAAGCAGTTAAAATAATAAACACTGGCATGTATGTGCAATGTTGCCCAAATGTCTGTTGATCCGGTGGCCAGTTAAGCCACCTTCATGATTAGGACTAGGACTCCTTACCCTAACCTCTTATTGCTGCTTCTCTGAATTCATATTTAAGGCTGTATTGTTGTTGGTGACTTAATTGGCCTCCGGATCAATGTGTTCGTGTCTGAGGCCAGCCAAGTTTGTTCAAGCTCTTTCCTGTTGATATTGATTCGGTATTATCAGTTCTTCTCTGTACTTCTTGGAACCTTTTTTTTCCCCATTATTTTCCTGTAAGGTCATGTGTTAGGAGGTAAAATGTATAATAATGCATAAGACACTAGTGACCAGTTTAATACCATCTGACTTTCTAGCAAGTCTTGTTTTCCTCCTTAGTTTAAAGAACAGGCTAAGAAGATGGGGTCTGTGGATACCCTTGAATTTAATTATTGATTTTTTTGGTTCTCTCACATAGAAAACCTGGCAATCAAGGAATACAAGCAACAGAATTTCCGACGCTTTGCTGAGCTCAGTAGGGAAGAACAGTATGAAGAAGCCTTACGCAAGAGTACATATGCCTTCCATAGAGTTACTGAACTGGGACTGAAAGATCCAGCTGAGATATATACCTTTAGAGAGTAAGTATGGTAACAGTCTTAGTGCATTCAAGATTAAGGGTGGTTTCATATTTGAGCTGAAATTTATCTTGTAAACTTTATAAAATTATAATGTATGGTCTGTAATTATTGTAGATCCATTATGTTCTTAGAACGTTCAGAAGAATGAATGCATCTTTTGGAAAAAGAAGAAAGTATAAAATGTCCAAGAAAAGCTAGGAATGAAAAGAGAAATACTGAAAATGAGATCAAAATCAGACATAAAATATTTTGATCAAATGTAAAGATAACATCTTGCTCAAAACATAAATGGACGCAAGGATTGAAGGCAAACATGTAAGAGGAAGACAACATGTAGGAAGATAACATCAAGAGATGGACAGGAAAGAGTCTGTCAGATGTACCATCAAGACAAGAGACACTGTTGATCCATTGCTTCTGACCTTTGATGTAAAAATGGCATATGATCTGATCAGAATTTATGTATTTCAAATATTGCACAGTGAAAATTGTGTGAGGGTGGCTTTATATCTGACATAGAAGTTTTCTTTTACAAATATTAGATAGTTTTTGATTGTATGACAGTGCTTTCTACCTGGTCTGACACTTTCTCGTACAAAAAATGTATGAATGTTTCTGTTGTGTGACAGTGATTCCATAATGCATCCCAAAAAAAAAACCTGGACACAATGGCATTTTGAGAGACTGAGATATTTGAATCACAACAAAGCTCATTTATAAGACCTTCACATTATTGAAAACACATGTTAAACAGTTAAAACAGTTCTCAGAAAATGTTAAATAGAAAATAAGATTTGGTAATTAGCATTTCAGTAATGTTTTGGTTGAGCCACCACTTTAAAGGTACATTTTAAATAGATGGGAGATTGATTTTTTCTTCTTCACATTTATTGCATAAAGCAAGTAAAGGTAGTGCCATAATTGGTACAGCTGTAGATAAGTAAAGTGTTAGAAATATCAGCTTTATGATAGAAATATCAGCTTTATGATAGAAATATCAGCTTTATGATAGAAATATCAGCTTTATTATAGAAATATCAGCTTTATGAGATATGTGACCAGTTCTCTTCCCCATGTCTTTGCTTTCCCTAACTTAGAGCAGTGCCACGTAACCATTTTTATGGCTGGTTAGACAGGACTGTGATGTGTCCTGGTTTTGAACCAGACCCTTTTGCCTTGAGCAGGCACTCTAACCAATCAAATGCTTTATTAGTTATATATACAGTGACATACACCATTTGATAAGAGAGTAGTGTGCCCTCTCTACACCACTCATTTCACTATCAAAATTTGTAAATTTCTATTTTTAACCAAAGTATTCAGTTTACATATGTTATCCAGACGGATCCTCCGACAAGCTGTTTGATGCATGCGGGGAGTTTTGCTCCAACTATGAAGCTGAAACCATTGCACTGGAAACAGCTGTATGACAGCAGACAGGGGAGAGACAAAACAACTTGCGAAAACATGCAGATATCACTACATGGCATTGGGCCAAAGGGCGAGAGCCCAAGTGCCGCTGGATCAATAACAACAACAACAACCAAAGTATTCTTGCTTATTTGCTTGAATGCCAACTTCAGCATAATTTTTTATTTTTTTTTATGCATCTTATTTTACCTGCATTTTCTTTTGCAAACCTTTGTGGATCATTTGAAGCATAATCACACCACTTTCTTTCACACACACATGGTGGCATATCTGGCATCATCCTTATATGACCACCAGATAAGCACAATGCTATATTATACAGATGTGGAAGTGAACCTCTGTCTGTGAGGCTAATTACACCCTCATCAACTCTTGAAATCATCCACACACTTCCTTGGATTCCCCCTGTGATGAAACATGTTGAGAACCCAGCATTGCACACTAAGCTTGGAGGAGTGTCACACCATGTGTTTACTGCCGTTTTTACTCGATATACTTGAGGTATGGCTTCAGTGACCGGTCAGGTGATGTCACGTGACTGGCCTGAATGTTTGCGGAAAAAGAAGCCATTCAAGACTTACGCCTTAGCTGCCGTCCTGTGCGGACGTATCTTGAAGCCGGTACTTTGTTATCCACTATGGTGAGTGGTGGTCAGATCCGACCGTGAGGCTTATTTGATAGTTCATATCTGTCTTAAGATTTACAGTGGTAGCATGCATGTATTTTGTATCTCACTTTGGCAACATTTGGCCATGTTATCATTATGTTAATAAAGGGATAGTTGCTATTGAAGCCTTCCTTTATTGTGTGTCACCACTACTCGTATGGCCTCCTAGCTAGTTACGAGCCCATTGTACTGTCCTACTGAAAGTCCATCATGTGTAGTAGAAGTACTATGTGTAATTTTAACATCTGGGGGCTCGTCTGGGATCACGCAGCACTCACTGGCTATTCCGTAAACATTAACAGCTGACAGGAACGTCTGGCTGGCGAAACAAGCACTATACATAATTGACTTACAGTAGGACAGTATGAATGAAAGGAATACAGAAGAACTTGAGTGATTGACACAGGACCAAAGGACTTTGCTTGAATTTGGCGAAGGCATATGCTCCTTTCCTTTAAGGCGATCTTTGTCCTCTCAAGGCTGTGTGTGGTCCTGGTCGCCGGGTCCTCCCAGCATAGTGGAGGCAGCGAGTGAGAGCTGTACCAGACTGTCCTTTTTCACGGACCTTCGGTCCCGAATAAAATTTTGGCTGGATGGAAGTATGGCTGGCATGGTGAAATGGTTTTATGGCGGAAAAAGTAGAGTACACTCGAGGGCAAGTTCGGGGCACAGTGGACTGATCATCCGCTTGCTTGTCACTGATCAAAGAAACAACAATTAATAATCTGTTGTACCAATAAACGCCGTTAGGTGTAACGGAACAACGGATAATTTCTTGTTGCCCTATGACGCCGCAAGGTGTGATGGTCGGAGACTGCTTAGTCATGTCAGTCAATGGCCAAGGGAGAATGATGATGATGATGATGATATGCTCCTTTGAGCCATGGTAGCACAGTGGTTAGTGCACTGGCTTCCTAGCTTGGTGGTCCATGGTTCGATCCCCAGTTGAGGTGGGATTTTTTAGACTGCAAACAGCTCTGGGGTCGACCCAGCCTCTTGAATTGAGTACCATAGCAACTTTGGGAAGGTTAAGGCGGCAGGTATGAATGCTGACCACATCACCCTAGTGGGCCGATGGTCAAGAAAATATAGGCCTAACACCATATTCCCAGTATGCCATGGATGTGTAATGGATCCTTTACCTTTTGCCTGTACCTATGCTCCTTGGGGAGCTGAAGAATAATGAAATGAGTGAACTAAAAACAGTTGCAACAGCCATCATGGAAACCAAGGATTATGCTAGAGTTAAGATAGTGCTCTTCACAGGTTATCTGTCACTAGTAACTGCCTTGTAGGACCGTATAAACAATGAATTAGACAGCCTGTTAGAAGCAGTAATGAAAACGAGCTATAAATTCAATGAAGTTAAAGCACAGTGGATTCTTACCCACTGCAAGATATGTGGAAATGAGAAAACAGACATACTTGTCAAAGAAGGAGAAAGCAAACAAAATAATGGTTATTGTGTGCTATCTTGTTTAGTATCATTTATAACTGGTATTCTAGTTTGTGTCATTATTTTATTTGTCACAGCTGTATTATTTATGTGTCAGTGCTGATATTTTTTCAATGTATCATTTGTAGCATATATTTGTTTGCTTGTTATATCATTGATTGATTTTTTTAAAATGCGCCTTACATATTTTGCACCATTTCTTAAGCTTTGCTTCAATCTCTCAATCCTTTCCACTTATTTTCTAAATAATTGGTTAGCTTGTTTAATATACAGAGCATGTCATGAATGCAAGGAACGAGTGACTTCTAGTGCTGTTGATTTGATATGCTGTGCACACTGAAAATATCATTCTTGTTTTTTTTTCCCAGAACTCTCGCTGAAGCCCACCCTTTTGTTATTCATTTAAGGGCTTTTTTGCCAACTGTGCAGAAATTAGCCACAGAGGAGCAGAAAGCAAAGTGGCTTCCATTGATAGAAAATTTTCAAATGATTGGCACATATGCTCAGACTGAACTAGGTCACGGTAGGTGACTAGAGCATGTGCTCATGAGTAGTGGTACAGTTTGTGAGATAATAGAAGACATGTGATAAAAATGTGTAACTAGTGAAGGCAGTCACATGTGCTAGATACTAACTTGGACACAGCTCCAGACTGTGGTCAAGAGACCGGAAGTCAGAAGGATATAGTGACAGGCAAATGTATTTTAGTCAGTGTAATTGTCATGTTTGATATGAAAATCATATCTACAGTTGTGACCTGAACTTGGAAAATTGCCTTGAAATGCTCCAAAATTGGACTTTTATCACGAGAGTAAAGTTGACTTGGGATTTATTTGTTAAAACACATTTTTTTTGTTATTGTTCTCTTTGCTCTTATTTCCTACCTTTTATTTTTTGCTCATCATTACACTTTGTTTTGCCCCATGTTTTTTCCCATGGGTCTCTGAGGAGATAAAGAAAGGATAGAACTACTACTTTCTCAGGCATTCTGTAATAGATGACTAATGTGAGGTTGTAGATGAGGCTGGCAACCTCACCATGTAAAACTAATTGCTACAGAAACTTCTGCTGAAGGCTTCCTAAAAGGGGCCCACTTGCAATGGTGGCCCCATATGTGCTTCATAAAGAATGAAAAAAGGATATTACAGTTTATTTTGTATTGTGTAGCCATTATCCATACAATAACTTTAAAATTTAATTTTTTTTCCCCTAAGACCTGGTATTTCATGCGTTCAAACATTTCTAGTCACCTTTAGTAAAAGGTTGACTGATCTTTCATCTGGTTGATAAGCTTTGTAGGCTATTTTCTAGTCTTCTTCCACAATTTTATTTTTTTCCCCCTTTCTCTTTTTAAGCCTACCTGCTTTCCAGTTTCCATACACATTAAAGCATCAGTTATCCCATCCCGCCCCCGAAAAAAAGCTCACGCGCAAGTTGTTTTAAACCTTGTAAAAAAGCGTAAGGGTAGTTAATTGAGCTCTGTAGAAGGTATGTTACACTGGATGATTTATGAACAGAGGTAGCTGTATTCTAATGGTGTAGTACACAGGGTGCGATAGCAGTTTAAACTTTACATATTTTTTATGTGTGAAACAGGTTAGATGCGGGACTTCTGTTGTAATTGAATGTTGTGCATTGTAGTACTGTTACTGTTTTATCATCTGCAGGAAAATTTAATGTTTTTAGCATTTAAGACAAAGTTTGAAATTTTTAACTGCTCAAAATGTTTTTACCACATTGGGTAAGCAGGGATACCAGAAATAGGGGGGGGGGGGGGGAATGAAGTTGGCATAGAAATGTTTCATATAACAGTTTTTAGAAAAGGGAAACTGAGATTGTTGGAAACTAGAAAATGGTGTATATTTATGGATCCTCATATTTAGAGCATAGAGGAACCAATATCGGAAACATTCATTGTGCTAAATCTGAACATTATTTAGGTGAACACTTCCAGTGTGAAGTCTAGAGCAGATTGGATAAAAAATTTTAAATTATGACGTGGTCAACAATTTGAACACTAACATAACAGTCTGTGCTTTTTATTATAGACTACAGTATTTATGTATTCTTTCCGCTTTTAATTTGTAAACATGGTTCAATATTCAGATGTCTAAACAATTCTAGCTGAACCCAAGCTAGAATTTTGTCTTCCTCAATTAACAACAGATGCTTTTAGAGCTGGAATCATCAAGGAGTGAAAACCTCTGTTATAGCAGGCAATGAGACAGACAACAACACCATCTGTTACTGAATTAATGTTTCGTTTTAAGAAGCTTTGGATCTGACTTTAATGTCTTCTGTTTTTAGTGCAAAGTTGATCTTTCTGGAGGGAGGATCTGGGGAGGAGAGGGATAGTCAATGGCAGCTCCAGGGTGGGAGCCATGGTGGTGTGACAAGAGGAGAGAGAGCATCATATTGGGCTGGGAGAGCAGGTCAACCACTTTAGATACCTCTGAGCTGTTATGGACTGGAGGGTAGGCATCGTGGAAGATTTGGCTGCCTGGGGAGTGGCAGCTGGGAGACTTTTTTGGGCCATGGATCGAGGATTCCTCTGCAAAAGAGAAGTTGGCAAGAAGACAGAAATGGCTGTGTGCCTCTGCATCTATGTCCCAGTCTTGACGTATGGACGCGAGTCATGGGCAGTGACTACAGCCCACAAGGGCCAGATCCAAACCTCACAGATGAGGTGTCTGAGGAGGGCGGTTGAAGTGGCTAGAGGAAACATGGTCCGCAGCCGAATGATGCATCATGGCCTAGAGGCCCAGCTCCTGCAGACCCAAGTGGAACAGTGCCAACTAAGATGGTTTGGCCATGTCTGCAGAATGGGAGAAGATTGACTACTATGACGAGCATGGGAAACTAAGAGCCAAGGATCCAGACCTCCAGGATGACCCAGAGTCCACCGAGAGGACAACTAGACAATCTCTGAAGGACCGAGGACTAGATTGGAACCATGCCAGGAGAAAGACAGCCTATAGGATATTATTACGCTCTCTGTGGCAAACCTCTGCACCCCAAGGTAGAAGTAGAACGACAGTAAGTATATCTGTGTGTGTATGCATGTGTGTTTGTGGAGGCATATCTGGAGTCATCCTTATATGACCACCAGATAAGTACAATACTACATTTTACAGATGTGGAAGTGAACCTCTGTCTGTGAGGCTAATTACACCCTCATCAACTCTTGAAATCATCCACACACTTCCAGGGATGCCCCCCCTGTGGTGAAACATGTTGAGAACCCAGCATTACACACTAAGCTTGGAGAATTCACTTGAGCCCCAGACTCTGGCTTTTACCTGGTTGTCTGCTTGCAGGAGGATCTCACTATGGACCCAATGACAGGCAGGGGAAGCTGAGAAGTGGTTCTGTGTAGGGCGGGACAGTTCCTTGATAGAGCACAGAACCAGAGCACAGTATTTTAGTTTTGCCTATTTGGAGAGCCCCCTTGGATGGTGGGGATTGCATGTGCTTCTTCCTCTTAGCTTGGGACCAGAGATGTGATTATCCTTTTCATGCAAGCCAAGCTGAAGAAACAGGACTTCATGACTTCAACTCAACACGTTTCAGAATGGCAGAAAAGCCACAGGAAAAGCCTAGATCTACTGTATAGATAACACCAAGGAGTCTTCAACTTGGGATTGGTTGCAAAGAGTGAGAAATTCAGCAGCCCTAGTTAAATAACAACAATAACATATATATATATATGTGTGTGTGTGTGTGTGTGTGTGTGTTTGAAGTCCTTGATCAGCCTGATGCTGACGGAAGGCTTACTTTAGTTCATTAGTTATATGGCAATGAAGATTAAGTACTTTTGTTCACAGTTGTGAGTGCTATTAATGAAACTATATTTTATTGACTTTTATTTTATGAAGCGGTGACTTTAAATCCATAAGACCACCGAGCACATCATGTTATTTGTTTAATATAATGGAAGAACTTTGTCTCTGGACAACAATCAGTTTCTCTCTCTCTCTCTCTCCTCGCTATCCCTCTTTCCCTCTCCCTCCCTCTCTGTCTGTCTCTCTTTTTTGTATTTGGAAAAGGTTATTTGTGAGGGTAGATAGTTGAAGTTATGTTAATTAAGAACATATATACAGATAGATCAGCACAGCAAAACAAGCTAAACAATTGAAGGCAGAAATGTACTCAGAAAACTAATGAATGGGCAGGAAATCTGTGTCTCAGTAGCCACAGGACAATTCTCAGAAGCACTGAAAACAGTTAACCAGATGCAAGATAAAATGGAAATACTTGATGAGAGGTGACAGCAGTTAGATCTGTAAATACATAGGGAAAAGACAAAGATGACGAGAAACAATGCTGGAAAAGAAATCAGTATTGCACTTCAAGAAACACCACTACAAGATGTAGAATCATATATGTATCTTGGTATCAGTACAGACACAGTTTGAGGGGTAGACAGTTATATCAGATTGAGAATACAAAAGGCAAGAAGTGCCTTTATTATATTGAGAAATATATGAAAATCAAAAGAAATCAAGTCCAGTACAAAAAATAAGAATCTTTGGTTGAAATATAAAGCCAGTCCTATTGTGTGGCTCAGAAACATGGAGAACAGCATAAACAACAACCAAGAAGCCACAAGACATTCATTAAAGGGTACTTGCACAGAGTAGAAAGGTGTGGCAGTCCACCACTAGCACTCTTAGTTTCAGTTTTTTGTTGGTACCATGAAGAAAATATTTTGATTTGATGAGTAGTGGCTTTTTCTTATTCATTGTTGGCTGACTTTCCCAGGTTCTTAGTAGGCTGAAAAGAGACTGCTGCTAATCCGCCAAACTGCACCAGTGGGCTTGTAAATTTCTAATAATATTCTGGCAGGCGCTTGATCATATGTCGATAAAGGGAATGCTTCTTGAACTTTAACCAATTCTCCTTTTAAGATGTAGACAATAGCTCTGAATGATTTGAATGAACATCACAGGGTTTTATTGTCTTAAAAAATGTAAATTTGCTTATCAGTACTATTGTCTTGAAAGTGATTTTCATAATGCTTACAATTGAGGCTGTCATGAAAAGTGTTTCATAGTAACATATTTTTTCATTTTATTTGAGTTGCTGGTTAACTTGAGTCGTCAATCTGCCAGGCCTTTCTGTTTTTCCACTCTATATAGTAAATAAATTCTTTGCAAGCTGCTAAAACTGATAAATACTAACTTTGCTTTTTCAACACAAATAACATAAAATTTCTTCTATGAATTTACACAATGGGAGACAAGATGATGCTGGTGATGGATAGGAGACACACACTGAGGAAATCTTGTGTTAGCAGTACTTTGTACTGGAATCTCCAGGGGAAGATAGAGGGAGACTGAAAAGTGCATGGAGAAGAGAACTAGGCACATAAATGAAATGAATACAGAAGACATTGAAAGAACTGGGCACATAAATGAAATGAATACAGAAGACATTGAAAGAACTTGGCACATAAATGAAATGAATACAGAAGACATTGAAAGAACTTGAGTGATTGGTACTGGACCATAGGACTGTGCTTGAATTTGGTGAAGGTCTATGCTCCTTGGGGTGAAATGAGTGAAATAAAAACATTTGCAACAACCATCGTGGAAACCAAGGATTATGCAAGAGCCAAGATAGTGTTCATCATAAATTCTCTATCATTAGTAACTGCCTTGTTGAGGAACCAGAATAAAAATCAACAAACTGGGCAGCCTGTCAGAAGCAATAATGAAAACCAGCTATAAATTCAGTGAAGTGAAAGCACAGTGGATTCCTGCCCACTGCAAGATATGTGGAAATGAGAAAACAGACATACTTGTCAAAGAATAAGAAAGCAAAAAAAAAAAAATAAAAGCAAAAAAGACAGCATATGAAGATATGAAGCAGTAATCAGAAATGTGGAAATGAGAAAACAGACATACTTTTCTAAGAAGGAGAAAGCAAACAAAAGTTAAAAAAAGACAGCATATGAGGAGATAAGGCAGTAATCAGAAATATGATACATGTCATAGAGAACAACTAGAGTGACCTACAGCAGAAGCTACTACTAGTTATCAAGAAATCATTTTCAGACTGAGAACAGGCCATTGCTGACTCAACATACCATTTGTTCAACAAATTAAAAATCAGGCAGACGTGTCGGTGTGGGAAGATAAACAACCAGTGAAATATGTTCTCCAGAGTTCCTGCTCCACGAGAGGAGCAGATTAATTGTATGGTCTTTGCCAACCCAGTTGAAGGAGAAACTGTGTGTTAATGAGAGAAGACTGAGAAAGACCACCAACTTTATGAGAGAAATAAATGTGGTTATATGAAAGCAAACGCAGAAGTATGTTAAAACTCCTTTGTTTGAATCATTTATATAATTGTTATTTTGTGCTGTCTTGTTTAGTATCATTTATAACTGGTATTGTAGACTGTGTCATTTTTATTTGTCGCTGATGTGTTATGTATGTGTCAGTGCTTACATTTTTTCAGTGTATCATTTGTAGCATATATTTGTTTCCTTGATATATCTTACTTACTTACTTAGTCGTTCCCCTTCTACCGTGAGGTGTAGAGGTTTGGAAGAGAGAGCGCCAGACCATTCTATCAGCTGTCTTCTTCCTGGCCTGGTTCCATTCTAGTCCTCGGTCCTTCAAAGATTGTCTAATGTTGTCCTCCCAGCGGACTCTGGGTCGTCCTGGAGGTCTGGATCCCTGGCTCTTGTTTCCCATGCTTGTCGTGGTAGCCGATCTTCTCCCATTCTGCAGACATGGCCAAACCATCTTAGTTGGGACTGTTCTATTTGGGTCTGCAGCGGATGGGATTTTAGGCCTTGACGGATCGTCTGGTTGCAGACCATGTCTCTTCTTGTTACTTCAACCACTTTCCTCAGATACCTCATTTCTGAGGTTTGGATCTGGCTTTTGTGGGTTGTAGTCATTGCCCACGACTCGCATCCATATGTCAAGACTGGGACATAGGTGGAGCGGTATACAGCCATCTTCGTTTTCTTACCAACCTCTTTCTTGCTGAGGAATCCACGATTTATGGCCTGAAAAAAGTCTCCCAGCCGCTGCTTTTCGAGTGGCCAACTCTTCTTTGATGCCTCCCTTTCGGTCTATAATAGCTCCGAGATATTTAAAGTGGTCGACCTGCTCCAGGACCTGTTCTCCCAACTTAATCTGATGTTTTCTTTCTTCTCGTGATATCACCATGGATTTTGTTTTAGAGCTGCTTATGACCATCCCTCTCTTCTCCAGCTCTTCCTTCCAGACTTGCAGGTTGGATTGGAGATGTGCCTCTGATTTAGCAATCAGGGCAACATCATCAGCAAATGCCAGCTCCGAAATATAGACCTGTCTCATCTTCCAGTACCCCACTGATACTTTCTTGTTCTCTCCTTACATGCCTTGATGACATCGTCCATAAGGAGTATGAAGAGGTAAGGTGATAGGATATCACCTTGTCTTACACCAGTGGTGGTCCTGAACTCTTCTGACTAATGGTTTGCTGTCCTCACATAATTTCTGCAAGACTTGTAGAAGCTCTGTATAGCATGAATCAGAGGTGCTGAATGTTCTTCCTTGCCAAACAGTCCCAAAGTTTGCTCCAGGGGACCCTGTCAAACGCCTTTTCCAGATCTATGAAACAAAGATGGATCTCACTCTTATACTCAAGGGCCTTTTCACTCAGCTGTCTGAGTGTGAAGATTAGGTCTTGAGTACTTCGGTTTGCTCGGAATCCGCACTGGACCTCATCCAATTGTGGCTCAGCTAGGCGTCGGAGTCTCTGCTCTAGGATTCTAGAGTAGATTTTACCAGGGACACTGAGAAGGGATATGCCTCTATGGTTTCCACATTGTCGATTGTCACCCTTTTTGAAAAATTGGTGTTATGATGGCAATCTCCCAATCCTTTGGTATGGTCTTGTTGCACCATGCTGCCTGTAGGACCTTTAAGAGTAATAGGTCGCCTGATGCTCCCATGTACTTAACCATTTCTGGTGTTATACCATCATGCCCTGCTGCTTTGCCCATCTTGATTTTCTCTAGTGTTGCCCTCAGTTCTTCCATCTTTATGTCATCTTCACCATCATTGGTTTCCTCTTCTGTGTCAGTGGTTATCATTTCTGATGCTTCATCATGCTCACCATCCAGGAGTTCTGAGAAATATTCTTTCCATCTTTCCATTACTTCCTTCGGGGCAGTAAGCAATTTGCCTTGCTTGTCCTTTATAAATTTGAGAGGGCATTGTTTTCTTTCCTCGTGTTCTTTAGGGTCTTATAGAACAATTTCTGGTTTTCTTGTGCATCTTTTTCTAGCTTTTCTCCAAATTCTTCCCAGGACTTCTGTTTTGCAGCTAGCACTTTGTTCTTTGCTTCTGTTCTGAGTGTCACATATTCTCTATATTTTTCCATTTGTCCTGTTGTGTTTTTAGCTCCTAAGTATTGTTTCCATGCCATTTTCTTCTCTCTTATTTTCTCTTTGACTTCCTCTGTCCACCAAGGTGTCCTCTTTCTCTGGTTCCCAAGTCGGACTTCACCGCATGCTTCTGCAGCAGCTGTCTTTATGATATCCTTGAATTTATTCCAGAGGGTTTCCAAGTCATCAGGTCGTTCTTCTGTGTTACTCACTGCTGTAGCAATAAGCCCCTGATATCTGGTCTTAATTTCTGGCTCTCTCAGCTTGTAGGTCCTAATGCTCATTTCTCCTGCTCGTTTACTTGGTTTCTTGCGTGATGTTGGGCAGTTCCTAGGCTGAGCAACTCTTTCAGTTGTTCGTTTGATTGTTAGCAGGTAGTGATCACTTCCAATCTCTGGCCCCCTCCAGACTCTTGCATCTCGGACATATCTGAATGAGCTTCTCCGAACAATGGCATAGTCGATCACTGACTTCTCATTCTTGGTTGGTTCACATCTAGTGTATGCATGTATGCGCTTATGGGGAACTTTGTGTTTGTAATGATCAGATTCTGCTCACTGCAGAATCTAAGGAGTCGCTTTCCATTGTCATTGAGAGTATCTTCTCCATATCTTCCGATAACTCCACCCCATCTAGCATGGTCATTTCCAACTCTGGCATTAAAATCTCCGAGCATAATAACTTCATCTAGGCAGTCATCCACTGTCCTTTGAAGCAGCTCGAAGAATTCCTCCTTGACCTCTGCTCTCTCATCCTCATTTGGCACATACACTATGACCAGGTTGACTATGGTTTCTCCTTCTTTTAGTTTTACAACCATAATGCGCTCCGAGACAAAGTTCCATCCCTTGATACTATCTTTTGATTTTGGGCCACAATGCAACCCACGCCCCCTTTAGCCCTTTCAGATATGGGTACACCACTGTAGAGCAACGTGTTGCCATCGAGATCCATGACTCCTTGTCCTTTTTTCTTCGTTTCCGTTATAGCCAGGATTTCTAGTTTTGCTTTCCTCATCTCTTCCACCAGCTCCTCTTCCTTCTCATTTATACTTCTTGTGTTCCAAGTTCCATAAGTCGTAGTCCGTAGTCCGTTCCAGTTCGTCGCCTTTAGAATCAGTCCGGTTTTCTCTCTTGTAGTTCGCGTAATCATGATTTAAAGCAAACAGGTGATTGGCCTGTTGTGCCTTTGCATGGTGGAGGGGCTGCCTCCTTACGGCCTCCATGCAGGCTGCCCTCCTCCTTTTTCATCCGGACTTGGGACCGGCATTGGCGGAGTTCCTTGATATATCATTGATTTAAAAAAAAAAAAAAATGCACCTTACATATTTTGCACCATTTCTTCAGCATTCCTTTGATCTCTCAATCCTTTCCACTTATTTTCTTAATAATTGGTTAGCTTGTTTAATATACAGAGCATGTCATGAATGCAAGGAACAAGTGACTTCTAGTGCTGTTGATTTGATATGCTGTTCACATTGAAGATATCATTTTTGGTCTTTCTTTTTCCCCAGAACTCTCGCTGAAGTCCCGCCTTTTGCTGTTCATTTTGTGGCTTTTTTGCCAGCTGTGCAGAAATTAGCCACAGAAGAGCAGAAAGCAAAGTGGCTTCCGTTGATAAATAATTTTCAAATGATTGGCACATATGCTCAGACTGAACTAGGTCACGGTAGGTGACTAGAGCATGTGCTCATGAGTAGTGGGTACAGTTTGTGAGATAATAGAAGAAATGTGAGAAACGTATAACTAGTGAAGGCAGTCACATGTGCTAGATACTAACTTTATCAAAGCTCCAGACTATGGTCAAGAGACCAGAGGTCAGAAGGATATAGTGACAGGCAAATGTATTTTAGTCAGTGTAATTGTCATGTTTGATATGAAAATCATATCTACAGTTATGACCTGAACTTGGAAAATTGCCTTGAAATGCTCCAAATTTGGACTTTTATCGTGAGAGTAAAGTTGACTTGGGATTATTTTTTTAAAATGTAAAACTATTTCCTTTGCTGCTATCTCCTGCCTTTATGCTGATCATTACACTTTGTTTTGTCCTATGTCGTTTTTGTAGGTCTCTTCTGAGGAGATAAAGATAGAATATAACTGGTGCTGTCTTAGGCATGCCTTAAGAAGGTGATTAATGTGAGATTATGCTTGAGGCTGGCAATCTCATAATGTCAAGCAAATTGGTACAGAAATTACATCTGCTGGAGCATGTGTTTTTTATGCAGGCTTCCTGCAAGGGGCCCATTTGTAAAGTTGGCTCCATATCTGCTCCTTACAGAGCGAAACAGGATATTACACTTTATTTTGTTTTCTGTGTTCATTATCTGTACAGTAAATTGAAAATTTAAATTCTCCCCCCCCCCCCCCCCCCCCCCTGGTATTTTGTGCATTCAAACATTTCTTGTCATCTTTAGTAAAAGGTTGACTGAACTTTCATCTGGCTGATTAGCTTTATAAGTTGTTTTCTATTTCCCAGCCTTCTTCCACAGTTTTATTTTTTTCCCCCCTCTCTTTTTAAGCCTACCTGCTTTCCAGTTTCCATACACAGTAAAGCATCAGTTATTCAAACATTAGTTATCCAAACTGCCTTTTTTGCCCGAACAAAAGCTCACAAGCAAGTGTATGTTACACTGGATGATTTATTAACAGAGGTAGCTGTATTCTAATGGTGTAGTACACAGGGTGCGATAGCAGTTTAAACTTTACATATTTTTTATGTGTGAAACAAGTTAGATACGTGACTTCTGTTTTAACTGAATTTTGTGGTACTGTTACAGTTGATCATCTGCAGGAACATTTATTTTTTTAGCATTTAAGGCAAAGTTTGAAATTTTTAACTGCTCACAAAGTTTTTACCACATTGGGTAAGCAATGATACCAGAAATAAAGGGGTAGGGCGGATGAAGTTGGCATAGAAATGTTTTGTATAACAGTTTATAGAAAAGGAAACTTTGAGATTGTTGGAAAATGCAGCATTAGAAAATGCTGTATATTTATGGATCCCCATATTTAGAGCATAGAGGAACCAATATCAGAAACATTCATTGTGCTAAATCTGAACATTATTTAGGTGAGCCCTTCCAATGTGAGGTCAAGAGCAGATTGGCTAAAGAACTTTAAATTATGACATGTTGTCAACAATTTGAACCCTAACATAACAGTCTGTGCTTTTTTATTTTAGACTACCGTATTTATGTATTCTTTCTGCTTTTAATTTGTAAACATGGTTCAGTATTCAGATGTCTAAATAGTTGTAGCTGAACTCAAGCTAGAATTTTGTCTTCCTCAATTAACAACAGATGCTTTTAGAGCTGGAATCATCAAGGGGTCATAACCTGTGTTATAGCAGGCAATGAGACAGACAACAACACCGTCTGTTACTGAATTAATGTTTCTATTTAACAAGCTTTGTATCTGACTTTGTCTTCTGTTTTTAGCACAAAGTTGGTCTTTCTGACACAAAACCCATTCCTTAAAATTCTAACCTTGTTTTTGGTCATGTTTTTATTACACGGTTTGTTTTTGGTCATGTTTTTATTACCTCATCTCATAATCGGAACCTCTTCTACCCCGTGAAACGAGGTGTAGAGGGTTTTTATTACACAGTTTGTTTCTAGTAATTATTATAAGACAAGTGTTATATATTTGGTTTTCTTTTTTATTGCACAGTTTGTTTCTAGTAATTTTTAAAACACAAGTTTATACATTTGGTTATCTTTTTAATGCATCTGGCCATCTTTATTGCACAAACTTCATTAGTGGTTACCTTTTTACTATACAATTTGTTTCTGGTAATTTTTATAACACAATTTTTACTTTTGGTCACCTTTTTAATAAATGTGGTAATTCTATTTTTGTTGTTGTTGTTAATTGTTGTACAAACTTCATTTTTAGTTATCTTTCAAACGTCACCCTTGTTATTTGTCATCTTAATTATGATTCATCTGTCTGACATAAAGCTCACATTAACAATCATGATTCTAACAGTAACATATTATTAATTCCTTATATCGCAGGCATAGTTCTGAAAGTTCAGCTATGATTAAGCAAGCCATAATTATGTATGCAAAGTATGGCAGCTGAACTGTCAGAGATTCTACTTTCAGGCTTTATTATTCATTTAGGTTTCACTGAAGCCTGTAGGAGATATCACAGACTCAAATCTGAGCCGTTACTCAGCCCGTTACTGAGAAACATGCTAATCGTGTAAGATAGAGCTTACATTTGTGCTATTTTTTTTTTTTTTGTAAACTTTCAGGGCCATTTTTCCCAGTGAGCCAAGCCCTTTTGGCCTACATGAAAGCATGTTTATTCCAACAATACAAAAACAGGCCACTGAGAAACAGAAAGAAAAATGGCTGCCTCTTGCCAAAAGATTTGGTGTGATTGGAACTTATGCTCAGACTGAATTGGGTCATGGTAAGGACTGCACTGAAATAACCATATAAAAGCAAACCTCACACATTACACGTGTCTTTTTAATCCCTTTTACTTAACTTCCTCTGAGCACCATATATTAGTCGTGTTTCAAATCCTTGACTTTCAAAATCTCTGTTACACTCATCATAGAGAGGAGAAACTTTTGCTCCCTTTTTTTGGCACATTTTAGTCTTTCAATTATTGATATGCACTCTCCCAACTGATTTTACATAATAACTAAAAAACTTTAAAATAAGGTGGAAATGACTCCAAAAGTGTGGAAAATAATGAAATGCAAGTATCAGACAGTGAATGGTGATGCACCAATGAAATCAGTTAGTTTCCTTAAACGACTAGGTCAGCAAATCTTTTGTTTTAAACAGCTCTAGCTGTAACCAACTTTCTTGTGAGCTTTACATTAGGTGTGTAAACATATCAAAATGTATTTTATTCAAATTGAATTCCACTTAATGAAGGTGACAGTATTTAGTTATGACTTAAAATCATAAAACAAGTAAAGGAAAAAAACAAGTTATAGTGATCCACTTTTGTTATTGTTACAAAATGCAAAAAATAAATGTTTCATACATTCTGTTGCCTAGAATAAAAGGGGATGACCAGTTATTATTAATCAAGAATTCATATTTTCCTTTATTTACTTATAATTTGTTTGTTGCGAGATACGATGAATTATTGAGTATTGATAAGTAGCCAACCACTTTTTTCTATGTTGTAGAACAGGTCGGCAACACAGGAGCTTTTGGGATCTACTGTAGTAACACTGAGCCCTCTAAAGGTCTACCATGTGTGTCTACGTGTGTATGTGCAATTTTAAACGGGTGGAAGGGGGAGATGATGAAGCTCACAAAGAAAAGAGCCTGTTCTTATATTATGTAGTCACAAATATAATTTTTTTAGCCAGCTCAAGAGTTTTCCTTTGGAATGCTGAAAAATTAACTTTAATCCCGGGGACACCGTAATTTTAAATGTCGGCGAGAGAGCGGTCTAGTCTTATATTTCCCTAGTTTAAAAAGCCTTTCTTTTTATTTTCCCCACAGTCGCTGGATGATGTACCAAATCATTCACTGGGATTTATTGGTAGATAGGGATCGACTGTGTGCTAACCTCTGCTATAGAATGTATAGAGGATTTTTTTTTTTAAGAGCATTTGGTAACAACAGTAAAAGTGGATCCTCAGCCTTATTTTTTCCTTTAATTGTATGACCGTTGTCTTCTTGCTATTAAACACCTTGCTGTGTATTATATTTTCCCTAATCATTTCTGAATTTTGCATCACAAACATTAAACACATTTAAGGTTTGACCACTTCTGTTTTCCATTTCATCTAGGTCAGTAGTGATGTCACTTAAGAGCACTGTAATGAACATTTTTGGTGAAAATGACAAGCTTAAATGAGAATAGCTCATGTATTTTGAAGTCTGTGATGTCTCCCTTTGGATAACGTATCTAGTAGTAAAATGTGTGAGATTGCCATATGCATATATCATTAACTGCCATTTGTAGTAATCTTCAAGCAAAGGATGATGAGAATTTTTTTTCTTGTAGATTTAGCAGAGTTTGTCTTCTAGATTGAGTATTTAGGACAAACAGAATTAATTTCTTTAAAAGCCCAAGTCAACTTTACTTCATGAGATGTCAAATTGCTTTCATCTCCCGACCAACATTCTTTAATTACCTCCCCATGAAGTTTCCCCAGATTTTTAAAAAGATATCTCCAAGTAAGTAATTCAGGTAAAGAATGAGATCTCTCATTTATGTCATGTATAGTGACAACAATAGTTCACTATATACATTATCAGAATGTGAAGGTCAGGCAGCTCACAAAGATATGGATGACTGCTAGAGTGTCTCTAATTTATTCAGCAAACTCTGCATGGCAGCAAGACTGTTTCAGTTGAAAATGGTAATATCCTGTAGCAGTAGCAAGGCAGTTGTGCATCTGGTACAAATGGTTAAAGTCTTGAGACACAACCTTGCAATTGTGCTGGTTTTTGCTGTATTTCTTTGTCCTTTAAGTGCTGACAACCTGCATGTATGGCAGCCAGGATAGCGCAGTGATTAGTTCACTGGCTTCCTAGCTGGGTGGTCCATGGTTCGATCCCCAGTTGAGGTGGGATTTTTTTAGTCCGCAAACAGCTCCGGGTCGACCCAGCTTCTTGAATTGGGTACCAGAGCAGCTCTGGGAAGGTTAAGGCGGTCGGCATGATGCTGACCACATCACCCTAGTGTGTCGATGGTCAAGAAAATATGGGCCTAGCACCATATTCCCAATATGCCTCAGTGAGCGTGTAACAGGATCTTATCCTTTATTCTTAACCTGCATGTATACATAATTGTTGTGGCTAAATAAATTAATAATTCCATAGCTTCTAGTTTTGTAAGTGTCATAATGTATAACATTACAGGAGTGGTGGTGTAGCCTAGTAATAGATAGTCACCATCATTTCTGTGTATGATCCTTTTGAAGCATGGAGCCACCACTGCAGCTGGTCCAGTTTACAGTATACATACAACAAAGCATTCATACGCTAATTGGTTTCTGTAGCAATGTATTTGACATGATGAGGTTGCTAGCCTCTTGCACAGTCTCATATTAGTTGCCTCACACTAATGCTTGAAGGAGCAGTAATTCTATTTTTGTCTTTGTCTAAATGATTAATGCTAACAGTATATGACTTGTGCTAGCAGTAAGTCAAATGTTTAGACTGAAACTAATGATCATATATGATTATTCACTGCATGAGCAGAAATTTTAAGCAGCAGTAAAGAATATATGTGTGGAACAGGTGTAATCTTCATAAAAATTGCATTTGAAGCTTGGCATAATTTTTTAGAATAAATTGAACACCTAGATGACTTGGACAGGACTGCTAGGAGTAGGACATTATGACAAGATCTATAACACAAGAAGTAGTACTCATAACTATGACTAGAAGTCATGACCCTTCAGTTTCTCAAAGAGGATGGGCCTTCAACAAACTTATGCCAAGTCTTCCTGTCCCGTGCCATCACCTCAAGGACTTTCCATGTCTTCTTCACGTCTGTCTCCAGTTCTTTTCTTCACGTCTTCCTCCAGTTCTCTTCTTCACGTCTGCCTCCAGTTCTCTTCTTCCCTCTACCTCTCTTACCCTGAAGAATAAGTACTGCCTGGTAAAGCTATCAGTAGGTTTCCTCAGTGTGTGTGTCCTATCCATCTCCAGCTTCTTCTCATCTCTTGTTCCACTGGTTCTTATCACCAGTTCCGCATTTGTGATCTTGTCATACCACTTCGATCCTTCTATTCTATGCAAGTACCCATTTATGAAAGTTTGTAGCTTTTTAGAAGATTGTATAACTAGGGAAATGATACTTGAGATTTTTGGCGGTTTGGGTGCAGTGTTGGTGTGTGACTGACTGAAGGAATTAGTAGATGCCATATCAAGAACTAAATCCTTGTATGTATTGATACTAGGAACCTTCCTGCGAGGGCTTGAAACAACAGCAACCTATGATCCCAAAACTAAAGAGTTCATCATCAACTCTCCTACTACTACAGCAGCAAAGTTCTGGCCTGGTGGATGTGAGTAGATTTTATCACTATGTTTTTACTTATTTTTGTAAAATGTGTAGCAGCTGTGTATTATCTGTAAAGCACACTAGAAAAGAGAAACGTGCTATTTTTATAAAGCTAGTGATAAATAATACTATAATTACATCCATGTAAACACACGATTCTGGCCATGCGATTGCACGGGTTTTATTACTGTTTATTTATTTTTCATGTTCCCTACTTAGCTCTCACTTTCTGTCTTTGTTCGTTATGTGTTATGAAATCCTTGTGGCTGTAAAATAGGCAGTTTCTTTGTATTAACACAGGAAATTAAACAGTGTCACTTAAAAGTCAGTGTATGTCTGTATCATCACTTAAGTGGGTGGTTCACTTGGTTGAATGTTTTCCACTAAACAGTGTACTCATCTGCTGAATTTGTGATGTGGTGATCTCTCCACATTTGGTACCCTAGACCTTGAGGACACAATGCCTATTCCAGGTGTTTAGTGTTGGTCCACTTAGGACAGTTCACACCAGTTAGTGGCCAACTCTCACTATAAGGTTCAACCTCAGACACAAGTATTATGCTGATGACCACTGTTATGAAGCTTAACTTCGCACTATGACAATGTTTCTTCTCTATCGTATCACGCTGCAGTGGCTTTCAGTGCTAGCAATAAGATCTCAGCTATCTGAATACGTGTGACAGCTTCGTCGACTAATTTTTGTAGTGTGTGTCTGATTCAAATCTAAGCGCTCGTTTATAGGGGCCTTGCGTGTGTATTGGAGACATGTGCAAAAACTATCTTCCGACATTCAATTTATTTCAGTGTTTCCACTAGTTTGTGCTCATTTTCCACAAATTTCCAATATCTTACACACCAAACCACAGAACTATTCCCAACTGTTATTCCTGGATACGTAAGTGGTTTTAGTTTATATTGCTAAGATATGATCCGATTCCAAGCGATCTTCACTGGGATAATTCAAATAAACATGTTAGTTTTAGGTAAACATAGCCCAAAGAAGCAAATATGCAAACATAAGTCCATCGGATTTTCCCATAGCTGTCATGTTTGTCTGACACTGAAAGCAAGAATGTTTTATGATTTCTATATTTACAGTGGGGAAAACTTCTAACGTCTGTGTGGTGATGGCCAAGCTGCATACGAATGGCAAAGACTATGGAATGCAATCTTTTCTAGTACAGATACGAGACTTTGACACACACCAGCCACTTCCTGGTAGGTTGTTGCAAAGGGAGGTTTAGGCAAAACGTATAATACATTGGGCAGTGATAAAGTTATTAAAATGTTACGGCAAATAAATCAGAGGTAAGTGGTTGGAAACAGAGTACATTCTGTGTTTGATGAAGAGATTAATGTTTTGTAACAGAATACGTTTCTGTATTTAACAGCCAGACAGACATAATTAGCGTGTTGTTTTATTTTAAATATTTAACCTTCAGAAAGGTCATGTGTAGTTTTTGGGGGTCTTGGAGGAGACGTAGAAAGAATAGGCTTACTACTCCCTCAGGTATGATGTTGTTGTTACAGTTCACGGTGTGGTTGTTTATGAGCAGTTATTCTTTCATAGCATCTATCTGTTAACGTTCAAGTAATGTGGTATCTTGTCACCGTGCTGCAACTTGATTCAATATATTATCTTCAAGATCGATCCTTTTGGTTGTGGATTACGTATGTCAGCTGCCTTCTAATAGTCAAATTTCATCTTAAGTGCTCAATATTATTTCTGTTGCTTCACATATTTCAATTCTGCAAACCCGTGTGTATTATTATTTGTGGCAACTTTAAGTACAGTTATTTGTGTAGGATGAATTCATCCGTCATAATATTAATTGCTTGTGTAACAACGTATAAGTCTGAACTTGGAACATTGTAAAAATCGAATGAACCTCAGACGCAGTTGAATATGACGACTGTTGATTTAATGCAGTCATTCAATTCTGACAATGATGAATAGGCACATATATCAACATTGACTAAAATATTCACATTATCCTTCATTGCTGTACTCTATGACCTCCATGGGTCATGCTAATGGTCATCAGTCTAAGCATTTGTCGTGACTCTCATTTAAAAATGTCCATGAAGCTATTCCTTTATTTTAGCCATACACACGTACTTTATAACTCTGTGGCTTATATTCTTATTTCAGTACATCGACAGATTATTAATTACACTTTGGCTTTCCACGCCAATACACTGTTCTACTAATAGCTATCTCTTACTCTAGAGATGCAAATCTCAATATCACGTCTTCTATGATCACGTACAAATACTGCATTTGGCTTATACCGCTTAATCACATATTTAGGCTCCTATGGCCATAATTTCCACTTTAATTTCTGGGCTTCCCTAGCCTCCACATAAACCTATTCTACTTATGATCTAGGTAGTTAACAAACAGTTATATACACAGTCTTTGGTCCTCAGACAACATATGGCTGCCTGGCCACAATGCCACATAATGAATTTCCCTTGTTACTAGACTAGCTACATCACCTCGATATTTCGCGCATATCCTACTGTCCATACAAGGCCAGTGCTGCATGGTGCAAGCATCCAATTCAGATGATAACCAAGATGCTCACCAACCATGCAGTAGCCCCTTAACAGTTGTAAAAGGTGACTAATGTGAAGTTATGTATCGGGGCTGGATAGCTCATCATGTAAAAGTAATTGCTACTGACACCACTGCTCAAGGGACCCATCTGCAAAGGTGGATCCAAGCTCTATAAGGAGTAAAAAAGGAGATGATGATTATAGTTAAAAGAGTTTTATATTTATTGCATATTTAATAGCAGAAAAGGAAAGCAATGGAGGGGGGGGGGGGGGGGGGGGGGGGGGGGGGGGGGGGGGGGGGGGGGTGGGGGGGGGAGGGGGGGGAGGGAGGGGGGGAGAGGGGGGGGGGGGGGGGGGGGGGGGGGGGGGAAGAGAATTGTATTACCGACAGTTAAGACAGGGATGGTAGTGGAGGGAAAGAATTGTTGTAGATATAATTCATGCTACTTGCCTCAAAACCCAACCCAAGTGGAACAGACCCAATTACGATGGTTTGGCCATGTTTGCAGAGAGGGAGAAGATCAGCTACCATGACAAATATGGGAAAACAAGAGCCAGGGATCCAGACCTTCAAGACGGCCGAGAGTCCGCTGCGAGGACAACATTAGAAATCTCTGAAGGATCGAGGACTAGATTGGAACCAGGTCAGGAACAAGACAGCTGATAGGATAGTGTGGTGCTCTCTCTGGCAAACCTCTACACCCCAGGGTAGAACCTCCTATGTTATTGTTGGTTAGAATCGACATTACTGCACTCTGCGCAAACCCATAGGTTCTCAGTCTCCCTCAGCAAAAGTCGAAGGGTAAGAATGTTAACTGTACTTGTAACGCACTGGTTGTATGCATGATGGATGCATCCTCCATATGTCCTTCCCTGCTAGTCTTACGTTTGGTGCCTAATTCCAGCAATCTTAGCCTTGTTGATTTATACGTGGGAATAAAAGGATATAGTATGGAAGATTAATGAGAGTGAAAGGGCAGAATGTTAGACGGGCCTGCGTGCCCAATTCTCAACCCTTCGAAAATAAAGTTCGTTCGTTCGTTCAGTTGTAGTGTTGTTCTTTAATATAGGGTCACTAATTGCACTGACAAACAACATTTTTCTTTCTTATATAAGAATATGTGTTCTTAGGTCAGTTTCTTGCGCTGATTTCAAATCTGAAATCCGTTTATCTCTATCACATCGGGTTCTTAAGATATTTGTGAATAAATATATTTTTGGGAAACCGTTATTTGCTCCATTTCATTTTTACTATATAACTTATAAAAAATTAATAAAATGCAAAATAATTCTACTTTTTATACTGCTAAACGATGCATGACATATGTTACGCTATTTTTCAAATAGTTACTGTATTTTGAAATAATTCTGAGCGAAATATGGCTTCTAGAAGTTGTAGAAATTCGGCTGATCTGTTCTGTTAAGTGTGCGGATATTTTACCGATCGTGTTCACCAGAAAAACTTTACACCATTACTAAAGAAAGCAAATGAACTTTATTTCGATTCGAAAGTTGATGATGCAAATTGATCTTGGAAGCTAAATGCAGTTTGTTCGACTTGTGCAAATATATTGGCAGGTTGGTTACGAAAATCGCCGAAGCATAAGTCGATGCCTTTTGGAGTGCCAGTAATATGGCGTGAACTGACAAATCACGCTACTGATTGTTACTTCTGCTTGACAAATATCCATGGTTTCACTTTTAAAACTAGAAAGTCTGTGGTTTATCCAAATATTGAATCGGTTTCGAAACCAGTGCCTCATGATCCAATCACATGTCCGATCCCAGTTCCACCAGAACAATATCCGTTGGACGTGAATGAACCATCAGAAAGTGATAGTTTACCTGCTTTAGAAACTAATTCTGACTCGGATTATATACCGGTGAATGATGGTGTTCACTTAATTAACCATTCAGAACTTTCAGATCTAATACGTGATCTTGCTCTTACCAAAGGACAAGCAGAATTACTGGGTTCGCGACTCACAAGAATGGAATCTTTTAGCGCCCAATACTCCGATATCTAAATTTCGTCATAGATGTGGTGGGTTTGATGTTAATACAGTTTGTTGTTAAGAAATCTTAGTGTACTGAATGAGGTCAGCTGTGAAGGTCCCTGAATATAATAAATATTAGAGTAAATTTCCAGGGCCCCTTTCTACTACCACCACTATGATCTCATTCAGACTTATTCTAGATAGAATGTAAGATGACTACGTTTTGTGTCTAGGGTTATTAAATGTTAGTGTAAGGTTGCATTAACCAACTAAACATATAAACAATTACAGAAATTATTTTATTATCTAATACAACACAACAGTACTACGACAATCACATATAAACTACACTTTAAAAGACTATCTTTAGTAAGTCAGTGGTTGAAAGTTAAGGTTTTTCAATTTATTGTCCTGAATCTAATTTATTTGGAATCAGGACTGACAATCAAAGTGAAATCATAGAAATTAATTACATCAATCAATTTATACAATGGATCTTCTGTCCATAATACACATATTATTATTATATAAGGGTGTAGTTGTATTGTCTAACTGAGATGACTTCTAGTATACACTGGTTGATTGTTTATTATCATCATCTCTGCATGTTGTTTGTAAGTTTCCGGGGACACTGATGGAATGTTTATATCACTATTCCCCGTCTCTTATTCTATTATAATGTTAGTTGAGCGACCAGGTGCCGAAACATGCACCTATCTTCATAATCTGATGTAGGAATCTTCCTGCACTTCACCGAACGACAACCTTCAGCTCCCACTTCTTCAAGAATGATGGTGGTTTACAGTTGTCTCCGAAAAGGCAAGACTGTGGCATGAATATATCGGCCCACTGTAGTCTGGCACCAGTTATTGACAGCCACCAAAAACCTCAAATTCAAAGAAATATTAAACAAGTAACGATGACTGGTAATGAAATTTTGGGCACAATTTTGATCTGCCTTTGTCCAGGCTTTTCCTTTATTAGAAAATTCTTAGCCTGTTCTCAACGTACTTGATTTTCACAGAATTTATTTTCAAAAATGGCAGTAAACCGACGCTTCTACTTGACCATATCTAACGTTCTAACCAATCAGGCCATGTTTACATGAGCCTTTGAAAAAAACTATCCATCCTATACGTTTCCATTAACAACAATATTTGTATTTCCAGGTCACCCAATAATGTTTCGCCTTACATTTTACTACAGCCAATCAAATCGTATCTAACTTGTTGGCCTCATTTCCCCCAAAGCAGTGTTTTCCAAACATGCCATAAAAAAAATTAAGCAGATATGATCTTGTGCTGTCAGTCAACTCCACTATAGTATTTTGGCTATAATTTGTTAATTAATGGACTATTTGCGAAACACATAACATATTCTTTGTCAGCAAGTCCTAAGGTACCCGAATATATAAGTTTAATGGGGCTAAGCGGCTTCGTTCAAAATATGTATTTTTCTATGATAGTCGTGTATTTGCTGTTACCACCGTTCACTTCCATACTAGGGGATGTCTTCTGTACTTACGATAGAATTTCGTCATTCCTAATAAGAGCTAAAGTCGTTTTAGTGACACGTGTCGTCTACATGTTCTAACTTTTTCATCGTATTTTGGGGGAAACCCCCTATGGCAAGGCTTGCCACTTGCTAGTATTGGCTTTTAGTTTAAAATCAATGCGAAACGAATTAGCATTTTATCTTTCCTTGCCCCTCCTCATTTCACAATGCATTTTTAGGCACAATTTTCTTAGAACTAGGAAAAGTGATTATGTCAAGGACGAATTTGAAAAATTTGAGTACCGTTTTGTTCGTCTTAGGCGTTAGCAATTAATAATCTGAAGGCGTAGGCGATACCAACAGTTCTAGCAAAAAAATTCTTTTATACTTTCTTATCTTTTCCTTTATGCCCGATATTGTTATATATTAATTTAGATATTGTATTTAGAAATTCACTACAATAGACACAGAGAACTTGTTCAATACTTTGAGATGGATGACGACATTTGCTATTGCAAAGATGTAAACGGCCTAATGGTGCACCTCGGTCATGAGCACATAGTCAACGAATGGCGACTTTTCATCGACTCTTCCAAGACTAGTCTGAAAGCCGTGTTATTGCATAACGGAAATTTATTTTCATCAATTCCAGTCGCCTACTCTGTTCATATGAAAGAAACTTATGACAATATGGCTATACTTTTGGCAAAAATAAAGTACAATGACTACCAATGGCGGATTTGTGGAGACCTAAAGGTCATTGCAATTCTCACGGGCATGCAGACTGGGTATACTAAATTTTGTTGCTTCCTATGTGAATGGGACAGCTGCAACAGACAGGAACATTATGCAAGAAAGGTGTGGCCTGTCAGGGATCGTATGCAGCTCGGGCATAAAAATGTAATACACGAGCCATTAGTTAACAAAGACAGCATCATTTTACCACCGTTACATATAAAGTTGGGGCTCATGAAGAATCTCGTAAAAGCGTTAGATAAAACGAGCAAAGCTTTCACTTATCTTCGAGAAAAGTTTCCGCAAGTTAACGATGCAAAGATAAAGGAAGGTATCTTTGTAGGACCTCAGATTAGGAAAGTTATTGCAGACAAACAATTCGAGAACTTGTTACATGGTAGGGAACTTCGCGCAAGGATGGCATTCAAATCGATCGTCGATAACTTTCTGGGAAATCACAAATCTATCGACTATGTGCATATTGTTAAGCAGTGCATAGATGCATACAGAATTATGAGCTGTAACAAGTCCCTCAAAATTCATTTGCTCGATTCGCATCTTGACTTTTTCCCTGACAACCTTGGCGAAGTCAGCGATCAACATGGAAAACGATTCCATCAAGATATCGCCGTAATGGAGTCACGTTATCAAGGACGGTGGAGTGTGACCATGCTTGCCGATTATTGTTGGATGCTTCATCGCGATGTACCACATGCCATTCACCGACGAAAGTCGACTACAAAGAAGTTCAAGCCTACATAACTGTTATACTTCTTGTACGAATGATGTTGTAATACTGTATGCGTTGTTAAAAAACTTTAATTGCGTATTTCTAGAGATCCCGACCTGATAGAGAAAAACGGTTTGCAGATTTAAAAACAGCGCATTAAAATTGACCAGAAAAACATAGAAATGTTAGAGAAAGAAAAAAAATTTTTTTTTTTGTTAGCCAGTGTTGTCGTAAGCATTTCTCCCTTATATAATAGACAAAGTATATAAATATAAAGACAGAGTAGAAGGAAGACACATTAATATTAGAATCCAACAACAGAAGTCAAGACAGACTTTAATAGCACTGGAAAATATATGGAGATCGAAATCAAGAGCAACACAGAAATAAGAATCTGAAACCCAAATGTCAAGGCAGTCCTATTGGATGTCTCTGATACATGGAGATCAGTAATAACAACCAAAATATAGCAGACTTTCATAAAAGGATGCTTATGCAGAATATAAGGATTAAATGGTGCGAAGAGATAAACGTGGAACTGATGGAAAGAACCTGAAAAATACTAATGGAACAGGGGGTGAGGAAAAGACATTGGCATTGGATAGGACACACTAGGGAAGCCATCAGATTGCATTACATGGCAGTCCTCATGGCTGATTACAGCCTGGCATTGGATAGGACACACTAGGGAAGCCATCAGATTGCATTACATGGCAGTCCTCATGGCTGATTACAGCCTGGCATTGGATAGGACACACTAGGGAAGCCATCAGATTTCATTACATGGCAGTCCTCATGGCTGATTACAGCCAATGCTCCATAGGGAGCTGAAAGGTGATTATGATGAATGCTATGTAACAGCTGTTCAATTTAATATAATTTGAGTTACTGATTACTGCTTATGGCTGAATTAAGGTGGTTTAATTTTTTGATTAATTTATTGATTACAGCACTGTTTCATGGGATGAGAAAAGCTTAGATTTAGTCAGTCAGAAACATTTACGGGTGAATTGTGTTCATGCTTGGTTGGTCGCAGAGTGATCACTTTGACACTTCTCTTAATGTACCTTTCAGGTGTAACTGTTGGAGACATTGGTCAGAAGTTTGGCTATGGGGCCATGGATAATGGGTTTCTGATACTGAACAATGTGAGAATTCCTAGGGAGAACATGCTCATGAGATATGCCCAGGTAAGTTGAAGCTGAACAACTACAAAGGCATTGACTTACAGGCTGAGCCACTGTAATTTTGTTTAGCTCTTCTTTATTGACTTTTCTTACAGAGCCTTGCCACAGCTCAAAATTCTGTTCCAGAAGAGATGTTTTCCTAGCTTTGCTGGGTTAATGTTTTGCTTTGCTTGTTGTTTTGGGACCTGCAAAACTGGGATTTGATTTCAAATAAGAGACCCTGATTATGTTTGATTTGAAATTCAAAAGGCCAGTTCAAAAATCTTGAATCTGCATCTCACATTATTGAGTCCTGTGTCAAAGCATTTCCAGTGTTCATGCAGTGGTAATTTCTTTAACAATTAGTTTTGAATGTTAAGGTTGCCAGTCCCATTGGATGTCTTCTGGGACCATTTAAACTACAACTGGATGAGTCATAGGTTCACTTTTTAAGTGTAGTAACCAAATAACACTAACAGAAAGAATAATTGATGAAGTCTTTATTGTCAGCTGCCCACATTCTGTTGTGATGAAGACCCATTGGCATAATAATGAAGAGGACACAAATTATTTTGACTTAGATAAAGCAGCACATGATTTAACATCTGTCTGAAGAAATGTTCATCAGAGAGGGTTAATTACATTTTTGTAGGATGAGTTAATGAGGTAATAAAGAAGGAAATATTTAAGAAAATAGTTGGGAATGCTATATAATGAAAACCATAATGACAGCTAATTGGTCAGAGTATGATGGCAATGTAAGCTGAAGAGAAGCATCAGAACACTGGCTTGGAGTGATCTATCAGAGTGTGCCATCAAAAAAGGGTTAATAAAATTTTTGTAGGATGAGCACAAACAAGTGCACATTTTAATTTTTCCAGTCATGGAGAAATTTTTTGTTTTGTTTAACTGGACAGAACAATATGGTTTGTTATTTTAAATGTATGGCACTTCTGACCTTCTGCCTGACCATGAAGTTAAATAATTATTTACTACATAAAACAGATAAAGTAATGTCAGACAATTTTCTCTAAAGGCCATTGTGTAAAAATTTGTTTTTCCAAATGCCTTTTCTGTCTTGTCTGACTAAGGTCCTGGAGGATGGCACTTTTGTCTCTGCAAAGAATGATCGTCTGCTTTATGGCTCAATGACTTTAATAAGGTCTCAGATTGTTGGTGGCTGTGCCCGATCACTCGCCAAGGCTGTCACCATAGCAACCAGATACAGTGCTGTTCGCAGACAGTCAGAGATCAATCCAGGGTAAGCATATATGATAAGATGTGATTTTTTTTTGCACTACTTGTTTCCAGTGAACTTCCCAAAATAAAAATATTTTTCTGGGCATTAAAAGATTATGTTGAATTTCTGTCAATCATTTGTGCAAACATGGTTATAAAAAATGATGTCTGGTGATTGTCTTAAATGCATCCTTACCTACCTATGGGTACTGTCATGTCTGTTTTTGACTTCTATAATGATCATCATCAGATCTAACTATTCCATGGGATACAAAAGGCATAAATTATTTTTTGTAATTTGTAGTTTTTTTTAGGTGAGCAGTATTGCAATATTTAATATGTAAAACTAAAGATTCAAAACTAAACAAGAAATAGGTGTCTGTGCAGATTCTTATTTCTTTGGTCCTTGGTCGCTGTCTGACAAAGCAATCAGTGACTCTCATGCCTAGTGGCATCTTGTAGGGCAGCAACAGACTGTCTCCACTTTGCTCGGTCGACAGCCATCCTTCATGTGGTGCCCCAGCTGTGGTTCATGCTCAGCATCTCTGCCTTCACAGTTCTCTGCCAAGTGGCTTTTGGCCATCCTTGCTTTCACTTTCCTTCTCGAGTCCATAGCATGGCAGTTCTGGTAATGGTGTCAGATGTGTCCAACCCAATTCCAGTATCTTCCCGCTATGATGGCTCTGAGTTAGCAGTTCTTGGTTGGTGATTAGAAGGATTAAAATTGTATGACAAGATTACCAATGTGGAACAGATATTTAAAAAATCAGATGAATAACAGTGGAACCAAATGTGAGAAGATGCTGGCATTGAATAGGACACAGATGGAGAAAACCACTTGCCAGCTGATAGCTTTTACAAGGCAGTCATTATTCTGGAATACCCAGGGTAAAATAAATAGAGATCAAAAACACACGATGAAAGGAATTAGACATAGACATGAAAGCAAAAAAAAAGAAGGAAATATGTAAGAAAACAGTTGGGAGTGCAGTGTAATGAAAACCATAATGGAAAGAAAGGATGGTCAGACTATTATAGCAATTTAAGCAGAAAGGAAGCATCAGAGCACTGGCTGGAAGTAGTCTGTCAGAGTGTACCATTAAGGAAGCAAATAGAAAGTGATGGATTCTCTTGAAGAAAACTTTCATTTTATGGAGATGGCACTTGATCTCATTTTGTTGTTGACCTCACTCCTTGTTACCATTCCACAAACATTACCACATTATATTCTGTCTTAGACATCTTTCTATCTGTTTACACATTTTACATTTGGGCTTGTTATGAGAGGATGAAACTGGAGTATTGTCGTAACAACAGGTAAGATTGAAGGAAAAAGAGATAGAGGAAGACAGAGAGCAAATACTGGGCAGTTTGACATCGTGGCATGGAAAGAAGTCAATAGAATTGATAAATTGTACTGGAGACAGGAAGTTGTGGAGAGACGCCTCTGGGCATGGTAATGGAAGAAGATGAAGATACATTTTACATCTATCTGATAATTGGCTGTGCTGATTTTGAAATTGAGATTTTGAAATTTTATTTAAATTTGAATGCTTGGCTTGCTATAACTGTTCACATGTCTCTGTTTTGGTTTTCTAGGGCAGGTGAGGTCCAAGTACTGGACTTTCAAACTCAGCAGCATAGACTGTTTATCCAGATTGCCTCAGCTTATGCCTTAACCACAGCTGGTCGAGCATCTACAGCAGCCTACATCAGTGTTTCCACACAGATTGAGTCAGGAAATTTGGAGGACATGCCAATCGTGAGTTTGCTGTATTCATGTTGTTTCTTTTCTGCTCCTTAAGGAACATGGAACTGCAGCTACAGTTGAATTCTTTGAAGGAAATCTGTGGTAAAGATCGTGCCCTGTTGTAGTAGTGGTTTCCTTAATTGCCTTCTATGATATGGTTTTTAGTAGGGCAGCTGTGTCTTATATTTGGCTTCCCAACTTCAGACCCTGGTACTGGCATATTTGTTTGCTGTGTCATCATCATCATATTCCTTTTCACTTCTTATGGAGCATGATACCATGCTGCAGCTGGTCCCCCCTTGCAGAAAGCCTGCACCAAGCATTCACGTGCCTTTGGAGTAGTGGTTTCTGTAGCAATTTGTTTTAACGTTGCCAGCTCCATGCATAGCCTCATGTTAGTTGCCTCCTATGACATGCCTGAGGAGGTAGTAGCCTTATTATTTCTTTGTCTGTTCAGAGACCCCCCCCCCCCCCCAAAGAACTACACAAGGTGTCATTATGTAGCATGAGAAATATCTGTATGCTGTTCATTTCCTGTTTTGCCAAGGGAAGGAATTTTTTGCACACAGTGAGTTTTCTGTGTATGGAGTGGAGAAGACCATTACCCAAAAGTATCCTGCGTAGAGAGTTGAGAAGATCACTACACAAAAGTTTCCTGTGCAGGGAGTGGAGAAGACTACTACCCAAAAGTTTCCTGTGAAGAGAGAGGTGAACTTGTTCATATATGAGTTTTTTATTGGGATATGGAGGATTGGAGAAAGAAAATGGCCATAGTGAGTTTAGAATAAGTTGACTGGAATATGACTTATCTTCAGTGAATTCCGTGTGTACTGGCTGATGAAGGATTTGCATCTAGTCATTTTTGTGTATACTCTCAGATGGAGTGGGAATGTCTGGCATATTGAGGTAAGTTGTAGGAGCACTTGTCTGTAATGTCATGCGTTTCCTGATTGTGGAATGGAGGTACCACTGACTTTCCCATAACATTTGCTGTATTACTTGATGGGGAAGAACTGTCTCATAACCTCCATTATATATATATATATATATATATACGAGGTGTGTTCAAATGAAACCCATCCCAGTGGCTTTATAACAAATATATGTAAGGTACATCAGCAGGAGAGTAGAATTAAATACAGCAATTGTTATGAAGCAAGTACTCACTGGGGTCCTTTAGAAATAGTCACCATAGGCATTCAGACACGCATTCCACTGCTTGGGTAGACGGCGGATGCCGTCCTAGAAAAATGACTTTGGTTGCTTATTGAACCATTTGGTCACCGAGGCCCTGACGTCTGCATCGGAGTCGAATCGTTGTCCCTTTAGAGATTTTTTTAAGGGTCCGAACAAATGAAAGTCACATGGTGACAGATCGAGGCTGTAGGCTGGGTGTGGCAGAACTTCCCACATTTTCCTTGCGAACGCTTCCTGCACAATGTTCGCAACATGTGGACGAGCATTGTCGTGCAACAGAATCACACCACGCGAAAGCATGCCAGATCGTTTATTCTTGATGGCTGTATGCAGGTTGTCTAGTGTGTCTTTGTAGCGGATGGCATTGATGTTCCTTGCCAGGCTCTTTAAAGTCTACCCATAGAAGCCCTTCATGGTCCAAAAATGCGGTCATCGTAACCTTACCGGCGGAAATCTGTGACTTGAATTTTTTGGACGGATTCCTTATCACACCGGCCATTATTTTAACGGTCTGCAGCACAAGCAATGAATACTAGGAGAATGAACACTTACACACTTGTACATTCGTATTCAGATGTGACGTCATCATGCTCCTCCTACGAATGTCCACTTGGCGCAGCACGGTCGGGTTTCATTTGAACACACCTCGTATATATACATTTTGTGGGGGCATTTGTTTACAAACATTATGTGTGTGGGGGAATGTGAGTTTTAGCTTGTGCTTTTAGGAGAAGGATCTGCCCATACGTTTTCTATGTACTGTGCCGTATTTGTTTTTCATATATGCTCATTACTTCAGCTTCAGTCAATTAATCAAAGCTACCTGGAGCTCAGAGAATGTGTCAAAAGCTGTTAAGTCCATTAATCACAACTATGGTTTCTTCAGGCTCCTTGGATTTATTTTCTCCCCCCCCCCCTAGTTCCACCTCTCTTGTGTCTTTCTTGGTCAGTCTTCGCCTGTAAATAATAAGCAGATACATCAACGTGGCAGCACTCGGGAGAAAGAAAGAAAGAGAACACTAGACAACAGAAAAGTAACAGATGTGAGACTCACTGGGGAACCGAACCAGAGACCACCCAAACAACACCATCGCCTCACTTCAGCGTTAATCTTGTAAGGTCACTCCACCAACTGAAAAAAGTGTCTTGTTAGCAGTGGGCATTCTTACAACACTACTACATGACTATGGAATATAGGACTCAGAGATGACCCAGACTTGTAAGAGATTCATTCACCAATATAGACCAAGTAACACAAGACGAAGCTACTAATACTGTGTCTAGCAAATCATAGAAGAATGTGAATAGTTCAGGATAGCATCTGTAGTTTTAGGTAATGCAGGGATAAATGCAAAAATAAACAAAGAGGAAAAACCTGAGGCCTGTGAACATCTTCTCCTGGCAATCCTAGGTCTTTTATTTTTCTATTTCACTGCTGGTTCCATTTCAGTGATTGTCACACAATGTTAAACTTTTTATACTTTGATTTTGTCATTGTGTGACCAGATCGCTCCATTTTCTTTCTTTGATTTGTAGATCTTTAGGTTAATGTTTTGTTCATCTCTTGATATTTGTAATGCCAGATCTTGTTTTGTGATATACTGTAAAGTTATTATGTGAATTGTACAGACTGTGTGTTTAGTAATGTAAAAGTTATCAGCTTCTTCAACTAGTGTATGCAGCCAGTTTTTTTATTAATGGAGTAGACAGTGTGGACTTGCATAATAATTCAAATATGTTTATCCTCATCTCTCATCAGCTTCATGCATTGTCAGCTGGCCTGAAAGCCTTTAGCTCATGGGAGATGATGTATGGCATTGAGCAGTGCCGCTTGGCATGTGGGGGTCATGGTTACTTATTGGCCAGTGGTCTGCCCAAGATTTATGTCAATGAGGTTCCTGCCTGCACATATGAGGGAGAGAATGTTGTTCTGTGTTTACAGACAGCAAGGTAATATTACACATCTTCACTCATGGGCTGAATATTGTTGTCTTTTCATGAAGTATGTGGGGTCATCTGCGCTCACCCTTCCCCCACTTTTAAGCTAGGTAAGGTCATTAGCTTCACAAGCACCCCCACCTTGCCTGTACCCCATTCTTCAGCTAGTTAAGGTCACTGGTTTTTACCCCTACACATGAGCTAGGTAAAATCATTGACTGCCCTCCAAACATGTGAGCTATGTAAGTTAGTATTTCTTTACTTATGAACAGGGTAAGATCATCTGCCTATACTCCATTCTTGCAAATAGAAAAATAGAAAAGTTTCTATCTTTAATCAGCTTATGAACTAGATAATGATGTATGTCAATTCTTACTAAACATGCCTATTCTTTATTTGTCTTGACCCATGGGATCTTCACGAGTCCGTGTCATGTGTGGCAACCAATATAAGATTGTGTATTTGGGTTAGGAGCCTCATCATGTTAAACAAATTGCTACAGAAACCACGGAAATAATGGCTTCGTGCTCCACAGAGAGCAAAAAAGGGAAATGATTTATATTTCTGAAGTTTTAAGAAGTATACAAAATACATTATAGTCAGAATTTGCTGAAGTCAACTTCGGTCATTACCCTTTAGCTCCCCAAGGAGCATAGGCCTTCAGCAAGCACCTGCCAATGAAAGCTCCTCTTGTTTTGTGTATTCTTATTTTGATATCATTGTCTGTCCCTCCAACTTTGTCTATATTGCTGCCAAGATATGTGTACATTTCTACATCTTTTAGTGGTGTTTCTTCAAGTTCAACCTTGTTATCATTTCTTACATTTATTCTCATTATCTTCGTCTTTTCCCTGTGTATTTTCAGACCCGTTTGTTGTGACCTCTCATCGAGTATTTTCATTTTCTCTTGCATCTGATTATGGTTATGGGACAGAAGTGCCAAGTCATCTGCAAAATCTAGATCGTCAAGCTGTTTATTCAGATTCCACTGAATTCCATCTCTGTTATGTGATACCGATGTTTTCATAACCCAATCTATTGCTAGTAAGAAATGAAAAGGAGGAAGTCAGCTGGGCTATGATAAAAACAATTCACTGGCTTCCCAGTTGGGCAGTCTATGGTTTGATCCCCAGTTGCGAAGGGATTTTTAGACCGGAAATGGCTCCGAGGTTGACCCAGCCTCATGAATTGGGTACCAGAGCAACTCTGGAAAGGTTAAAGGCGGCCAGTGTGATGCTGACCACATCACCCCTAGTATGCCTTGTGGTCAAGAAAATATGGGCCTAACACCAAATTCCCAATATGCCTCAGTGGGCATGTAATGGTATCCTTTTTGTTCAAAAGTGGTTTGATTTTATTTCAAAATAAACCAAGTCCTTTTAATTTCAATATAAACATGTAAGAAACAAGAATAGTGGTGAAATTCTAAAGGGAAATTCCATTTTGTGACACTCCTTTTCAGTTGTAACTCCAAGTCCTTCCATGCGTGCTTATATTACTGTAGTTGTACAATTCCATTGAAATAATAGGTCAGGTTTTTAGTGAATACTTTTAGTCGCTTTCCAAAAAGTTTTTTTTGTCAAGAACTAGATCAACAGGAAAGATTGAAGGAAAGAGAGACAAAGGACAACAAAGAGAGAAGATACTAGACAGTTTGACATCATGTTATAGAAAGAAGTCAACAACACAATTGATAAATAGTACTGAAGACAGGAAGTTGTGAAGAGACGTGATCTCCTACACCACCAGGCATGGTACTTGAAGAAGGAGATCAGCTGCATTTATCTTTTGAACTGCTCAAATGCAGAATTCAACTTCTTTGCTGTCACTTTCCATCTTGGGAAGCAAGACGAAGATCATCTTTTAAGGATGTTGAGGATTGCTGCACGGTTTGCTATCATCTTGGTTTTATTTTCATTTGGATAGTCGCACCATAACTAGTTAGACTTCCAACGGTTAGCGTTAAGTGCTTGCTGGCGTGTTAAGCTTGGTAACGAATCAGTCGAGTTGCGGGCTCCGGCCCCAACGGCAGTGTTGGACTGTGTGGCATAGCCACTATGGCAGTGTTCATGGAAAATGTGGCATAGCCACAGGAATGTGTATAACACTATTGGTGTAGCCTTTGGGCTTATAGCAGTGTTTTATATAATGTGTGGCATAGTCCACTAATGGATGTGTTGAGTCTTAACTCATATATTCAATCGTCAGTGTTCAGGCTTCATAGTTAATAGAATAAGAAATAAATGACTTTTGAGTCCCAGAGATATGTTGAAGCGTTATTGTGAAAACACAGGTCTACATGCGATAGTCTAGATAGAACGCGGTTTAGTGTAAAATGCTATTGAAAGCGATAATGGTAAATTATGGCGTGGACAGCCAAATTGAGAATATTTGATTTAGCCTGTGATTTTTGAAGTAGACAATATGTCTTAATAAGAATGCACAGCTAAAGATTTAACATAGTTGTGACGTGATAATGCAGAGACAGTTTGAATAGAGCAGTATTCAACTGATATATCTGGACATAGAAGATTAGAAGAATGTCAACAGTTAATACGACCGCTCAGGGTCAAATAGATGATAATTCAAGATACTGTGATGTCATTACTTACTTTGAAATGGGAACCACGTATTTCGTTCATGTTTCCATACTGTGATATGTTCTTTGGATAATTAAATGGAAAAAGTCGTCCTCAGAAGACTTTGTGTTGGTTGACAATTTTGATGAAATTTATGTCAAAAGTTTTTACAGTTCGACAGTCAAGTTGTTACTATTCAACCTATTGAATGAACTAATCACCAATACATCAATATGAATATAATATGAATTAAAACGTCACAAACGATTGAATATATAAAAGAAGATAGTATAAACATTCGTTCACACAAAATATGAGGGGCGTTCAGAAAGTAATGCACCACATCGTTTTTCTCAGGAGCTGTTTATTAAAAAAGCATGAAATTTATACACAATATACATGGATATGTCATGTAAACATCGGTATTATTCAACATAATCCCCATCAACTTGTACGGCTTTATGCCAGCGCGAAACAAGTGCATGTATTCCTAGCCCGTACCAGATTTTGTTTTGATCATGTAGCCATTTCTTCGCTGCATGAATCACTCCATCATCTTCAAACCTTGTCCCACGGAGTGCATCTTTAAGTGGACCAAATAGATGAAAATCAGAGGGTGCCAAATTGGGACTATAGGGTGGATGGGGTAGTACAGTCCAATCCAATTTAGTGATTGCTTCCCGTGTTGCCAGACTTGTGTGAGGGCGCGCATTGTCGTGAAGGAGAAGCAGGTCTGCCGGATTCTTGAGCGGCCGAACTCTGCGAAAACGTTGATTGAGTTTTTTCAATGTCTTAATGTAAGCTTGCGAATTGATTGTCTCTCCTCTTGGCATAATGTCCACAAGAATCACACCTTCAATGTCCCAAAAGACAGTGATCATGACCTTTCCAGCTGAAGGAATTGTCTTGAATTTCTTTCTTTTTGGTGATTGCGGATGATGCCACTCCATTGACTGTCTTTTTGTCTCAGGTTCAAAATGATGTGCCCAGGTTTCGTCACCTGTAACGATCTTAGCCAAAAAGTTCTCTCCATCAGCTTTGAAACGCTCCAACAATTCAGAAGAAATTGCTTTCCTTTGCAATCGGTGGTCATTTGTGAGACTTCGAGGAACCCATCTTGCGCAAACCTTAGAAAATCCGAGAGTTTTTATAACTGCATTTGCACTACCAATGCTGACTGACAGCTGTAAGACCAATTGTTGAGTAGTGATTTGCCTATCAGTAAGAATAATGCCCTCAGCGCATTTCAACATTTCTGCGTTGGTGGCTGTGGCAGGACGTCCACAGCACGGCCGATCAAGCAGCTCCGTATCTCCACTTCCTGATTCTTTGGTTCTCTAAACCCAGCGACTGACTGTACTCCTGTCGACTGCAAAACTTCCATACACATCACATAGACGCTTGTGAATATTCACAACAGTTTCCTTCTCTGCAACGAGAAATTCTATCACAATTCGCTGTTTATAATGCAAGTTGCTAACACGCTCCATTTCAACGGTTTAGGGCAGCCGTATTATTTGGCCGGTAGCAGTGCAATTTGGTGCACAAAATTGGCATATGCCATATTTAAAGTGTGCAAAATTTCATGCTTCTATCTTCATTATTAGCTGAGAAAAACGATGTGGTGCATTACTTTCTGAACGCCCCTCGTACAGGAAAACGATAACGAACCCACGGTTGCGGAAAAGTTAAACAGATACAATCGAAGCAAGAATAAATCCACAAATGATAATGATATATTTATAAAAGTCTGCAACAAAGGTAAAGGTAGTCACATACTTCCATAGTGGAGTAAAGTGTTAGAGACTTCACTATACTAGGTCCAGCATCATTAGGTGGGGTGACTAGTTCCCTTTCTTGCTGCCTTTTCCTTCCCTAACTCAAGAGCAGAGTCAGGTGCCAATTTACAGCTGGGTATACAGGAGCGTGAAGTCTGTATTTTGAACCTGGCACCTTTGTGGCAAGGGTCCAGTGCTCTAATCACTCTGCCAATCAAGTGCTCTGATCATCGTTTAGGCCCCAGTAATACATTGCCTCTTATGGCTAACTCTGGTCTACTAAAAATGTAGCCTGTACAGAATGTCACTAGCCTAAATATATGTTACAAAAATAAGCCAGAGTGAATGTATGAGAAACGTCAGTCAAATTCTAAAAGTGGAGTTAGGTAGTCTTGCTGATGAATATATTTCCTTACTTTCTTGTTACGTCCTTTTAGTTTTAAAGCAAGATAACTCAGTCAGATTTATTAAGTGGTTAAAATTGGATCACTGGCTGTCCTTTGTTTGTCATGATTGTTACAGTTAGCTCAAAGATTTATTGTTTTTCTTTGATTGTTATAAAAGGTTCAGTGACTGGCCTGAGTTGTTCATTTACTGTTTCAGATTTCTCATTAAGTGTCACACTGCCGCAGCGAGAGGGGAACAGCTGCCTAGTCTTGTGCGTTTTCTGCAGACAGCCAAGGGAGGTCAAAGCAAATTGTCTGAGAAGCTGGAGTTGGACCAACTTATTGCTGCTTATGAGCACAGGGCAGCCAGGTTTGTTGAGATTATGACATTAGACCTTAATCTGCTTGTCTTGTAAGGTGCACCCTATTTTGTGTTGCATTTTGTACATTTCTTAATCTGTTATGTCTTCACTGAGTTTATTTACAAATACGGGAGTGAAGAGCTTCACTATACCAGGTCCAGTTTTATGATGTGGGTCACCAGTTCCTTTCTTGCTTAACCCGTGAGCAGAGTCAGATACCCATTTACAGCTGGGTAGACTGGAGTGAATCTCTAATCATGCTGCTTCTCTACACTCTGATTTATTTATATAATGTTCTATTCTTATCTTTGTGTGTATATTCTTTAATTGTCTGTTTATCCTTGTTCTCTCCTTGTCACTTTTGTATGTTCTCTTGTTTCTGGGAACTCATCTTGACCCTTTTGTATGGCAGAAAACTTGACGAAGCTAGCACCAGACTACAGAACAATCTGAAAAGAGGCCTCAAGTCAGCTGAGGCCTGGAACAATTCCTCACAGGCATTAGTGGAGGCAGCTGTGGTAGGTGGCCTTGGAATCACTTATATTATATCCATTAGTCTGAATGTCTGCAGTATTTGACATATTTGTCTTTAGTGAGATTCATTACTAGGGAAAGGATAATTTTTGATTTGCTTTGTCTCATGTAATAGTTTGAGCTTTTGGCTTTGCTTGCAGACAGGAGACAGTTTATAGGATTGTGTCTCATTCTTTCAGTAGCTTTGAGTAATTTTTTTTTTTTAAAGTGTGAGACGGTCAAGATCATTTGATGAAGCTATATTTCAGTTAAAATAGGAAGCCCTAAGACTAAGGGCAAGAAATGTGTGATGGCATGGCTCATATGAATGTGATTTGGTGTTAAAAGGCATGGATATTTCATATTGTTTATACAGATTCCTGAAAAAGCTCATAATCTTCAGGTGTACAGGAATATATGTACACTTTTCATTTTATTAGTCTTTTTTTTCTCCACCCACTGATGTATCAGTCATTATGGGAAGATTTACAGGTAGTCCTGAGCTAATTAAGTGGCTTGTATGTTGATTATTGATGTATCTATATAAAATTATTTAGTGTGTAATTATTTGAACAGTAAATTTAATAAGACATCTCATCTTGCATCCCAGGCCTTCTCGCACGCATTTGTAGTGAAGGCTTTCATTGAGACAGTGACTTCAGCTAGACTGGAACCTTCCCTCTCTGCTGTCCTCATCCAGCTGTGCCAGTTGTACGCATTGCATGGCATCACCAGTAACTCTGGTCCATTTGTGAAGGTGGAACTACTACTTTTTCTCATCGTTTCTTTCTTGTCTACAAGCTTTCTCTGTTTCTGTCACTTCTGTTTTCTTTCACTCTGTAAATCTGACAGCTTGTCTTTTACTGCAGCCTTTTTCTATTGAATAAAATATTATTATTTATTTCTGTACATCTTCTGTCTTTCTTTTTCTTTACATTTGTGTTTAGTTGTTCAGTTTTATTTTTGTGACAATTTTTTTTCTTCACTGTGAACAAATTATTTTATCAGTTAATATCCTTATCAGCACTCAGACCTTACAAACATGAAATTATACAAACATTACATAAATGCTGTGAATCTTACAAACAATTTAAACTGTACAAACACTAAACACATTTATAATTGTACGTGTCTTACAAGTGTGAATTTTACTGCAAAAGACAATTTTCCCCCAATGCCATTTCACTGTAGGTCTAATTTCATCTCCATAATGTATTCATTTGTTCATCTATCTTATACCACAGGGAGGCTACCTGAGTGACCAACAGTTGGAGCTGGTGGAGAGCAAACTTTATGAGCTGCTGGCTGCCCTTAGGCCTAACTCTGTGGCCTTAGTGGATGCCTTTGATTTCCCTGACCAAGTTCTGGACAGTGACCTAGGTCGCTATGATGGAAATGTCTATGAGGCACTCATGGAATATGCAAAACGCTCCAGACTGAATGAGACTGAGGTATGGAACTTAGTTTCACAATTCAGGGGAAGGTACAAGTGATGGGATGATGTGAGGATGAGGTTATGTGAGAAATTTGCTATTAATCATGAGTAGGGAAGCATAAAAATGAGAAAGCTGACAACTTGACTGTAGGCAGTGAGAAAACTTGCACCTGTATATGAGGGATGTTTTGTTATAGCTGAACATATGTTTAGTTTCCAGACTACAGTTAGCAGTAGATTTAGGCAGATCTCTAAGCAGTAGATTTTGGCACATCCCTGATGTGTAGATTGGGGATTGTTTAACTAGAGCTGCTGAGCTTGTTGCTATTTGCAGCCAGTGCCAAGTTGATTTCCTTTGCATTATGTACCTCGTCAATCTAGGATTTTCCTATGGCTTTTCTGCCATTCCGTATGTTGTTGAGTTGGGAGTCATGAGCTCCATTTTCTTTCTTTGTATTGTTTTCTTGGCCCAGCATGCATTTTAATGATTCTCACATCTGGTTTTAAGCTAGCAAGGGAAAAGAGAGGCAGCAATTTGTCCATTCCCTGCCATCCAGAGAGTTCTCCCAACATACAGGGCTAAAATATTGTGCTCTGGTTCAGGGCTGTGGCAAAGAACCATCACGTCCTGCACAAAGCCAGTTCCCCTCTTTTGTAATCTATATGTTGTGGGATCCTCTTGCATGCATTCGACCAGGCCAACACCAGTTCCCTTCACTTGTCATCCATCCGTTGTGGGATTCTCTTGCATGCAGTCGACCAGGTCAACGCCGGAACTAAGTCAGAGTCTTAAGTGATTCCTCTAAGTTTGGTGTGCCATGCTGGACCTAGTATGGTGAAGTCTGTAACATTTCACTCCCCTACAGCAGTATCTGCTATGGGACGACCTTTTATAGAACTTATCACTCACATTAAAAGAAAGTAGAGTTATAACGTATAAAAGGCTGTACAGGTACAAAGTAAATTTAAAAGAGGACACATAGGTAAATTTTGTTCATGTATAATTTGTAATGAGGACAAAGTAAATATCAAATGACCAGATGTAATAAAGAAAAAAAACCAAACTTGTGGAATAGTGTCATAGAAAAAACCAGTGCAGCCAGATATCAAAGTGAGAACGTTCAGATGGATAAGACACACTTAGAACACAGCTAGAAAATATAACCAGACATACCCTTCACTGGAACCCACAGAGAAGGAAAAGTTATGAGGCTAAGAAGAAGCCAAGGTATAGTAATCACTGGTTACTTAGGATTGTCTGATGCTTTACAGGTGATATAAAATCTGCAAAAACATATTCATGTATGCCTATGTGGTCAAAAAGCTAACATGCTTGGCTCATATCTTAGAGTTTAGTGGTAAGAGGTCACCCAGGGGTGCTAATTTTCAATTCCTTTTCAAATGGGGAATAAAGCCATAAACAAATATCATGTTAAAATCAATAAAAGCAAATCTAATAAGACAGTTGGTTACTTTTTGACACAATGCCATAAATGGGTGCTTGCATAGAATAGAAGGGTTGAGGTTGTATGATAAGAACACTAATATGGAACTGATGACAAGAACCAGACAAGTGCCAGTGGAACAAGAGATGAGAAGAACCAGACAAGTGTCGGTGGAACAAAAGATATGAAGAACCAGACAAGTGTTGGTGGAACAAGAGATGACAAGTACCAGACAAGTGCCAGTGGAACAAGACATGACAAGAACCAGACAAGTGTCGGTGGAACAAAAGATATGAAGAACCAGACAAATGCCAGTGGAACAAGAGATGAGAAGAAGCTGACAAGTGCCAGTGGAACAAGAGATGATGAGAAGCTGACAAGTGCCAGTGGAACAAGAGATGACAAGAAGCTGACAAGTGCCAATGGAACAAGAGATGACAAGAAGCTGACAACTGTTTCTTGTTTTGGAATCCCCATGGTAAGAGAGGCAGGGGAAGACCAAAGAACACATGGAGAAGAAAACTGGAGACAGATATGAAAGGGATGAGGAAGGTTGGAAAGATCTTAAGCTGTTGGCACAGGACCGGAAGACTTACCATAAATTTGTTGATAGCCTAAGCACCTTTGTGAGCTGTAGGTATGCATAATAAACTATTCCCTGGTCACACTGACCCTTTCTTTTACAGGTACATGATGGTTTCTACAAGTACCAGAAACCCTTCGTAGAGTCTCTGAAATCTCAAGTAGCAGCCCAGTCTCGATTGTAAAGAGCACTGATCAACAGGCGCCACCAGAGAAACCAAATTTCATCTTTCCTGTTTGCCGTCTGACACAAAAATGGATGAAACAGAACCAGTATATTGGGGAAACCTCAAAACATCCAATGTTTCTAGTGTATTGTTCATTTGTAAAGCTAACCCCAGTAAAAAGTTTTCATTTTACTTTCTTTATCTTGTCTGCTTGATTGCTCTGTATAGAGTTTCCTATCATGTTCAGCTTTATTTTTAGTCTATCAATATGAACTCTGTTCACATTGTCCTTTGTTCTCACTTTATTTCTAAGGCTAGCTCTGCTTATAATAAGAGGCTTGCTCTTCTGTGTTTTATTCAAAAAATGGATCATGAATTCTGTGATATTTTGTTGTGACAGTATGGACTCTTTCAACCACAATTCTTCTGTTTCACTTTTACTTTTGTTGGTTTGATTATGTCTGAGCATGTGAGAATAACATCCCAGGCTTTTATAGTGTACTAAAGCTTTTATTCCCTCTCTATCTCATTTTTGGTAATCATGTCTTTATCAGTAGCAGCTTTATTTCTGGTATGATATTACAACCAGTGTTGACCAATTATTTATACAGAATCATTTAGTGTGCTGAAACAGGGCAGAGAAAGATGCAACTTGTTGTTCCAGTACTGAGCTTTGAAGTGAAATAGAGAGGCATGATTCATTTCTTTTGTAGTTCTTTGTTCTGTGACACTGCTATATGAAAGTAGATCACCAACATTCTTGAATGCTGAATGTAGGAAATTTGATGGATGTGGCATCATCACAGTAATATAGGTGTAAGCATAAGTATGAGAACTACAGTTTGTATCTGTAGGTCTCACAGTCTGTCTTTTGGCAGCAGTTTATGATCTCTTCATGTGGACATTTCTTTTTTGTCTTAACATATATTAACACTTACTTACTTAGTCGTTCCTCTTCTACCGTGAGGTCATATATTAACACACACAGATTATCTGTCTGCCGTATCTGTCTGTCTGAATCATCAACATATTACCATAACTAGTTCATCAGCTAGTAGTTTGTGTCACTGATGCTCTTGTCCTAGTAGTTCATGTCACATATTTTCTCATCAGCTGTTAGTTAATAACATTTGTCATGTTCATATTGCCAATGATTCAGGCCAACAGTACGTTCTTGTCTTTATTCATTGCAAATGCATCATGTGAATACATCAAAAAGTGATTTATCTACTTAAGGATAAAACGTGGGCTTTGTTCACGAGCTTTTAATAGTGAAAGATATAGTATCTTTTCTTCAGTCAGAAAGTTTGAAATTTGAGGATTTATATACGAGAAATTTTAGAATATCCGAAAACAGTATACGTGCTATTGGAAAAGTAGACTGAGATGTTATGATGTTGTTACATAGTCATTGGCAAGTCTAGAGTTATAAAGTGTATGTACTCCCTGGCTCCAGTGGGAGCATCCAATTGGCAGAGTAGTTAGAGCTCTTCCTTCTCATTGCAAGGTTACTGGGATCTAGGTTTGAAACCTGGTAGCATCACTCTCCAGTCACACAGCTGTGAATGGATACCTGGCTCTTCTTTTAAGTTAGGGAAGGCAAAGGTAGAGAGAATAAAGAACTTGTCACCCCACCTCATAAAGCTGAAATCTTGTACATTGAAGTCTCTATCACTTTACTCCCCTACGGCAGTATCTGCTATGGGACTACCTTTACCGTTTTTATCTTCTAGAGTGAGGTCAAGCACCAGTAGATATATATTGTTGACAAACCATTGATGTTTGTTTAATCCATTATAAGAACAGCTCTAGTCATCTCAGATTAAACATGCAGGTTGTTCACAAAGAAATGTAATCGATTGAATATCTTAGTACAGAGTTCTCTAAAAATTCCCAGAAAGAGAAGACAAATAGGCTTAAATCTGGAGACGATTATTCTTTCTTGATGTGGTAAAACGTTATTTGGACTTGGGTACTCTTGAATCTGGTAGAAGTACAATGTACTTTAATAATACAAGGGGATTGACATAAGTCTTGGGCCTGACCATGAAGGAGTCACAGGAAGAAGATGAAACTTGGCACATTTAAAGTTCATCATATTTGCACTGAATGTGTGAAGTACGCATTTGTTTCTTCAATGGGTTTTCCCGCTACGGTGCACGGCGCAATGTACCCTATTGACCGGATCTGCTGCTCCAAAGATTTGACAAAACAATGGAAAAGGAGGCCAGAGCTGTGATAAAATTTCTGATGTTTCAGGGAAAAACACCTACAGAAATACACAGGGAGATGGAACCAGTGTTTTGTGAGTCTTGTCCTTCATATACTTCGGTAAAAAACTGGTGTCAACAGTTTAAGTGCGGCCGCTCAAATGTTGCTGATCTGCCAAGATCTGGTAGACCAGCCTCAGAGTGCAACGATGAAAATCATTGACCAGGATCGAAAAATGACAATTGTGGAGATAGCTAGTAGAGTAAAACTAAATGAAAGAACAGTTTATAGAATTTTACACAACAGACTGAACATGAGAAAAGTGTGTGCACGCTGGGTTCCGCGACTGTTGACACATGAACAGAAGCAAACGAGGGTAAATTGCTGTCAACAGTTGCTCAAAAAGTGTCAGTCAAAACATTTTTTGGAGACCATGGTGACAGTAGATGAGACTTGGGTACACCATTATGACCCCGAATCCAAAATTGCCAGCATGCAATGGAAAACCCCGGGCTCCCAAACACCTGTCAAGCCGAGAGCGCAGAAATCTGCAGGAAAAGTGATGCTGACTGTTTTTTGGGACGGCAAAGGTGTCCTTTTGAAAGATTATCTGCCTCGTGGCAACACAGTTAATGGACAGTACTATGCAGATCTTCTCACCAAACTAAGAAAGGTTGTGACCAGGAAACGAGGGATAACGCGCACTCAAAATCTTCCTTTGCTTCAAGACAATGCGCCCTCTCACAAAGCACAGCTTATGCAGCTAAGTAGCCAACGATTTGAATATTGAAATTCTTCAACACCCACCATATTCTCCAGATTTGGCTCCATCAGACTTTTTTCTATTCCCAAATCTTAAAAAACAGCTAAAAGGAAATCATTTTGACAGCGTTGAAGAGGTTATACTGGCATGTGATGACTGGTTTAGTTTGAAAAATAGGGTGTTCTACTCCCCAGGTCTTTTCAAGGTCAAGCAGAGATGGCAGAAGTGTGTCAATTCAGAAGGTGGCTATATTGAAAAGGAATAAACACTATACAAAATTTCAGCTCTCTGTGACATGTCCTTCATGGTCAGGCCCAAGACTTATGTCAATCCCCTTGTATATACATAATCACTGGATTGTGGTTCTACTTGAAAACCCAGTATTTACGTGTAACGATTGAAGTTATTAATGATAAATAAATATGTTTCATGTGAACCGTTATTTGTAGAACTGATTCAATACCGTTTTATTGGTTTATATACTTAAGTTATTAATGAATTTTTAAAAATGAACATTGATGTTTAGTTATTGAATTGTTAATCTGCATTTTGAATAAAAAGTTATTACTTGAAATGTTAATGAATGCCTAAATTAAATGACTTAATTACTATTTGTTAACTGAAATATTTTGAAAATGTTACTTGAACTGTGGAAGTGGGGGCCCTCTGTAGTTCTTGGAGGGAGGGGTCTCTGAGTATGCAATGACAGAATAAGACTACTGTTTCGTAAGGCGTGTCGTAAAAGGTGACAAGTGCAAGGTTGTAAACATTTGTTTTACAGAAACCTCTGCTGCAGGAGTTAGTACTTTGGCGTAAGTGTCCTTAAGGATGCCATCTGTAGTGGTGGCATCATTCGACATAAGTAGTGAACAGTGATGATTATTGAGGCAGGTTGTATTTGGACTTGGTGTCTGAAACTTATTTGGGATCATTGATAGTATTTTTATATTTGAGAGAGAATATTACAGCTATAACCGGATCAAATGTTCTTTGTAATTCATACTCGGGTAACTGGTTGATTACATGTGCTTCTGTCTGTGTCATGTTTTACTGTTGTTTGTGAGTACTGGTTTTTATGAAAGTGCTGAATACAGATTCACAAGATAAATTCAGTTGTCCTCAGCAAATACAGGGTTTCAGTTTATACATGCACAGACTTTTTAAATTATGATGTATGCGACATGCAACTTACAACCACTCGTACTTATGCTGTATGATAACATTGGCTGGACATGATGCTGCAGGGCAACCTGCTATTGTCTGGGTCTGAGTCTCTAACGATGTGTACACTTATTCATCATCATCATCAATTTGTGTGTGTGTTCCTTACAGAGCATGGAGTCACCATTGTTGCTGGTCCCACAGGAAGCCTGCACCAAGAAGCAGTGGTTTCTGTGACAGTTTGTTTGACATGACGAAGTTGCCAGTCCCATACACAACCTCATATTGGTCACCTTGTGTGACGTGCCTGAGGGTTGCAGTGGTCCTATTCTTTCTTGGCTCTTCAAGGGCTCCTGGGAATACACAGAGCTGCTATATGTTTCATTATTACAGTACTGTACAGTGCCCTGTGTAGTGCAGGGGCTCCTGGGAATACACTGAGCTGCTATATGTTTCATTATTACAGTACTCTCTCCACATGTAAGCCTACCTTGCCGTGGTTGGAGAGCTTGAGCGCCTCAATGATCCCGGGAGCTATGCCGGCGGGAGTTTTACTCCTGGCAGGGTCACCCAAGCCGGACAGGTCCTGGGTGAGGGGCCAGACTAAATGGGCTGAGGAGTGGGTGGAACCCTATAGGTGTAGATGCAGAACCCACCGGCGAGTGGTACATGCTCTGGTCTGCACCAATCCACCCCCACTTCATGGGTTAAATGCTTTCTTGCCTCATTCTTCACTGTTTGTCGTCTATCACGCCCATGGCGACCGTTGCCTCAATTGGCTGTGTGTGGTGTACCCGGAAACGGGGCCTCCCAGTACTGAGGCAAAGTTAAGTCCCCGATGTCACTTATCGGTGCAGAATTGAGAGAGATGGCTGAGCATCACAATCCCTCCTGTGTTGCAGCATGATGAGAACCCAGCATTGCACACTGAGCTTGGGGGGATCACTTGGGCACCAGACTTAATACTGGCTCTTGACTGGATGGCCGCATGCAGGAGATTTCTACAATGGAGGGTTGGCAGGTGGTGGGTATCGGGAAGTGGCTCTGTGCAGGACGTGAGGATTCCTTGGGAGAGCCCAGAACCAGAGCACAGCATTGTGCAAGCTCTGCATAGTTGGAGAGCCCCCTGGATGACGGGGAATGCACAGTGTGCTACCCCACCTATCCCCAACTGCTAACTTAGAACCAGAAGTGGGGTCCTCTGTATGCGTGCCAGGCCAGGATAAAATGCCTGGGAAAGAGACTGGAGCTCAGAACTCCCTAACTCAAAGTTGCAGGATGGCAGAAAAGCCACGGGAAAGACAGGGCTATTTGAAGATAACGCAACCATATTTTCACCATACGAGCTCGGACGCCGCCTCGGTAAACAAGGTCCGCGCAGAGCAGTGACACCCCCAGGCTGCTTGCGAATAGTCTACTACTGGGAACATAAACAGATTAGGGATGAGCCCACTCTCCCGTTGAACAGGTGCTAAAGTCGTAGATACTGGGCCAGAAGGCGCACCGGAAACCACAGTATCATGCAACTCGCTTTTTTTTTTCTATGGAGAGTACACCGTCAAATAAATCTCGTTCTGGTGCTCGCCCTGTGGAGCTCCACCAGGCAGGTGCAGTGCCGGGCTCTGAGCCTCGACAGAGCCCACCCTCAGCTACTGGAGGACCCTCTAGACCGTCTTGTGGAGTCAACAGACGGCGGAGGAGAACTACTGACCAAAACAAAAACAGAAAAAGAGAAACCCAGAGTGCCACTTGTCATGATGCACTGGAATGCAGAGGGAGTGAACAGCAAGCAGGCTGGATACAGCAAAAAGACAGAGCTGGAAAACATCTTGTATGAGAAGCAAGTCAGTGTTTGCTGTATCCAAGAGACTCACTTGAAAGCAGATCAAACCTTTAAAATAAGGGGATATCAATGCTTCAGATCCGACAGACAAGATAGACGAAAAGGAGGAGTACTTACTCTTGTAAGGAATAACATTCCTGCACACGAAAGGAAAACCTTCATGGATGGAGCAGAATATCAGCTGCTGCAGATAAAGGTAGACAAGATGGAAATAGAACTCCTGAACTATTACTGTCCGAACAACAAACCCCTGAGTCTCAGCTCTATACAGGTACCAGCCACCAACTTTATAGCAGTTGGAGACTTTAATAGCCACTCCCAGAGCTGGGGCTATAACCATCTGGATCACAGAGGTGAAGAGGTTGAAACTTGGCAAGATGATCACTCCCTAATCCTAGTCAATAATGCCACAGATACTCCTACCTTCTACTCCAGAGGATGGCACACAACCTCAACACCAGATCTTGCCTTCTCCACACCAGATATAGCTGGATCTATTAGTAGAGAAGTAGGAGACCAACTAGGGGGGGAAGCGACCATCGCCCAATCTTTCTTACTGTCCAGAGTGCAACTCTCAGTACAGGCCCAGCCATTACAAGATGGAACTACAAAAAAAGCCAACTGGGGTTTATTCAGGCATCAGGTGAACACGCTGCTGTCTACCCTCAAGGTACAGAACAGAGACATTAATGAAGTGGTAAAAGACTTCAACAGATGCATACTACAAGCTGCAAAAGAAACCATTCCCAAAGGATGCCGGCGTAACTACATACCATACTGGTCCAGCACACTCCAAGAACATCAGGAAGCTATGGACAAGGCTAGAAAGGACGCAGAGTCTCAGCCTTCACTTGAAACTCACAACAAATGGAAAAAGGCTGTACAGAGTTTTCAGAGAACAAAGCTAGAAGAAAAGCGGAAAAGCTGGAGAACTAAAACGGCATCGCTGAACCTTGAGAAAGACGGCAGGAAACTTTGGAGATTAGTCAAGTCTCTAAATGAAGAGCATTCCTCACCAAGGCAGACTATCACATTGGATGAAGGTGGCAAACTTTTCAGAGGAAAACAAGCTGCAGACTTGTTTGCTAGAAGATACAGTTCAGAAAGCAACTTACCCATTAACATAGACCATCAGAGAGAGATAAGAAAAGAAATACTGGCAACCATGGGACAGACAGATACTCCTGCACCAATGAGGGAACCCATCACACTAGGAGAACTACAGAAGGCTATTTCCAAGCTTAAGTTTCAAAAGTCACCCGGCCCAGACAAAATCAGCAACGAAATGCTAGTAAATCTGAGCTCAGCAGCAAAGACAAAACTGCTTGAGATATTCAACCACAGCTGGTTGAAAGGAACGGTCCCCCAAGTATGGAGAGAAGCCATCACAATACCCATACTAAAGAAAGGGAAATGTAAGACCGAGGCTGCAAGTTACCGGCCAATCAGTCTCACAAGCTGTGTTGGGAAGACTATGGAGCGAATAGTCAACCACAGATTGAAATGGTATTTAGAGTCTGAGCAGATCCTGGTGCCGGAACAAGCTGGATTTAGAGAATGCTACAGTATAGAAGACCAAGTTACTTACTTGTCTCAAGCAAATAGAAGATGCCTTCCAGGAGAAGAAAAAGGTCCTAACGATCTGGGTCGACTTCAAGCAGGCCTTTGACAAGGTGTGGAAAGATGGCCTCATTGCAAAACTTAGGAGAAGTGGAATCCAAGGCAACATGATGAAAAATGGATCCAGTCATACTTGCATAACAGGAGAAACTAGAGTCACTCTTGACGGTCTGCAGAGCAGAAAAGTGTTGCTCCATCAGGGGGTACCTCAAGAGGAGTAATTTCCCCAACACTCTTCCTTGTTTTACATCAATGACCTGGTGAAAGATCTCCCTGCAGGAGTTAAAGCTGCCTTATATGCAGATGACCTAGTACTCTGGTGCGCTGATGAAAATGTCACCACAGCAAATTATAGAATGCAGCGGGCAGCAGACATGCTAGTGTCCATGGGCAGAGAAATGGCTTATCACAATAAACACAGACAAAACCTCCACAACACTGTTCTCCCTCTTTCCCCCAAGGACAAATCAGCTAACATACACCTAGGGACAACCGTGATCAAGGAAGAAAGCTACCCCACCTATCTTGGGGTGACATTTGACCAAAGGCTTACATGGAATAAGCATATTGAAAATGCAGAAGGAAAGGCCCGAAGACGACTAGGCATACTCAGAAAATTAGCAGGTACCAACTGGGGAGCAAATGAACGAAATCTAAAGAAGATTTATAATGGAGTAATAAGACCACACTTAGAGTTTAGCTCAGCAGCATGGTCATCAGCTGCTGACTCACATCTGCAGTCTTTGGACAAGGTGCAAAATCAAGCTCTCAGGCTCATTACAGGAGCCATGAAAACTACACCAATAACAGAGATGCAGAAGGTTGCTGGATTACAGACATTGTCCCATAGAAGAGACACAAAAACCATGATCCAGATGGAAAAGTACAACAGTATGCCAATGCACCCAATGAAGGCAAGACTAGATGATCTGGCATTGGGACGTCTAAAGCGTAGCAGCTTTGTGCATCGGGGGAAAAGACTTATAAGACAGCATCAAGAAGACCTATCCATGAAGACAACACCACTGAAGCCCACCCTATACCCTGTACCATGGGAGCAGGCCAGCAGTGCCCTCCAAATTAATACAACAGTCAGTGGTCTCACAAGTGGATGTGAGTATAATGATCTGCAAAAACGAACTGCTACATTGAGTATGATCCAAGAAAGCTATCCCGATCAATCATGGATACATGCCTATACAGATGGATCAGCAACTAATGCTGTTAGGAATGGAGGTGCCGGAATCTTTATCTCATATCCTGACAACCACTATGAGACTAGGCACATTCCCACTGGTAAATTCTGTTCCAACTATACAGCTGAGGTTCAAGCTCTAGAGCAAGCTGCAAATATGATTTATAACACCAACTCTGACTGCCACCAGGTAGTCATCCTCACAGATGCACTGTCTGTCCTGCAAGCTCTCAAGGGTGGTAAACTCCCGCATCTGAGAAATGAACTAAACAAGGTAGCTGCCAAAAAGAGAACCATACTTCAGTGGGTACCATCTCATTGTGGTGTACCCGGAAATGAAAAGGCAGATAAACTTGCAAAAAAGGGAGGAGAATGTGAACAAGAAGATAATGAAGTCACATACTTTGAGAAAAAGAGAGCTATCCAGACTATCAGAAGAGAACAGAACCAACCCAAAGACGACTATCACACTCTCAACCGGCAGGGACAGACAACTATTTTTCGACTCAGGACAGGGCATAACAAACTGAATAAACACATGCACAAGCTACGATTGTCTGCTTCACCACTGTGCACATGTGGATTAAACGAACAAACTGCTGAGCATGTTCTACAGGACTGTCCTCTGTATGACCAGTTAAGAAAGATATACTGGCCCAATGACTCAACACTAAACTCAAAGCTATATGGAGTTAAAGAGGAACTTCAAACAACATTCGAATTCATCATGAGAACTCGTCTGACGGTGTAATCATCAAAGATGCGATCGCAAGAAGAAGAAGAAGAAGAAGATTACAGTACTGTACAGTGCCCTGTGTAGTGCAGGGGCTCCTGGGAATACACTGAGCTGCTATATATTTCATTATTACAGTACTGTACAGTGCCCTGTGTAGTGCAGGGGCTGTGAAAAGACAAAGAAAGAATATGCCCACTGCACCTTTAGGTATGTCGTACAGGACAACTAATATGAGGTTGTGTATGATGGGGCTGACAATCTCATCATGTACAAACATTGTCACAGAAACCAGTGCTGCAAGAGCATGTGACCACTTGTTGCAAGGAGGCCAGCTGCAATGATGGTTCCATGCTCCAGAAGGAGCACAAAGGAAAATGATGAAGAAGTACTGTATGGTACAGTCATTCTATGTTATAATTTGTACATTGTATTATTTCACTATAAACAAAAACTTGAATTAGTTACAAATGTAAGAAAACATTCTTATACATTTTAGCATTCAGGCATGTTAACTGTTAACATATGTGTATGGTAATAATGTGGTAGATAGTGATTTCTGACTTAAACCATATCGACTTAAGACAGGGGAGATCAGAAGAAAGTAAGTCCAGCACACCAATCAGAATCTTCAATTCAGATGTCAAGTCAGTCTTATTGTATGGCTCTGAAACATGGAGAATAATGAAAACAACAACCAAAACGTTACAGACATTCATAAATGGTAGCTTGAGTAGAATAGAAAGGTTGAAGTTGTACGTCAAGATCATTAATGTGATACTGATGACAATAACCAGACAATAACCAGTGGAACAAGAGATGAGCAGATGTTGGAGATGGATAGAACATACATTGAGGAAGTCTTTTGATAGCATTATCAGGCAGTCCTTGTTTGGGAATCCCCAAGGTAAGAGATGTAGAGGTAGAGGGAGACCAAGGAACACATGGAGAAGAGAACTGGTGACAGGCATGAAGAAGACATGGAAGGACCATGACCTTGAAGACTTGCCATAAGTTTGTTAGGCCTATGCTCTTTGTGGAAGCTGAATCGTGGTGAAAAAACTTGTTAATAATTTAATATTAGAAAGTAATCTAAAAGACAGGTAGATAAGTAGGTTAGGCAAGCTTTGGTTTTAACTATTTATTTTATTTCATTTTATTTTGTGACTTCAAAAGCATTAAACAGCATGACCTAAAAGCATAAATTAAAAAAAAATTTAAAAAAACACAAATACATTTCCAGAATACATTTGACATTTCATTTACTGTTACACCAGAGCCAGCATTATTTCACTACCATAATGTACTTTATGCTGGATTTCTTTTTAATACTTTTAACGCAATCATAATTATTTCCTGTTTGCCAAAATAGCTACTGTCTTTACATCATAGACACAAGAATATGACTAGGCATGTCAGTCAACTGTCAACTTCTTGAACGTTCCAACCAGGGAATCTGTAGCTATACTCTCAGACTCCGCCCTTTGACTCTGTCCAACAGTCATATCCACAAATCCAAATTTGAAATCTTCCTCAAACTGCTTGTCACATTGAAGAATGACATCACTCCACATCTGGGGACAAATGGAATAAGAAATTAGAACATGTTGATGCCAGGGAGAGTGGATGAAACGCACATGGCATTTCTTGTAAAAATTTGAATAGCAATAGCTCTGTGCCTCTGGCAATAACCTTGAACAAGTCATCAAAAAAATATGAAGCAGGTAATTCAACTCAGTCATCCCGGATGGAGAAAAGGTCGTCCATCAAGGAGGATAATACATAAGGAAGGGAAACCCGAGGCCTGTAAACGGTAAATTAATATGAAACAAAGGAGGATAATACTTGAACACAAAATGAACAAAGAAGAACCACACAGATGTCAGCAGTAATGAAAAACTATAAAGCTAACATCCTGGAACTGTTTGAAACAAGATGGAAGGGAATAGAAAAGAAGAAACTGAACACAGTATAAACAGTGCTGTACTCAGGACATGAGGAAGAGAGCATATACCATAGTGAAGGTGCAGCTCTAATATTGTCAAAGGAATCACAGATCACATTATAGCATGGGAAGCAATGGGACTGACTAGTATCAGCAACAATCAAGACTGCCAAAATTAAATAAAAGATAAATACCATCCAGTGTTGTGTATTATCTAATGATGAAGAAATATCTGTGAAAGAAGAATGTTATACCACACTTACAAGTAGAAGTAAAGGCTTTACAGTCTTGATAGGTGATCTAAGATTGGAATAGACAAAGGCTTTGGGACTGAATAAAAATTGAAAAATATTAATAAACTTAGGTGCTTCATATCCATTTAAAATATGAGGGAGCATGTTTCCACATAAAAGAATACACAAAGCAATATAGATATCACCAGACCACAGGACAGAAATTCAGATTGATCATTAATACATATACAGGTTGAGATTATCATTACTTGACATAAAAGTTTATAGACCACATATGTGTATCGGATTACCATCGTGTGTTAGCTAAAGGAAAGCTGAAACTTAATACATCAACACATAACTACACACGTGCATGAGGCTGGCGACCTCGTCACACAAAACAAATTGATACAGTAACCAGTGTTACAACCGCATGTGAACGCTTTGTGCAGGCTTCCTATGGGGACCAGCAGCAATGGCGGCTCCAAGCTGCATAAGGAAATTGATGATGATATAACTACACAGAGCACATTAATATGGGGTACGTCAGGAATTAAGAAAAATGTATTGCCATAATATCTAATAAATACGACGTACTTAACAACAAGAAGACGAATCAAATACAGAAATCTTGCTAGCAACACATAATGATAGGAATACTCTATGCAGAGTAACTGGAGACAGTCTGATCTCATCATCTGTCAGAGAAGTGTTTCGACTCTTTGATCTCTTTACACTCAAAAAGAAAAGAGGGGGGGGGGGGGGGGGGGTGTGTGTGTGTGAAACCCAAGTTTCATCCTCCTGTTGATTTGTTTCCGCCTGCTTTGGGAATTGAACCCACTCAACCTTTGCTGCACTTTCCACAATCACTCCTGGTTTTATCCATTCTGCCAGCATCTATGACGGTTACAGTTTTGGTTGTAGATGTAAATTACTGTCCTGAATTCTATAGCCCGGTTACAGTTTTTCATCAGCCAGCAAATTGCCTTTTCCTCAGTTTCACCAAGTCTTTTAAGTGCCCTTGTTCTTAACTGCCCCTTTAGGCTCAACATTTTCAGTAGATCATACGCTAAGGCGGCTACTAGACCTCTTTCACTATTTCTCCAAGGTAAGAGAAAAAGAGGGGTGTTTCCCCCCCCCCCCCCCCCCCCCCCCCCCCCCCCCCCCCCAAAAAAAAAAAGAATACATGGAGAAGAACACTGGATACATTCTAAAAAAGGATTAAGAAGACTGAGAGTAATTGAGCAGACAGCACAGGATAGGAAAACTTCGTGTTTAGGGGTCAGGATGTCCATTTTCATGTCAGTGGTTTCCTTTCGGCTTTCACCACTGGCAGTCATACGAGACTCAGGCTCTGGATGTCCATCCCGCTGAAAAGCTTGTTCATCGGTTGCTGTGTCCGTTACCTGTGGGTTTTTTTACTTAGACATAGGTGTCGGCCCTGTGCTAAAACCCCCAACCTGGAGGACCATCCAGACTTTGACTCCTACACGCGCAGACCTGTCCAGCTTGGTAGAACCTGCCAGGAGTAAAACTCCCGCTGGCATAGCTCTGGGGGTTGTCAGGGTACCGGTACTTAATTAAGCTGCCATACCGCTACACGGTGTAGGCACCATTGATGGTAGTAGAGAGTTTGGTATGAACTAATTCTTCTTCTTCTTCTTCGTTCGCCCTGAAAAGGACGGTGGTTGCGTTGTGTCTGTTTACAACGTAGCTGTGATATCTGCACCTTTCGGTCGACACATCCGACTTCTGCACGGCATTTTTTAGGACCGGGTTGCCTTCCCATTGCGATCCGTGCTCGCTCAGCCAGACTGCATTGCTGCAGGCTGTTTCCAGGACCACCACGTGGAGGTGGAGCACGGTCTTGACCAGCTCTGGTCCTGACGCAGGCAGTCAAGCTATGAGTCGCTGACTGCGGTCTCTATTGCTGCGTCTTCTGGTCCTGTATGAACTAATTGATGGCTTCTGCTTAACAAGAAGCTGAGTGTTAATAATGTGCTAGTATCTATAAAACAGTGGATGGATATGCGGGGAAAAAAGGTGATTCGTCTTACTAGGAACAAAGACACAGAAACTAGTCAATGTTGCGACCACAAGGCCTTCAGCGGTTAACGTGTAAACAACAACAAAATATACTTACAGTGGTTGTTACATCTGGTGCACTGCCTCCATACGCCATGGGTAGGAGATTTGGATCTATGTTTTTGTGCAGGCCGGAGTATTTGTCACCATGGAAAAATATCTAGAGAATAAAATGTGCTTGATTGTTTTAATGTTGCGATAGGCATGCCAGGATCTGTGGAATCTACTTTATAAACACTGAGGTCTCTAGAGATCTACCTTCATAAAATTATGTCTGTTTTCAGGTTTCTGGAATAAGTCCAGCCTATATGTAACTTATATGTCTGTCAGACGAACTGCTCCCTACAGTTCCATCAACAGAAAATTCAAGATAAATGATGTTTTATTAAATATTAACTACACTTCAAAGAAAAGATCGTGTTTAGGATTCAAGTGAACTGTTGTAAGATAGCACGTGAGTTTTCACTGGCAATGACGAAACAGTATCTTTAACACTGGGGATATCGCGTTTGTAAATAATGGGCTAGTCCAAAACTTCTCTAACTTAAAAATTCTCTTTCTCCCCTCTGCCACCAAGAGATGTACCAAATCTTTTGCCGGGATTACCGGTAAATCGGGATCTACCGGTAAATCGAGATCGACCGGTTGCCAACCTCTGGTTTAATGTATCGCATCTTTGTAATCGTAGACATTTAAAAAAAATATGTATAAAGAAAGAAGCAGAATTTAGGGAGCAAGGGAGAGTGGAAGAGGCTAACTGTGCTAAACAGGAGGAAGTGTTTGAAACAAGTAAAAGATCGGGGGGTGGGGGGACATGAGATGAAGTTTCGTTTTGAAGTAATGGGGATTTGTGTGTGTGTTTTTTTAAAGGTAGTCGCATAGCACATAATGCCGTAGAGGAGTGATGTGTTAGAGACATCACACTACTATGTCCAGCTTTTTTCAGGCGTGGGGTGACCAGTTCACTTCCTCGCCGCCTTTGCCTTCCCTAACTCGAGAGCAGAATCAGGTACTCATTTACAGCTGATTTCCATTGTCTGCAACATTTCTACTTTTATTATCTGTAATATTTAAACATATATGTTATAACCTTAACACAGTGCTTCCAAAAAATAACGTAGCGTGAAAGCTTTAATTACCCCAAATCACAAGTAAACAGTGCCACATTATTTTCCCAGTTAAGAATTTGACCCCGTGACCTCCGTCTGGCTAGCGCTACAGGTCAAATTAAAATATCGCGTACAAATCGCTGTGTCATAAATGTTAACAAAACTCTAGGGTCCTACAGAACGCACTCAGTGTAATCAGCGTTGATTATTTACTTTCTTGTTTCGATATTTATTTCTGGTTTTGTGATTTTCTTGCGTTATTATTGTTCTTTTTTCGCTCATCACCTGTGTTGTTGTTTACTTTTTCGTCTGCTCTGTATTGCTCTTTTTTGTATATGTTTCTCATTCTCGTAATTCTTTGACCTGTATGTAATTCTTGTCCTTGTCACCTGTTTGTAACTGTGGCTGACGAAAAGTGAAACCCGAAACGTCCCGTGTTTCCTGTGTACCGTTAACTTGTAAAACTGATTTCATACCATTTTATTTTTTTACTTTATATATTTGTGTCAAAGAGTAATAGAATGTTGTCAGACCTAAACGTCTTTTATATTTGGGGCATGAGCCATAATTTAATCGCCTAGGTTGAACGAGGCGCGCCTCACCAAACCTTTTTTTAATGGTAGAATGGACAGATATATGTCACAATTTGGTTTGGTTTTTTTTCCATGCACAAGAAAACTAGTGTGTATCCTCTGCATGGAAAACCCGATTCAACCCCACGTGGGTCATAATTTGAATTAAACCAAGTGGTAAAACTAATGAGCTCGCTAACACAGCACAATGAAGGCTTCCATACACTTTATAGAAGATAACAGCATGTTTATACTCCCTGTTCACAAAGTTCCGGGACTCATTTTTTTTGGAATTGAATAAGTAGACTTACATACTAGTTGGTTCTATCTCCTTCAAAGTAGTTCCCTTGTTAGTGTACACACTTATTCCAACGTTCCTGCCACTGAAGGAAGCACCTCTGGTAGTCACTTTGCGGAATAGCCCTCATTTGTCTCGTCGCATTGGCTTGAATCTGCTCAATGTCATCGAATCTACGACCCTTCATTGTTTTCTTAAGTTGCGGGAACAAGAAAAAGTCAACGGAGCAAGATCGGGTGAGTATGGAGGATGCGGGAGTAATGGAATGTTGTGTTTCGTCAAAAATGCGTTTGTGGTGACAGACCTGTGTGCAGGTGCATTGTCATGATGAACAAGCCAATTGCTTGTGCGCCACTTCTGAGGGCGATGTCTGCGTACAGCGTCGCGGAGGCGTTGCAGGACTGTTTTGTAGAATTCAGCATTGACACTCTGTCCTATAGGGACGTATTCATGATGCACCAGGCCATCAATGTCGAAAAACGCTATTAACATGGTCTTGACATTGGACTTGACCTGTCGTGCCTTCTTCGGCCGAGGAGATGATTGCGTTTGCCACTGGGAGGACATTTGCTTTGTTTCCGGGTCATATCCGTACACCCAGCTTTCATCACCAGTTATTATCGAGGACACGAAATTTGTGTCGTTTTTTGCTATCTCAAGGAGGTCAGTGCAAATGGACAAACGATCTTCCTTCTGGTCCTCAGTCAGATGGCGTGGCACGAGTTTCGCTGACACCCGTCTCATGTGCAAATCTTCAGTTACGATTTTATGGCACGTACCAATTGATATTCCAATATCATCAGCAACCTCTCTGATAGAGGTCGGTCAGCGCGTATCATTTCTTGCACACGTGCTACGAACTCGTCGGTGTGGGAGGTGGAGGGTCTCCCTTGACGGGGGCCATCCTCAAAGGATCGGAGTCCACTTTTGAAACGGGAATACCAATCAAATGTTTTAGATCTACTTAAACAGGACTCTCCGAAAGCTGTTTGCAACATTTCGAGAGTTTCGGAACCAGTTTTTCCAAGACAAAAGCAGAAATCAATGCACACACGTTGTTGAATTTTGCCGTCCATTTTTGAAACGCGGTGAGCACTACTATGTCACATCCGCTTATACGCTACCACACAGCGCATGCGCGAAATTACAAACTTCAGGTTTGGTACATATAGTGGCACGTGGTTGACACGTGCACTGTGTTAATATCACCTAGCTCCTTATAACGGTTTTCCGGATAAAAAATGAGTCCCGGAACATTGTGAACAGGGTGGGTATGTGCCAAACATGGCTGCTAACTAAAACACAAGGGGGAAAGAGTAAGACAACAACGCGTGTGGTATCATGTGGTGCCCGAGAAAAGCCGCAAATGTCAGCAAAAGCGATAGGAATTAGAAGTTTATTGAAACAACACCATGCATCAACTGCAGGGTGATTGAAAAGTCATTTTTCCAACTGCTATTTCTTCTCACCCATCCAACTAATGTACGAGTATATATACCGTATATATATTTATATATATATATTTTTTTTTTTTTTTTAAATTAATGAAGAAAATTATCCCGTTCAACCTCTGATGGGTTATAATTAGGATATATATTGTTTTCAATTCCAAATAATATGAACAACTGCCGATATGAGAAAGTGGCATCACATTTGTCAAATCATTGTAAATAGGGACAATCACCATTGTGCTTATACGTTAAATAAATATAAAAAAAAGGAAAAAAAAAAAAAAAGAAAAAAAAAAGAAGAAACTCTGAACAAGAATAATATTAAAGTGGAGGGGTGAAATGGCCTGGTGGTTCCAGTTATATAACTGACTTTAACAGATATTTAATTGACTTTCATCTGTTAAAAGTCATATGCATTATAAGAACGGCATCAGACCTTACATTCCCAGCCATTATATATTAACATTTGTTCGTGTTAAATATTGTTTGACTATATTATGCAGTTCCCTAGGTCTGTCTATTCTTAACACTTCTTCTATATTTATAGGTAAGTTGGATGCTTGCTAATAATCTAATAATGGTATTCTCATTTGTTCATACCTCTTACATTTTAACAAGAAATGTTCTATATTATTGTCTTGAAGACATCCTGCACAGTAAGGTTCTTCTATTCTGAAATAACCTTTTCCCAGCTGTAGTCTGAGAAGTTTCTTATTACTGGGAATTTTCAATTCCCTTGATATCTGACATTTTCTTGTTGGAGCCTTGGACATCTTATATGCATGTCTGCCTTTCAGATTTTTATCCCATCCCAATCCGCTTTCCATTCATCTGTTAATAAATCTTTAATTAAGCTCTTAATCTCTGATTTACTCGTCCCTACATTTATTAAATTTTTATCAGATCTACCTTTCTTAGCTTCTTTATCTGCCTTTTCATTTCCTTCTATGCCAACATGTGAAGGTATCCAAGCAATTAAGACTGAACATCCTCTGGAATATAAGTATGTAGTAGCCAGAAATATCTCCTGCTTTATCAGGTCTACTACATTCTCGTAAGTTTCTAAGTGCTTTAATTGATGAAAGAGAGTCAGTTAAAACTGTTAGTAATGTATATGAAACAAACGTCAAGATAAGAGAATTGGATGTCATTTTATTATGTAAAATTCTATGTCACATTAAAATTACAACTCAGCATGAGATCTGGCCTATTCATCACGTGACTTCACAACGGGCATGCAACTTTTACTGTCTAGTCTAGCGTGGTCCAACTGCAGTCCTGCAGGCCAAATGTGGCCCGCATTAAATATAAAGAATACATTGACAGATCTCGAACGGATGGTACAGGACAGATGAGCTTGGCATGAATTTGTTACACGCCTAGGAGCTGAAGTATATAGTCAACGAGTGGTCATGTTCGTCCTGGTCTCAATTCGATAAATTCACTGAAATAACCTAAACAGAAAGGAATGATTTCAACTACAGCTGTGATCTTTAACGATTAATTAATCGATTGATCGGTTAAACTATTTTACTCCATTAATTGATAAAATAAATTTTAATTGATTATTCCATTTTTAGCAATGGATTTAATTTTAATTTTTTTTTTGCTTAAATGCGAGAGCATTTGCTATGTAAGAGGTTTGTGATATGGAATTTGGCAAGTATGGTCAAGAATAGTAAATTGTTTGGTTATAACTTTACAGTATTTTCATTATATCTTCAGGACTATGTTGCCTCATAACAGATAAAATCCTTAGTGAATAAACACAAAATTATTTAGGATTTTTAAATAATTTATCAAATTGTTCGGAATTTATTTATTAATCTTCGATTAAAGAAATTCGATTAATCGATTAAGATTTTTTTAATCAATGCCAATCCTAATTTAAACACCATCTAATGACTACACATATTACAAGACTGGACACGTGACCAAGAACTCACCCTGTCCATAAGCTTCTGCTTGAGAAATGGCCTGAAGATGGCGAAGATGTTCCCGAAGCTAGCAGGCTCGTTCACAATATGAACTGCCTTCAGTCGGGCAGGGAACACGTCCTGTAACACAAGGTAATAAGACGGATGACGTACGTCAATAACTGTTGGTCTCACTTCTAGACGATTAGACCTCTACAAAGGCCCATACTTAGATCAAGTTTTTTAATTTAATCTCGAGAAGCTAGTAATTAAAAAGAAAGAAAGAAGGAAATAACTATTAGAAGATGACAATCAGACAACATAATTTGGTTTGACTGCGATAATAGTGATTATGAAACGTCAAACAGTGTAGGGGCATCACCGGTCGAGCCCCGCAACAAGTCTTGTCCTGGAGATTGACAGGAAGCGATATGTAAAGCGTGAAGGTTTAAACCAGTGTTTCTTAAACTTTTAGAGGTCCCGCACCCCCTTTACAGCACTTTAAGAAGCCTAGCACCTCTTTACAGCATCTTAAGAAGCCTCGCACCCCTTTACAGCATCGAAGGATCCTCATACAACTTTTTCTTCTACCTCGCAAAACATGCCAGAAATGCTTAAAAAGATATACAAGTTTATTTTAAGAAAATTCTATTTACAGAATGTGACTAAGGTTCGGTGTCTAATTCACGTTGTCAATGTTCTATTTTGTACAAATATATTTGAGTTCTACTTATTACATATCGTTTATGATGATTCGCGCTCTAAAATATCTGGCATGTCTCGCACCCTGGTTAAGAAGCACTGGTTTAAACTATAAGCTTCATTAGCTTCATAGTAGATCCGCCTCTGGGCACAGAGTTCTCTTTCTGACCGGTAGTCATGCTGTGATGTAACCAAGGGATTACTGTCAGTGGTTGAACGAAGCGTGTCTAGCCACAAGAAAGAAACACTTGAATAAAAAAAAAAGGGGGGGGGGTGGTACTACTTACCTGCCACAGCTTGCAGAGCCTTCTGGCGAAGGACGGGGGAGTTCTGGCGAAGTGAGACAGAGTGAATCCAGCATAGTCCACTAGTAGAGTGATACCGTAAACTTGATTTTCTTCATCCTGGTCAGATTCAGGGATACAGAAATACTTAAGTGAAGTAGTAATTCTGAGAATAGTACCGTCTCATCCTGGTCAGATTCAGGGATACAGAAATACTTAAGTGAAGTAGTAATTCTGAGAATAGTACCGTCTCATCCTGGTCAGATTCAGGGATACAGAAATACTTAAGTGAAGTAGTAATTCTGAGAATAGTACCGTCTCATCCTGGTCAGATTCAGGGATACAGAAATACTTAAGTGAAGTAGTAATTCTGAGAATAGTACCGTCTCATCCTGGTAAGATTCAGGGATACAGAAATACTTAAGTGAAGTAGTAATTCTGAGAATAGTACCGTCTCATCCTGGTCAGATTCAGGGATACAGAAATACTTAAGTGAAGTAGTAATTCTGAGAATAGTACCGCCTCATCCTGGTCAGATTCAGGGATACAGAAATACTTCAGTGAAGTAGTAATTCTGAGAATAGTACCGACGATCAGTAAAAATGTATATAGGATCATATGCATACACCCACACACAAATACACAAACGCACTGACCTTCATAAATACTAAAAGAATCGCGTATATTCTGAATGGGAAGCCATCCATATGTTCATGAATATAGTCACAGAAGCGTACATTTCGAAACACATAGATGCTGCATGCATGAAATCACATATATTTACGTGGACATAGTCACAGAAGCATACATATAGAAAGACAGAGATACCGCATACATGAAATCCCTCATACATACATGAACATAGTCACAGAAGCATACTTACAGAAAGACATACGCAAAGAGAGAAGATTACACACACAGTGCCGGAATCCAGGGCTCTAAGCACTGACAATAATATTATGGTGTCCATTTCCCACAAATTGTGAAACTTGAAAAAAAATCAAAAATGTGTTTTTATTTGAACTGAAAGAACAATCATATTAAATTTTCGATTTAAAATGGCATACTGATTGATTTTCTGACAGCGCAATCCATGATTAGATTATCAAATTATTCGACGAAGTGTTTCCGTTTCCACACAATGTAGAGCAAGTTAATTAAGTCCTTCCTGACACATTGTTGTTTTCTGAGAGTTTTCCATTCCTTTTAGCTAAGAAAATAAACCTTCTGCAGAGCAGTTAGTAATCATCAATGTTAAGAAAATAACATAGAGCAATCTCTAAATCTGGACATACACACTGTATTCCATCCTTCGAGATCAAGTCATGATGATCAGTATGACTGAATCCTGTTTTTCCTGGTATTATGATAAATATCCGTAGTTCTCCAGAAATGTTCGTCTTCACGTCAGCAGGGTACGCTTCAGGTAAACGCTTCCAAGTTTTGAACGCGAAACCCGGTAATGTTTCCGCGATAGGCAATTGTATTTCGACATTATATAAACATTCAGAAGACATATTCAACGCATAGACACACATACAAACCCATGCAGCGATCGAAATTCGATCAAAATCTCTAATTTCTTATTTTTGTCACTCTCTTAGCTCACCATACAAACATCTTTTCTACCTCTTCCTCTCCCCCATTACCTCAATGAGTTTAGATATGGTAATGCAGTCAGCCTTGATGAGATCTAGCTCAGAAAATCTGGAGGGATCCCAGGCTCCTGATGATAATAACATATACAACTTCTTTGTAACAGTTTGTTTTATAAGAAATGTCGTACACATACAATATTCATTAATTTACTCATGACCCTTTCCATCCCTCGCAAGCATAGGGCTTCATTAAATTTACGTCTTGTCCTGTACCATTCATTCAGTCTTTACTCGTCTTCTTTACCCCTTTATATCTGTCATTAATTCCCTTATTCGTCTTGTTTTTTTTTTTGTTTTTTTTTTGGGGGGGGGGGGTGGGGGGGGGGGTCTCCCTTCTCTTACTGTGGAGATAAAATTTTAGCTAGAACTGTCTTTTAACGCTACGCACTTGTTTCATCGCCGTGTGCAACACGCCTGAGTGTGTAGTAGTCAGATTCTTTCTTTGTCTCTTCTGAGACCACTGGGAACTACGCGGCGTATGTATATATCCGTATGAGTCCGCCTGGAACAACGCCTCATCCATCTTATGAGTTGCCTCAAACCCCATGGTTTGAACACCCAGCATTATTTTGTCTGAGGCGTCTTTTTCTATCTAGCCCCAGTTGTATTATTGATAAAGTTGTTTCGCTTGTTTGATTAATTATTCAAATTGAGGGTCAATGTTTAGGTTGTCTCATCGGTTAGCAGAATGTCCAACAACCCTTCTGGTTCCTTACGAACCTCATTATAAATATTGTAGATGAATAACTTCTTTTTAAGAGAGTTCATCGTGCATGAATAACAATCAACAACGTAATATGTCGAACCAACTTTAACGTAATCAATGTGGGTAAGTCCTCGGGTTTGAGTCCAACGAACATCCATTTATTGACAAGGCATGTGAAGACATCATGAATAATTCAATCATAATAATAATACATCTGTATTGATTCAATTGGAATCTATTGTTACCGTCAGTGTTCCAGGTAATTAGTTGTCATCTGAACATCATGGGCTGTATACATGCGTGGCTAACTATGTAGACCACCAGAAATGAGACCCACTAGTTTTGACGAATATATATAGATCATAAACTGATCGACGATCCTTCCATATAATGGTTATATGTTAACCATACACTTCCATCATTTATTAATCTAATACAGACTGACCCTACGTCCTTAATTCAATATAAATCGGCAATATATGAAGCCGAACACTGGAAGGAAATAGAACGCGTCTTCATGGCTTGACGGTCACGGTAAAAAGGGTCAAGTACATTAGTCACCAAGCGTGACCATATCAACGCTACCGCGTCACAATCGGACCGTGCGACTTGTGTTCACTAAACCATGAAGTATAAAATCCTTCTATATTAAAAAATCTCTCCAACATTAAAATGCGCACAGCCAACTATAGCAGACGACATAGTTAAACATGTCGTAACAATTATGACTCCGATCACCCTTGACTTCCGGTTTTTAATTTATTTTTCTCTTAAAAAGTATTACTTTTTCCCCCACTCGGTTTTCCCTCCTTGTTTTCTTTATTTTTTATTTATAGTTTCAATGTACTATTCACTTCCGGTTTCCGGTTCAGTAGCGGCCATTTTCGCCCCGACATGTGACACTATCAGGGAGTATTTGTCTCTTATTCCTATAGTTTCATGTTCTCCACTTAATCCTCACTTTCTTTCCCTTCTGTCTTTTACTTGTCTGTCCCTGACGAAGGCCTTGTGGCCGCAACGTAGGTTCCTTGTCATTTCTCTTAGTAACACGTATTACTTTTTGTGTTTTTGTTTATTTTTTTTTTTCGTATATATCCGTACGGTAATATAATTGGCAGAAAAAAAATGAAGGGGGCTGTTACAAAACATAACAGGAAGTTGGAAAGAAAATAATAATAAAATAAAATGAAAAATGATATTGGATTCAGTTTTACAAATGATAATAACTCGAGAAACATGATTTGTTTCGGGACTTTGGTTTTATTACGTTCTATTTTATTTCTCATATTTTTTTCCCCTTAATTTTCTGTTTCTGACTATGTCTGACGAAGATTGTTTAAAATATAGTTTAAAATACTCATATACATGACACATAGAATGACAAAAGTCATAGTGTCATATAGCTTAAAATTGTACACAGACAGACAGGTAGAGTAGCAAAAAGTAATATTTTAGAAGGCTACTACTAGATGGTTTATTTTATCCAAGCTAAATAGTAAAAGGCGGTTAACAAGCGGATGTGCATGGGCGGCTGACAGCTTCATTATGTAAAACAAATAGCTGCAGAAACCACCATTACAAAAGCATATGACTGCTTTGATACAGGTTTCCTGCAAGGGAGTCAACTGTAGTTGAACTCCATGTTAATTACAGAGTGAAAAAGAGACAAGAAATTGGTAAGCACTTATTTCTATAAATATACTGATATATACGAGCATGACATCAAAATAAGTTAATAGTCAACTCAAGTGTCTTGGCCAGTAGTTCTCAACATTTTTATCCTAGCGGAACCCTTAAAATAATTTTCAGGTCTCACGGAACCCTTGTGGATGAAGTAACAAAAAGAGACATGGTCCGCAACCAGACGATACGTCAAGGCCTAAGAACCCAACCTCTGCAGACCCAAGTAGAACAGTCCCAACTGAGATGGTTTGGCTATGTCTGCAGAATGGGAGAAGATCGGCTATCCCGGCAAGCATGGGAAACTAAGAGCCAGGGATCCAGACCTCCAGGACGACCCAAAGTCCGCTGGGAGGACAACATTAGACAATCTTTGAAGGACCGAGAACTAGAATGGAACCAAGCCAGGAGGAAGACTGCCGATAGAATAGTATGGCGCTCTCTCTTACAAACCTCTACACCTCACGGTAGAAGAGGAACGAGTAAGTAAGTAAGTACGGAACCCTTGCATAAAATTATTGTATCTACAGCTCATGGTATCTTAGCGTGATCAGTAAGTTGTAAATATAATAATCCAATAAAATTGTTACCAACGGGCTGATCACCCGTTTGCCAGTCACTTCGATTACGGAAACAACAGCAAATGGATTGATTTGCCGTTGCCCTAAAGACGCCAATAGGCGTGATGGGAAACAATGGCAAAGAAAACCTATCTGCTGTTGCCCTAAGACGCCACTAGGCGTAATGGCCACTGACTGCTTTGACGGTCGGTGGCTAAGGACGGAAGAAGAAGAAGAATAAAATTGTTAGTGCTCTTTTGAGTAGAGAATGTTTTTTTGTTTTTTTTTTAATGTGGACCTGTTTATTTTTGCCAACTTATTAGCCTTCTCTTTTTGTGTCGTTCCCCCACCACAAAGGATATCAACTCTAACGCAAGTCAATAGTGTAGGTAGAGGAAACTTCAGTTTTTCGTACTTTTAATTTCCTATTTAATTTTGTTTAACCTTATCCAAGTAAGCCTAAAAGTCTCATCACACATTTCTACTCTAAAAGATACCAAATGAAATATAGTATGTGCAAGAGTTAACACGGTCCTAATGCGCACTGCGATACGGGTCTGCTCGGTCACTGCCCACCACTGAAAGCAATAACATCACCCGGCGCTCAAAGTTAAAAACAAAAAAGACTTTTTTTTTAAATAAACGATCTCTGGCGGAACCCCTAGCGACTTCCCGCGGAACCCTAGGAGCCCTGGTTTAGAAAACCTGGTCTAGACAGTCTTACTGTATGGCTGCGACAAATTGAGAACAATTAAAAACGATAACCAAGAAGCTACAGACTTTCATGAATGGGCGCATGCGTAGAACAGAAGGATTAAAACTGTTCTTTTCTTCTTTTCTTTTTTTAAAATTATAATGTGAGCTGATTATAAGAACCAGCAGGTGTCCGTAGAAATGAAGATAAGAAAAAGACAATGGCGATGGATAGAACGCTGACTGAAGAAACCTGCTGTCAGCATTACAAGACAACAATTTTCTGGAACCCCTAGAGAAAGAGAGATAGAAGAAGACAGAAAAAACACACGGAGAAGAGAACTGAAGACGGACAGGAAATGGACAAAGAAAACATGGAACGGTCTTGATCGGATGGCATATGACAGAAAAGCTTGGCATAGATTTGTTAAAAGAATATGCTACGTAGTGAATTCATTAATACAAACACGTAACTCGATGTGCAAAGTTCGTATGATGTTTATATTACAAAAAATGGCGCAGTTTACAAGTAAATGCAGAGCAATACTGACCAGGTTTCTCTAGTATGACAGTCGCTCCTTGCTTGTCTCTGATGCCAAGAGGGATGGTGTAGCCAATATCAAATACGTGCTTGACGCAGATTGGCTTCAAATCTGGAAAATTTACCACAAATATTGTATACAACTATTGGCTCTATACCAATAGACCACAAGGTCTATTATATTTGGACATGCGCCCTAATACAACCGATGGACCTTGTGTCTAGGTTGAAAGGTGCGCACCTCGCCAAAACTCCTTTTTTTTAAAATCTAGACCACTGACGTATTTAGAGGGAGAGATTCCGGAATTTTAACCCTACCCCTCTTACTATTTTTTCTTGGTGGCTCAGAAGTTGTGTGTGTAGCCTATGTGAATTCGTGAGTAAAAAAAGTGGCATTTTACCGAATGTTAACTTCACGTCAAACAAAATATCGCTTCCTATTTTATACACTGCACGAATAACGTGAATGTCATTAAACTAGCTTGCTGGTTTTCACTGGGAATGTTAAAGTACCTTTAAACAAAGGGACATCGCACTTTTAAGTGCTGGAAAGAAAGATGTAGTCCCCAATTTACCTAGCTGACAAATTCTTTTTTCCCTTCCGCCACCAAGAGATCTACCAAATGATCCTGTGGAATCTCCCAGTAGATCAAGATCGACCGGTTGCATACCCCTGCATTAGAGTTTATAGTATGTGGGCTTGTGTGTTTTATGTCTGCACCTTTGTGTATCAGTTCATGTGTGCCTTTCTTGATACGCTAGTCGTGCTTATTCATCCATTCAAACCTTTAAATGTGTATCAGTTCATGTGTGCCTTTCTTGATACGCTAGTCGTGCTTATTCATCCATTCAAACCTTTAACTTGGGGTGGCATGGTTTTTTGTTGTTGCTGCAAGCTACTTCAGGTTACGGGATGCCATCACCTTGTTCACCCCTCCTTAGTGGCCTGCTAAGACATGATAGTTGGAGTATAGTATAACTGTTCTCCTTCTTCACTGAGAACACAAGTTGACAGCATTACAAGATTGGCGGCCTACGTGCTGGGGGAGGGGCCGGGGGCAGTACTGAGCCAAAGGGCTTGTGAGCTCTTTTTATTGTGGTGTTAGCTTTTATGGCGAATTTTTTCGCGTGATGGGGTTGACAACCAATTGTGCAGCCTCTGATTAGTCACCGTCAGTGACAGGACTGGTTAAGGTGGTGGCCATTTTATTTTGTTGCCTACACGGAGACCACTGGGAAATACTTGGAACAGGAACATACGTATTTTCAGATTATGGTGTCAGCTTTTTTGTTTCATCTTTTTTTTTTTTTAATTGTCCACCTTTTTGGCGAGGCGTGCCCCGTTCAACTTAGACACAAGTTCAGTCGGTTATTTTAGGGCGCATGTAAAAATATAACAGACTTTGTGGTCTGGCTGCTTACATGTAGCAGAAATCAGTATGTAAAACAAAGTGCTACAGAAACTACCTTTACAACGGCACATGAAAACTTTGGTACAGAGTTCCTACAAGAAGACGAGATGCAGCGATGATCACATGACCTTTTAAATTAAAAAAAAGGACGAAAGTAATGATAAATAAAATAAAAATAAAAAAGAAACAAACAAACAACAAAAACTGACATACATGGTGAGATGAGAAGAATCTGACCTCTGAAAATCTCCTTGTCTTCGTATCTTGCGGTGTAGTAGTTGATCACCAACTGAAAGCTGAGTTCCTGGTCGAACTTGCGGGCCCGCAAAAACCGTAACAAAAATACAGGGTCCGTGCGCGCCAATAGACCTGTATGTAGAGTTTGTAATATATTCCAGCTTCAGGGCTGATAGTGACGATCGTTAAAGTAATAATATTACGAGAATAGCGATAATGTTGATAGTAATCATGTTAGAGATGGTGATGTGCTGTTTGATTGTGCTAATAATAACAATGGAGCTAGTCTTGCGGACATTAGAGATGGTGATTGTGCTGTTTGATTGTGCTAATAATAACAATGGGGCTAGTCATACGAACGTTAGAGATGGTGATTGTGCTGTTTGATTGTGCTGATAATAATAATGGAGCTAGTATTACGAACGTTAGAGATGGTGATTGTGCTGTTTGATTGTGCTAATAATAACAATGGGGCTAGTCATACGAACGTTAGAGATGGTGATTGTGCTGTTTGATTGTGCTGATAATAATAATGGAGCTAGTCTTACGAACGTTAGAGATGGTGATTGTGCTGTTTGATTGTGCTAATAATAACAATGGGGCTAGTCATACGAACGTTAGAGATGGTGATTGTGCTGTTTGATTGTGCTGATAATAATAATGGAGCTAGTCTTACGAACGTTAGAGATGGTGATTGTACTGTTTGATTGTGCTGATAATAACAATGGAGCTAGTCTTACGAACGTTAGAGATGGTGATTGTGCTGATAATAACAATGGGACTAGTCATAAAACGTTAGAGATGGTTGATTGTACTGTTTGATTGTGCTGATAAAAACAGTGGAGCAAGTCTTACGAACGTTAGAGATGGTGATTGTGCTGATAATAAAGATGCTTGTCATACTAATATTAGAAATAGTTATTTTGCTGATAAAAACAATAATGGTGGTTACAATAATTTTAGAGATGATGATAGTGCTTTTTGATTATGCTGATAATGATGATGATAATAATGATACTGTTTATAATAAAAAATAGAGTTAGTAATTGCGCTGTTTGAATGTGATGATGATGATGATTATGATTATTATTAATAATAATAGCCCCTTCAGTCATAACTGACTATGGGAATGCGCCCGTGAGGTGACAGCCCTCAGCTGCTTTTTCCTGATGTTCCATTCGTCGTTGTCTCCCCTCTTCTGCAATTTCTGTGTCCGGACAGAGTTTGTCGTTGATAGCAGACCCCAGGTATGTGAAGTGGTGCACCACTGCCAAGTCATAGTTACCGATAGTGATAACTGGTGCAACATCCACATCCTGACCCAGCACATTTATTTTCTTTAGACTTATTGTGAGGTCAAAGCCCTAGCATACTTGGGTGAAGCGATTCAATAAGCTCTGAAGCTCCTGTTGACTTTGAGTGACGATTGCAGCGTCATCAGCAAATGACAGTCTCTTTTAGTGACCCTTCTGATTGTTGTTTTTGCCTTCAGCCTTGCAAGTTTAAACAGTCGGGCATCTGACCTAGTGTGACCAATTTATGATTATTTGATGATAATAATAATGATAGCCATTCGGTTATAATAAAAATAGAGTTTGTGAATGCGCTTGCTGTCTGATTGTGGTGTTTTATTGTGGTGATGATGAAATTAATAATGATACTGGTTATAATAAAAAAAGTGTTACTAATTGTGATGTTTTATTGTGATGATGATGATAATAATAATGATACTGGTCATAATTTAAAAAAAGAGTTAGTCATTGCGTTGTTTGATTGTGAATAACAACGATTTGTTGGTCATAACAATAACAGCAGTGATAATCTGAATTGATTGTGATGTCATAAGGATGATGGTCATAATAAGCTTAGAGATAATAATCTGGATGTTTGATTGTGGTGTAATAAGGATGATGGTGAAAATAAGCTTAAAGATGGTGATCTTGATGTTTGATTGTGGTGTAATAATGTGATGGGGCCGTAAAGACGCCCCCTTCATGTTCAAGGCATATTTATCGCCCATATATTTTCGATGTGCGCGCAGCACGCTGGGATGTGAAGAGTCTGACTCAGTAGAAGATTTATTACTAGGCCATAATAAAGCCTAAAAATTAGTTATATTTGATAGTTGTGTGTTATATTAAATAGCTGTAGGTTTTATTTGTGTTTTCGCTATTTCTAGAGCGATAATCGCGTGTGTTATTTGCGTGGCGCAATTGATCCGCGCAGCGCACTAAAGTTGAGTGATTAGCCTAGAGCCTATATAAAGAGATAGCGGGCGGCGAACGAGCCTATTTTGCAAAAGCCGCCCAGAGAGAACAAACGAAGTTAGACACCAGAGCCAAGCTGTAAATGCCTTGAGCACATTAGCAATCGAGCACTGTTGGGTGTTTGTTTGGTGTTTGGTTTGTTGGTTTATTTGTTTAATGTTTGCTTCAGTGTGCTCTTAATGTCACTGATAGGGTTGTAAAAATAAATACAGCCCCTGCCTTAAGAATCAAGAGTTTTATTGTTGATCGAGTCGGTTGCGAGTGCATAAGAGAGTGATCACATATAACAACATCATCATCATCATCTCGCCCACCCTATCACAATTGGCGTCGTCGACAGGATAGGCAGACAGTCACACCGAGCAAACAGCAAACGAGCAAATATAATATTGTAAACACCCAGCAGTGCGGTCTTGCAGCAAGATGGCTTCGATCAATGCGCCCGTGAAGGTAGTAAACGTGGAGGTGCCAGAGGTAAGGCGATTTGATGGAAAGGCAAATCCCACTTGGCAAGAGTTTGTGGAAGATGTAGAGGCCGTGTGGAAGATGGCGCCTTTTGCGCAGAAGACAAGGTAGACGTGATCTGGAACAACGTTACACCAGTGGTCTCTAGGGAATTACGGATACGTGGCGGAGCCAAGGCCAACCCTGAGCAGTTACTCAAGATAGTAGAAGAAGCCTACAGCGAGCAACCACCAGTCAGTGAGATGACCAGGAATTTCCAGGCCGTGAGTCAGGGACCTTGGGAATATGCTGTTTTATGTGAAGGTAAAAAGCCTGATACACTGGTGCAGATAGCAAGTGCAGAAGTTCACAATGAAGAGGAGGCACTCAAAGCAGAATATAATCATTGTCATAGTTGTCCCACGTCTGTACGTCTAACTGTCGTCTTATGTGTGTATGTATGTGAGTGGATATATATATATATATTTCATATATATGTGTGTAGACTGTCCGACTCAATCTAAATCTGTCGTAGAAGATAGGTGAAAGAGAGAAGATTTCTTGATTTCAGAGACAGCCTCTATCACATTTCTACCATCTCACTCGTGGAAATCTATTGCTATTACTACTTCTCACTGTGACTAGCACTTATTCTAATCTATTCAGAAGGGACCAACCCAAGTCTTAATTCCCCTATCGAAAATCTACGACAAGTGAACAGAGAATGGTTACAAGAGACATCGCTGCTGCATAACAGTTCCTATCTGGTGGTTGATGTTGATCTGACAGCTCTTCAATATGCAGTGAACAGAGAATGGTTACAAGAGACATCGCTGCTGCATAACAGTTCCTATCTGGTGGTTGATGTTGATCTGACAGTTCTTCAATAGGCAGTGAACAGAGAATGGTTACAAGAGACATCGCTGCTGCATAACAGTTCCTATCTGGTGGTTGATGTTAATCTGACAGCTCTTCAATAGGCAGTGAACAGAGAATGGTTACAAGAGACATCGCTGCTGCATAACAGTTCCTATCTGGTGGTTGATGTTGATCTGACTGCTCTTCAATAGGCAGTGAACAGAGAATGGTTACAAGAGACATCACTGCTGCATAACAGTTCCTATCTGGTGGTTGATGTTGATCTCACAGCTCTTCAATAGGCAGTGAACAGAGAATGGTTACAAGAGACATCGCTGCTGCATAACAGTTCCTATCTGGTGATTGATGTTGATCTCACAGCTCTTCAATAGGCAGTGAACAGAGAATGGTTACAAGAGACATTGCTGCTGCATAACAGTTCCTATCTGAGGAAGTTCTGGACACTTCACTTATTTGTTAGGTTAATGGACATATGAGGAGCCGTACTGCCTCATCAGTTTCCAAAGTGATTCTCTGCCCAAACTACCTCGAAGGCCTTGTTATAGTCCACAAATTTGGTCTTTAATGGTGAATTCAGCTCCAAGCTCTGTTTTATTATAACGCGCAATGTGATTGTCTGGTTTGTCCTTGACCTACTCTTCACCAGTTGTCCGCCCCTCAGTGATGATCCTATTTAATATATTCCCTGGCACTTATAGCTATATTATTCATCAAGCCCAAATAAACGCAGAATTGATCGTTAAGTGAGGCTTCCAACTGTTACGGTCTCACTGTATCTTTTCTTGCTAGTTGTTATTAAAAGATTCAGCACCGTTGGACGTGAGTTTATTGGGTTGCTTGTCAATATTTCAGATATTATGATTCATCTATTCTAATTCCAGCTTTATAGTTCGATTGCAGTTTTAAGCCATTATTGTGTGATTAAATTATTATTATATTCAGTGTCGTTGTTGTATATTAATTCTTCCGCAGTGTTGGTTAGATTATAGTTAGTCTTATGAATACCTGTGATAACCTGGACTGACCTTGCAAGGATTAACAACAGTCACAGCACAGAGTGAGAACTTGAATAATTCAGGCAATCAACAAGTTCCATTGACGACTGAACAATTTAATATATACTTTTGCACAATGAGCGTAACACATTTCTCACACATTAACTTGGCTTTAACATAGTCCTAAGCTCTACACAATGTTCCTCTCACAGACTTAGCTCGTCTGGGTTAACCGTTACGTTTATAGCGTAATAGAGTGTGCAACCAACTCCTACTGAATCCGATCCTTAGAATTATTATCCCTTCACAATACTAGTGAGTACATTATCCGTAAATCTATAGATCCTGTCTATGTATCATTATTCAACATCTTTGGCTTGCATCGCCAGGCTTTAACTGCCATGTATATAAGTTCAAGGTGAACGTAATCTGCGTTGTTCGCGATTCTAATCTGGACTCTACCTGGTCCTATATTCAATTTGATACGAATTCTTACGCTATTTTACACTTTTCAGTGGATCTGCCGTTCCACATATATATTTAGTCAGTGGCTATGCCACATATTCAAACACGATCCTTAAGTGGTTTTACCACACATTCCAACACTTCCATTCGGCTCAATGGCCATACATAGACTAAATGTAACTAGGCTTGACGCGTCATACATCGATCTGCGCGATTTCTGGTCTTAATTCAATTGAGGAGTTCCGTGCTGCAGGCATGCGAATGTTTGCAACCATTCACATGTCTGCAAGCCGCGAAACAGTCCTCAACATCATCCCCCCGCTCCCAAACGTGATACTCGTGGCACGTGAGAGAGTGGTGGCGAAGATGTGACCGACTATAATCTATGCATGTTATCTAACGTCAAAATGATATGATGAAATTAATATTCATAATTAGAAATAATAATTATAAAATTATGTCCATTGTCAACATCAAGACAAGAAAGTTATCTCAATCCTGTGATTAAAATTTCTCGATAACAAGTCCGCGAGGTTATTATCAGTTCCTGAAATAGGTATTATTGAAAATGCGAATTCTTGTAGTAAAAGAAACCATCTGTGAATTCTTGCGTTTTTCATAGTTCTCGAAGTGATAAACGTGAGCGGACTGTGGTCTGTGTAAATAAAGAACTTTCTCCCTATCAAGTACTTAGACAGTTTTTTCTAAGCACCACACCACCGCGAGCAATTCGCGCTCTCCTGTTGCGTATTTTTGTTCCGCCGGAGTAAGCTTGCGTGAGACAAACAAGCATGGATGGAGTATCCCTTCATAGCATTGAAGCAAACATCCTGCAATTCCGGAACTGGATGCATCTGTTTGAATCAAGAATGGTAAATGTATGTTTGGCAATAACAGGATAGGAGGATTCTTAAATAAATTCTTTATCATAATCAGAGCCTCTTCGCACTGCGGTGTCCATAATATTTTTTTTTGACTACCTTTGGCCAACAATCCGGACAAAGGAGCAGAGATCTGTGCGAAGCGTGGTATAAATTTATGGTAATAGTTAACCAGCCCAAGTAAACTTCTTACTTGTTTCTTAGATGATGGAGTGGCAATCTCCAGTATACGCTTGACTGTATTGTCATCAGGGTGTAATCTATGGTTACCTACGCGGTGACCAAGAAAAGTAATCTCCTGACAACCTATCTGGACCTTAGAAGGTCTTACAGTCAAACCATGTTGTCGTAGTGTAAAGAGAAGAGAAGACAAACCAGTAATATGGTCTTCCCATGAGTTGTGAAATAGACAGATGTCATCGATGTATGTGATGACATCTTTTCTATCGCCCAGAAGGCGGCGCATCATGCGCACAAATGTCGCAGGCGCGTTTACAAGGCCGAAGCACATGTAATTCCATTGGAATAACCCAAATGGAGTAGTGAAGGCAGTGAAAGGCTTGGCATGTTCAGTAAGTGGTATCTGCCAATAGCCTTTAGACAGATCTAGTTTACTAAAGTAAGTGGCCTGTGAAACTTGCGAAAGTAGGTCGTCCAACAAATGCATTGGTTCAGCGTCAGTAATTGTGATACGGTTCAGACGTCTGAAGTCAATACAAATACGGAACGACCCATCCTTCTTTTTCACAATAACCATCGGAAAAGCATAAGGAGATTCTGATGGAGATATAACTCCCAATTTTATCATATCCTTTAGCTCCCTTTCAACCCTGTCTTTATGATGTAACGAAATAGGGTAAGGTCTTAACTTAATAGGATGATCATCCGTTAGAATGATGTCATGAGAGATTAAAGACGTATGACCTGGAAGGTCAGTAAGTACATCGTTAAAAGAAAGAAGAATTTCCCTAACTTGACTGTGTTGTGAAGATGACAAAGTCGAAGAAATTGTGACATCCTTCCAAGATTCGGAAGCTTGTAAAGACGGTAAAGCAAACTGTAAAGGAATTGAAGACGTAGTGTCTTCCTCATTCACTAAAGCAAAAGAAGAAATATGAGGTGAAGACTCAGACACAGACACAGAGTTAATAATAGGAATTAACTCTTGTGGTCTTTCCACTGCCAATTTCAACATATTGACATGGAACGTTTTAATTTTTCCTCTTATGTTTATAGCATAGTCAACATCCGTGACTCGTTTAATAATCACAAATGGACCCTGCCATGAAACCAACAGTTTATTATCCTCATGAGGTAGAAGTAACCAGACTTTTTCCCCAGGATTAAAATATCGGAATCTTCTCCCTTGATTGTGGAATAATCTAGATTTTTGTGTCGCTGATTTAATGCTCTTGGATGCATATGTACACGCATCAATGATTCTTTATCTAAGGTCGATCACCAGCTCGTAACTAGTACGAGTGGATTTATCCACTGATGATCCGACCAGTAAACTTTTTAAGATCATCATTGGGCCACGAGGATTAGAGCCATAGACGAGCTCGAATGGACTAAATCCAGTGCTTTCGTGGGGGACCTCTCGATATGCGAATAAAGCGGCACAAAGTAGCCTGTCCCAGTCCCGAGGACATCCCTCAGTGATCTTGTGAAGAATCTGTTTGAGTGAACCGTTAAGACGTTCACAAACTCCGTTCGTTTGGGCATGATATGCACTTGAAAACGAATGGTGAATGGAGAGCATCGACTCCACTTCTTTCATAATATTTGAGGTGAATTGTGAACCCCTGTCTGATAAAATTTCCTCCGGAAAACCAATACGACAAAAAATTGAAAATAATGCATCTGATACCGACGCAGTATTGATGGTTTTCAGAGGTATGGCCTCAGGACACCGTGTACAAAGATCTACACAGGTTAAGATATATCGGAACCCATTATTCGATGGAAAAGATAACGGACCAATAATATCTATGGCTATCTTCTTAAATGGTCTTTCTGGTACATCAGTGATCTGTAAGGGTGCCGTGTGGAATCTGCCCTTACGTGATATGCTTTGACATGTCGTACATGACCTACAATATAATTTTGTGTCCTTATTGACACCAGGCCAATAGAATTGTGATGTGACTCTAAGTAATGTTCTTTTAATACCCATGTGCCCTGCCATGGGAGAGTCATGCCCTGTTTGTAACACCAAAGGTCTAAATTGTTTTGGAACGACTATCTGATGAATAATTGACATACCATTGTCATAGTATCTTGTAAGTATGGATTTCTTAATTTGAAACCAATGTTGTGCTGATTTAGTATGTTTACTAACTTTTTTTTCTGCTAGCGCAAATAAACGCTGTAAACTTGGATCATTTTTTTGTTTTTCCGCAAACGCCGCTGGTGCTTCAGCAACGACGTCGGGAGACATAATTGTATCTATTATAGGTGTAGGTGGGGTGGCCATATCTGTAGCCAACTGTTGTGCTCTAGTGACAACAGCATTTGCCACCAATGGGTAAGATTCAACCCATTTCGTAATCTCATGTGAAGTGCAATTTCTAACTCCCGGAATGTTACCTAAGATTATCTCAGCCACGGGAGCTCTTAACCCACAAGCATACACTATACCTGTATAAAACGGTGTATCGATATAGACATGTGCTATTGGATATTCTTCTATATTTCCACCAAATATGATACATTTAACAGTTTTACCCGTAAATGCAGAGGGCTCGATAAGCGAGTGTTGTATGCCGACAGTAGAAGAGCCGGTGTCACGTAAAACTCTTACTTCCTTTCCGTAAAAGTATGCCTTGTGGTATGTGAGACGTCCCAAATTCTCACAAGCAGACATAGAAGACATTGTATGACCACACCGAAGCGTATTTTTCCTCTCTGATATCGGATGTGATTGACAAACATAACAAGAGCCATCTAATATGCTGCATGAATTAGCATGTTTGTTATCATCATTCTCATGATCTCGTGTGGTAGTACATGCATTAGCATGACCATGTTTGTCATTATTCTTTGAAGATGATCTGAAATGATTTGTTTTCTTTTTGCCTGATTTTGTCTTATAATAAAAATCTGATGAATCATCATTATCATCATTCCTTTTATATGATGATCCATGATTATTGTAATCCCTGTAATAGTCTTTGTGATAATCATCACGACCCCTGCCTTTGTGGCCTCCACGATCATGAGGTGAATAACCTCGATAACTCCGACGATAGAATCTTGATAGTGAGCGATACCGAGGGAAGTTGTAAGACCCCCGATATTCATGACGAAATTGTGTACGATATCGACCGTCCGTGCTCTGTGATCTAGGTCGGTGATCATACGATCTATGATCATGGAGTGCTGCACACGTAGGCATAGGATCTCGTGGACAAGATCGATGGACATCCTTATTCGGATGTGCCGTGACAAACTGTCTACCGAATTTTTCATATTCTGCAATAGAGTTAGGGTGTCTCTCTTGTAAGAAGGATTCTAAATCATGAATACATGAGGAGAGCACTTTATCACGTAGCATGAGATCCATTAACCCCTCATATGATTTGGTAATACCTGATAATTCTATCCATCTATTGAAATAATGTTTAATGGAAGCAATAAATTCCCCAAAATCAGCGTCCTTACTAGGCTTAGCCATATGGAAACGTTCTCGGAATCCAGATTCAGTTAACTGGAACCGTCTAAGAAGTACTTCTTTTACGACATCAAAATCGTTTCTGCTTTTCTCATCTAGATTCATGAAAACCTTGAGTGAGTCCCCGGTCAAAAAATCAACCAAAAGACTACTCCATCTTTCCTTAGGTATGTTCAAACCTGTAACTTTCATAATAAATCTTGATAAAAATGAATCTATGCAATCTCTAGATTGATCGAAATGTGGCATCTTCAATTTTGGATAAAATACATTTGAACTAGCTGAAGGTCGGGACTGTTCTGATTGCACCCTAGCCAATTCAACAGCCTTTTCCTTCTCAGCATTTAATCTTAAAGTCTCAAGCTCAATAGCATGTTTATGTTCTTGGTCTAATTGAAGTGGTTCCATTCTTCTTATTTGCATTTTCTCCCTATCCAATTCTCTTTCCTTTTCTTGTTGAGCCATCTCTTTATCTTTTTGAGCTAATTCTTTCTCCTTAAGTTCTTTCTGTAATTCTCTCTCTTTTTCTTGTTGAGCTATTTCCTTCTCCTTAAGTTCTTTCTGTAATTCTCTATCTTTTTCTTGTTGAGCAATTTCTTTATCTTTTTGCGCCAGTTCCAACTTTTTAAGTTCGCGTTGCTCAATTCTTTCCTGTTGCGATAAATGCTTTTCATATCTCGTTTCAGCATAAGTCTGCAGATCAGAACCTGATTTACCTAGACTTTGTCCCAATTTAATAAAATCTTCCAACGTAGACATGGTGCTACGTTTCTCAATAACTTATATAAGTAAATTATTTGTCAATAAATATACTATGAACATATGAGCTTAATTAATTCAAAGTAACTATGATATTTACTATAGCCAGAGACAAGAACAGGTGACGATAAACAATGGATGGAACAAGCAAATGAAATGATATATTCACTTATACGACGCTATGAAACAGATAAAAAAGAAACTAAGTTGGTACTAGACATAATAATTAGAGAAATAAAATGTTTAAAGTAACATTACAAAAATTTTACGATACAAGTCGTCCTAAACTAACAATGAGACAGAGATTTTTAGATCACAAATGAATAAAATCGAACAATACGGAAACTAGGATATGCAAATTAAATATCGTAGGCACGCGACGTTACAACTAGCACAAGCAAAGTGATTATATTGCTAACTGAAGAAACATTTATATCCTAACTCAAAAGAAAAATTAATAATCAGTTAGATCCTCAGTCAGCGAATATTATCCCTAAAAGTCGTTAAAATTGCTTAAATCTTCCAAAGGAATATACAAGCAATGATAAGCCCTATCCAACCGTCCCGCGAAGTTACATAAAGTACATCGATAGTAAACACATAATGATAAGTACTAGAACTGCAAAGTAGGACAGACAAGTGACAGTGGAGGAAAAATTGAAGGCCAAAGCTAGCCAACTGGACAACACACACTAGTCGAAAGCTCTAATTTAGACAAGAACTTATCTTCATGTGGTCATGCCATTGTGATCCCCCCAAAAAAACCACAACCAGATGCTCCCAGCTGTTTGACTTGTTTCCATTGAGAAGCAAACTTGACCGGTTGATTGAAGATTTTCAAAATTGATATTGAAAGAAATTCTGTTGAAATACTTCCCCGGTTGCTCTGGAGGTTTAACAAGTGTATGGATTGTCTTTCTGGTTCTATGTGATGGTTCAGGATCAAAAATTGAATGACATACGATCGATTTGATTCAGCGAACTCAGCGACCGTTGATCGGAGTGATGACTCGACCTTGACCTTCGTAACTTGATGTGTAAATTTGAGTTGCCAGATTGGATCTGCGCCTTGAATGAGACTTTCTTGAACTGTTCAATTTCCACTGTTACTTTGTCTGTGACGAACTGAATTGATCTTGAAGTTGTTTCCACTAGAATCTTCCCAACTTGAAGCCTGATTCATGAACATTAGTTCGTTCAATTGGGTAACGGAAAAGATGAATTCTGAAAATTGTCCGAACACTTTCTGACACCAGTATGTTACGGTCTCACTGTATCTTTTCTTGCTAGTTGTTATTAAAAGATTCAGCACCGTTGGACGTGAGTTTATTGGGTTGCTTGTCAATATTTCAGATATTATGATTCATCTATTCTAATTCCAGCTTTATAGTTCGATTGCAGTTTTTAAGCCATTATTGTGTGATTAAATTATTATTATATTCAGTGTCGTTGTTGTATATTAATTCTTCCGCAGTGTTGGTTAGATTATAGTTAGTCTTATGAATACCTGTGATAACCTGGACTGACCTTGCAAGGATTAACAACAGTCACAGCACAGAGTGAGAACTTGAATAATTCAGGCAATCAACAAGTTCCATTGACGACTGAACAATTTAATATATACTTTTGCACAATGAGCGTAACACATTTCTCACACATTAACTTGGCTTTAACATAGTCCTAAGCTCTACACAATGTTCCTCTCACAGACTTAGCTCGTCTGGGTTAACCGTTACGTTTATAGCGTAATAGAGTGTGCAACCAACTCCTACTGAATCCGATCCTTAGAATTATTATCCCTTCACAATACTAGTGAGTACATTATCCGTAAATCTATAGATCCTGTCTATGTATCATTATTCAACATCTTTGGCTTGCATCGCCAGGCTTTAACTGCCATGTATATAAGTTCAAGGTGAACGTAATCTGCGTTGTTCGCGATTCTAATCTGGACTCTACCTGGTCCTATATTCAATTTGATACGAATTCTTACGCTATTTTACACTTTTCAGTGGATCTGCCGTTCCACATATATATTTAGTCAGTGGCTATGCCACATATTCAAACACGATCCTTAAGTGGTTTTACCACACATTCCAACACTTCCATTCGGCTCAATGGCCATACATAGACTAAATGTAACTAGGCTTGACGCGTCATACATCGATCTGCGCGATTTCTGGTCTTAATTCAATTGAGGAGTTCCGTGGTGCAGGCATGCGAATGTTTGCAACCATTCACATGTCTGCAAGCCGCGAAACAGTCCTCAACATCAACTAGACGCTAAAAAAAACAAAAAACAGTCGGAGTGATATTCGGTAGAGGTAGAGTTATAAAAAATAAAAAAATAGACATAAAGATCCAAGGGTATAAAATAAAAACATTAGGAACAACCAAATATTTAGGCATGACTTTAGACCAACAATTAAACTGGAAAAAAAAACATATTGACAAGCTGATTGAGAGCTGCAGAGGATTCACAAATATGATGAGACATCTAAAAGGCAGTGAATGGGGAGCAAGCATTAAGTCACTTCTCAATGTTCTACAGGCCATTTGTAAGGGGGGAGGGGGGGTGGACTATGTAAGCAATATATATATATGACTGCAGCTCACAGCAATAAGAAAAAACTGGACAAAATACAACACCAGGCACTAAGTGCAATAGCTGGAGCCTCAAGTGTAACATCACTTGAAGCACTAGAGGTAGCACTAAGAATAATACCTGTTGCGTGGGTGTTTTGCTCTGAACAATGTTCCATGTGTTATGGATAAAACAATTATAAAATTCTGGCCATTGTTTTCTTCCTTGATATGTTAGTTTTAGTGCATCGTGCCTTTGATGGAAGATTAAACGAATGCGGGGGTGGAAGATTCCAAACAATACTTGAACTTTGGAATACGATTGATTTGATAAGTCATTTCATCGAGTCCGTACATTTAATTCACATGTACACATTTCAAATAGGGACAGAACATGAGTCATGCATAAATTAATCAATGGCGTAGACTGCTGTTTTACGTGTCAATGTCTGTTTAAGGATACAGAGCAGTAATTGTCGTCAGAACATCACAGCTATATGCACGCGCAGCTAGACATGGCTACCTGCCGACAGTGAGACTGCGAGTCTGAATATATTCATACGAATTTGACGATTATTCTTCTCCTTCTGAGAATTCTAGTTAAAATACTAACCTCCATATATTTCCTTCTCATATCGAGTTCTAGGACTGACCCTGGTCCATCAAAAATACACATATAAATGGCTATATCATGCCATCGAATTGGAAGGTTAGAACAACGCAGCTATTCAGCTTGGCGGTCAAGTAACAAAGGGTAGCGTTTCTTAGTTACCGACTGTGTCCTAAACAACGCTATACACGTCATAATCGATCGTGTATGAAGCGTTCAGTAATTGAAACATCTATCGCAATATATTAAATGTCTTAACCTTTACAATTGCACGTCTGGTAACCTTTAGCAGATGGCGTTAATATCATATACCGTAACAATTCCCTGTACACCGGGGAAAAAAAAATCGATAGATTTTTTTTCAAGATCTATCCGACTTAACAATTTTTCAAAAAAATTTAACACAATTGTGACATATGGCCGACGATGTTCTGAGTAGAACCGTGTCGCGGTCATGTCAACTAACTATTTGTCATAGTCATCTAATATTAAGCACATTGTATATCAATATTATACATATTATTATATCAACTAAATAAATGTCCAATGTTAATAGTGAATGATAGAATTAAATTAAAGTAAGGTCTGTCGTATTAGTATGTCATATAGGAATTAATTTGACTAATTAAAATTAAATTAATTAATTAAACTAAGAGTTAAATTATTAAGGTTCTAATGTAACGCGATGTTATGAGAGAAGAAAAAGACAAAATAAGTGATTATATACTTATTATGTTCGCAAATATTTGGTAATCAAAGTATTTCCTTTTTAAGTGCTTAAGGAGAAGTCATTTTTGAGTTACTTCCCTTGAAAGTAGTTCCGTCATCTTCGATCGGACTCCGCGGGCGAATTTAGGCCTACTGCGATTTATTCTTTGGCTGGGTAGGAATAGATTATTCTTGCTTCAGTATATCTATGGCCTGAATTTATACGTAGTGTTTGTATGAGTAGGACGAGTCTGTCTTATATATGGATATCTTTACATTTCTAAGTCGAACTATGTTGGTTGTCGCTAGAAAAGGTCAAAGGCTATGCAGCGGAAGTATCGCTAGCAAGGGGTGTGATTCATGGCTGTCATCCTGTCTGGATGTAGAATTTTGATGTAGCCGGCCTATCGCCGAAAATGTGATCTATAAGTAGATGGGGAAAAGTGATAGTCATTTAGACATGTTGTATGTACTTTACCCCAGTGTTTATTCTCTTTTGCCAAGGAATGGCAAAGTTATATTTCGCATAGAAAGGTAAAACCACAATTTATTATGAACTTGGGCTTCGCCATCGTTGTCGATAAACAGATGCACAGTGGTACTTTTGAAAAGAATATTTATTCAAAGGAAGATGACATTCCTATGTATCAGCACTAGATTATATGATATTATTCAATTACCTCTATGACAGAAGTTATGAAGAAATGAGGACATTTAACGAATGACCAATTTTGGTCTGGATCCTATAGTGAGTGAAACTCACGAGAGAAGAACAGCCATGTTGAAATTCATATACTTTGTATTTATCGAGTGAGAAAAAGGGATGCCTGTACTATCGCTCGATGAACCAAGAGATCACTGCTACATGTGAGAACCCATGTCTGGGATTCCTATATCTTTATGGAAAAATATATATATTGAACTTTACATGAAGGGATATTCGCTAGACGAGATTAGGTCTAGGAGCCTTCCTATATATTGGTTATGGTCTGACGTGCCCAGTCAGTAAAGCCAGATGATTTACATGATGGAACTCTGAATGCTTATTTACGAATGCTCCATTATGATATTTGCCAAGCATGAATGCTAACTTAAGATGATATGCCTGTGATCAACATTATGCTGTCTATGTCGACATTTGTTCCTGTAACCATACACGTACTGTCCAAGTGTGCGTCTCATTAAATGTTATAAAAAGACCACCGTAGTTCCAGTACTTCTTGAATTCGAACAGTGTGAGTATGAGTGATGTACTACCAACTTGTCAACTCTATCGAATCATTCTACCATTCGCGTTCTGACATTCATATACACACTCATTGTCTACACTCACATTCTTGTCGGAGCCTCATCACGTTCCAGGACAAGATGACCTGTATGACCAAAACTGTGCTGGGTTTAATGAGTTGACAATCGTTACACTTTACTACACCAGTCCCAACATCTACATTTATCAACTGGTGGACATTCACGTCATTTAACAAATAAAGCGTGATTCAACAACTAGTAGCCAGTATGAGTTAACAACAATACAGAGTTTATCAACTGGTGTGCCAGCTTCCTGGGTCAACCTGCACAGTGACCATATTGAGAAGTAAACTACTGAGACCAGACGTTCCTTGGGGTCTGTTACGACACACAAATACATCAGCAGTACAACTCTACAGTGATGTCAGCGTGACCTGTCCTGTCGAGAGTATGCGGTAACTAGGTCAGCGTTTGTTGACATTTGGTTCGTTGGACATTTGCCATACAACTGACAGTGTTACACAGCAAGCTTGGTTGAAACATAGAACATTACACATCAGGACTGGAGAATATTTGACAGTGTTTGCGAAAGGAAATGTTATTGAACTGAGAAGTCCTACATCGATTGTTATCATTCACATCAACGATGGAACTTCTATTTCTGTGTTGAATTTAAAATAATTAGACCAGAAGTATTTGTTTAATAAAGTACCACAGTACTGTACTATTAGGCAGTGTAACTGAGCCTTCTTTACAACACATTCTTTCTGCAACACTCTATTTACATCATATTGCCATACTATTTATGCAATTATGTATTTATGTTTAAATATTTATATGTGATATTTGTTTGTATCCAGCGGGTTGTTGTTTTGGTTGGGCGGTGTCACACAACAGAGTATCCCACGTAATAGAGGGTCTGATGTGTGCGTTTCTATAGGTGCAATTTTCTTGATTGAAAATTTGCTGCGACAGCTGTTGCTATTAGTGTTAGCTGTGAAGACTGTACTCATTGTTGTTTTTGTAATATTCCTCTGTTCTTTAGTTTGTTTTGATTTGTTTGTAATTTGTTGGTCTACCCTATTCTATCTTTCAGTTCTATTCTCAATTTATATTTATATACTGTGGCGTTATTTGTATTTGTTATCCTCTTGCGGTTTATCTTTTATTGTTTTTCCCATTTGATTTATGTCATTTCCGCAAATGTTTTCATGTTCTTCTGTATAACTGTTTTGTTTTGTGCCTGATCGACATACACTATTTAAAATATAGTTGATCATATAAATTGATGTACAAGAATCAACTGATAGTTAATTGCTATTACTAAAGGTACACAGTTGATGATATAAAACACTATTTCTGGTGCACTGCACTTATATTATAAAGTGAACCAGCAACTTATAGCTGTTATTATATAAGGATTTATACAAGACCTTTGTAAGGCTTGTTTCCCACAGTGATTGGGATAGTTAAGTACTATTTTCCACAGGTTAAAAAGTTATCATACAAGGTCTTTGATTAAGACTAAGAAAGTGAATTTATTTACTTTTGCAAATTACTGATCTTATTAGACAAGATGTCTACATTAGATTATTTTATCACACAAGGCAGGGCTCTTGATAAGACTGGTCAGCAATTAGAAGAATGGGCAGTTGCTCAATATGACAAAGCATTAGCTGCTGCTGCTGAAGAAAGAAAAGCATTGATTGAAGAAAAGAAATTAGCAGCTGAGGAGAAAAGATTAGAAGCTGAGGAAAAAAAATTACAAAGAGAGGATGAACAAAAGAAATTGCAGATACAGACTGATGAAAAAAGATTCCAGATGGAAATGGAAAAAGAGAGAAGAAAAGATGAAGCTGCTGCAGAAGAGAGAAAATTACAAGCTGAAGCTCAAGAGAAAAAAGCAATAAGAGAACATGAACACCAAAAAGAACTTTTAGCATTTGAGTTAGAAAAGTTAAAGTTAACAAACATAAGTGATGGTAATCAAGCATCTGGTGGTAATGGTAAACCCTTTACTTACAAGGTCAAGGTACCAGCGTTCAACCCTTCCAGTGATGACATAACATTCTGGCTAAATAGATTTGAACGCTCGTGTCGAGCCCATAATGTGGACAAATCACAATATGCTAACCAGTTATCAGAAAATCTGAAAGGTGATTCTCTGACTAGTTTAAGTTTGGTTGAAGAGGCTGACAAAGATAACTATGATGTTATTAGGGCAGCCTTATTAAAGAAGTATCAGTTGTCTGAAGAGGGTTATCGGAAGTTGTTTAAGACAATGGTGCCTGAGGCAGGTGTAGAATTCTCAGAATTCATTGCAAGGACACGTCTTACATTTGATCGTTGGATTGAGCTATCCAAAACAGAAAAGACTTATGAAGCCCTTATGGACTTGATACTCAGAGACAAGATTATGTCAAGTATAAATAAACCTTTCCTCGAATTCTTACATGAGCGTAAACCTAAGTCTCTAAAAGAAATGGAACAGTATTGTACCCAATACGTCACTGCACATCCGGACGTAGTTATTAGCAACAGTAAGGTTAAAGAAGGTATGCCAGTTGCTTCTGCAACACCATACAACCCTAATCACTCTCACAAATTCCAAGGACCTCAAAATAGGTTTAATAAAAAAGGTAACTATTACAGTTATCAGAACCAAGGTAACCAATCATTTCAGGGTTCTTCTTCGAATACCTGGAGAAGAGCTGACAGCCCTCGATTCAGGGGTGGTCATAATTACAGGAACTTTCGCAAAGGAAGTCATTCTAGAAACTATCCAAGTTTTCCTTCATGGAGACAACAGGATCATAATTACCGAGATACTCATTATAATGAATATGATGATAGTAACCAAAGGAGCTATGATTCAAACCCGAGTAGGGGTTATAATAGTGGAAACAATGATAAGTACAGAGGCAATAATAACAGAGGTAGAGCACAATTCAAAAAACATAAAGCTCATTACCAGGCGAACTCTGCACAGCAAGAGTCCCACGAAGCCTATAAACAAAATAAAGATAATGATGACTCTAATAATATGGCATGTGCCGCTTTTGATTTTGGGAGAGCATCTCAGTGCCCCCAATGCAAAACATTATTTGAGCCAACCACAGTGTCTACTTTAAGCTGTGGGCATCCTCTTCCCGCTCTTCCTGCGTCAATCGCGCATGATGGGAGAGGTTCTCTTGTCTTACACAAAGGTTTAGTAAATGACAATCCAGTCTCAGTACTTTTTGATTCTGGATGCACAACTATTGGGGTTAGGCAGTCACTCATAGATCCTTCTCATTCTACAGGCAAAGTAGTCAAATGCGTAACATTTGGCGGCACCATAGAGAAATACTCTACCGCTATAATTAGGATTGCTACTCCTTTCTTCACAGGAGATGTACACGCATGTCTTTTGCCGAATCCGATCGCTGATCTTATCATCGGTCGCATTCACGGAGTCAAAGAATGCACTCCGGAGCAAATTTCCGTTTGGGAAAATCAAAATATGCAATCTGCTAATGCGGTAGTCACTAGAGCTCAAGCTCTCAATATGCCTGAAACTTCATCTGTTGAAGATAATGAAGTGCATAACCAAGATGATCCCTTGGTAATTTCTCGTGACTCGTTTATAAAACAACAAGAAGAAGATCCGACTCTTAAGAAATTCTTCACTCTTGTAACGAAAGGTGATCCGAATAAAGATTCAAATTGTAAATCTTGGATTACAATGAAGAATGGCGTACTTGTACGTATGGTGCAAGACTCCACTAAGTCAAGTCATTCTCAGATTCTTGTACCCAAGAATTTGAGAGTTAAAATCTTACAACATGCACACGACTCTCAGTGTGCTGGTCACATGGGTTTTTCCCGTACAAAGTCAAGAGTTCTTGCGGCTTTCTTTTGGCCTTTTGTGAACAAGGACATACGGATCTATTGTCGATCCTGTAAAGTATGTCAAGAAGTCAAATCCAAAGGTCCTCGTCATGCTGCGCCTATTCAGGCTGCAGATATTCCTATTCGTCCATTCCAGAAAATGGCGATAGACATCATTGGTCCATTCAAGATCAAATCTGCTAGAGGACATCAGTTTATCTTAACGTGTGTAGACATGTGCACACGTTGGCCAGAGGCTATCCCTCTAAAGAGCATTACTACCGCTGACATTGCAGATGCTCTTTGGCTTATATTTTCTCGGCTGGGATTCCCCGGAGAAATATTATCAGATCATGGCACCCAACTGATATCGGATACCATGTCTCAAGTAATGTCTACTCTACAGATAGAGAGATCTTTGAGTAGCATCTATCATCCTATGTCCAATGGGATGGTCGAGCGACTAAATAGAACACTTAAGAACTTATTAGGGAAGATAACTGAGGATCATCCTCAAGATTGGGATAGGGTTTTACCCGCGGCCCTCTTCGCGTACAGAGAGGTCCCCAATGAACATACAGGGTTTTCGCCCTTTGAACTTGTCTTTGGCGCGCGACCGCGCGGCCCAATGTCTTTGCTGCATGATCTTATAACAGCTGACAATATTGACGATGACACAAAATCTTCTTACGAGTATGTCATCGCGCTGAGACAGAAGATTATCGAAGCATGCAAATTGGCAACGTCCTCTTCTGAATTTGCTAAGCAGAAGGCAAGACAATTTGCTAATAAGAAGAGAACTTTACGACAACTTTGTCCTGGTGACAAAGCATTTGTTTTGCTACCTTGTCGTGAAAATAGACTCCTTATTAGTTGGAAAGGTCCGTACGATATAATATCGAAAATTTCAGATGTTGACTACATCGTCGATATCAACGGGAAGCATAAAACCTTCCACATCAATATGCTTACGGAGTTCCATGAACGTCCTGACTATCTACAGCCTATTTTCCAGGCAACGGACGATTCTCATGTCAAACATGGTCATTACTCATCACTGTCTGTAATACAGGATGAGGAAACAAGTTTTTCGGATGTTAATCTTCCGCTTCCAATGATCCCACTTCATTCTAGTGAATCATGGAAAGACGTTACTGTTTCTCCTGATTTGTCTCTAGGAGAACGGCGACAAGTTTCGGTTATGTTACAAACATTTCAGGATGTCCTCACTGACATCCCTGGACAAACTCATGTCATTGAGCATGACATTGTTCTAACTGAACATACTCCAATTAGGGTTAGACCTTATCCTATCCCTATACATTTCCAAACACAGGTTGAAAAGGAGTTGGATGAAATGATAGATTTACAAATAATCGAACCATCCACTTCTGCATATTCTTCGCCGATGGTTATTGTTCGGAAAAAAGACAATAACATACGTCTTTGCGTTGACTATCGCAAATTGAATCAAGTTACGAAGTTCGATGCTGAACCTATGCCTTTACTAGAAGAGTTACTTACTCGTCTTTCTAAATCGCATTTTTTCACTATACTTGATTTGTCTAAAGGATATTGGCAAGTTCCATTATCCGAACGCGCCAAACCTCTTACCGCTTTCTCTACTCCCAGAGGCCTTTTCCAATGGAATTTTATGCCTTTCGGCCTTATGAACGCACCAGCTACATTTGTACGCATGATGCGTCGAATCCTATCGTATCGGTCAGATGTCATTGCTTATCTAGACGACATCTGTCTTTTCAGCGATACTTGGGAAGATCACTATTCAGGGTTAGTTGAATTATTATCAACTCTGCGTGAGTATAACCTGACAGCAAAACCATCTAAAGCTTGTATTGGCTTTAGCGAAATTGCTTTCTTAGGCCATCGAGTAGGTCACGGTTTCTTGAAGACAGAAGACCATAATATCACTAAGATACTTAACATCTCTATCCCTAGGACTAAAAAGCAAGTGCGAAGTCTTTTAGGTCTCATACAATTTTATGGACGTTTCATTCCGAATCTGTCCTCTATCATGGCACCTCTCTCTACACTATTAAAGAAAGGGTCGCCTAACATGGTTCACTGGTCTCATGAATGCCAATCCTCACTAGAGAAGATCAAAACTATGTTTTCATCACCACCTATTTTAGTGTTACCTACAACAGATAAGACATTTGTTCTTCGTAGTGACGCTTCATCCACTGGGATTGGAGCGGCACTAATGCAAGAGTACTCTGGAACTCTGCATCCTGTAATGTATATATCCAGAAAACTTAATGCTGCAGAAAGGAATTACTCGGTTTTAGACCGTGAATTATTGGCAATGGTTTGGTCAATTCTCAAACTCCAAAGATTCCTTCTGGGCGCGCATTTCGTAGTGGAAACTGACCAAAAAGCTCTTACGGCTATCCAAAGTAAGAACTTGAAGAGCTCGAGATCAACTCGATACGCAATCGCTCTTCAACCTTTTCATTTTTCGGTACGAGCTATCCGTGGTTCAGAAAATGTGATGGCGGACATTCTGTCCAGATGCCCACATGATGCCACTTAACTGTTAAATATTGGATTTTTTAATATGTATAACTTTACAACAGTTATTTTTTTGTTCTTTACTAAGATACACATTTGTAATTTAATAATAGAATGATGGTATCTCTACTTAGCGGTTTATTGATGTTTATTCACCGCTGTTCTTTGATGATTGTTTCTTCATAAATCATAAATTTAAGATTATAGTGTGAATTTTTGGTATGCATTGTATAATTACCAGAATTGTATTATACGTACATCACACCTTCCTGGAAACATTTATTCGTAGAGAAACAATTTCTCTCAGATTTTGAGATATATTCTCACCGGTCATATTAGGAATTATAGTTATTCCTGATATTTGCATCTGCGCAGTATTCTTGCGTTTTGAGCCTATTGTATGGTGCTCCTAGATGTATTTAAAAAAAAAAAAATTTTTTTTTTTTTTTTTCCCGGGAGGTGTGGTAAGACTGTAAAGGGCAATTTTTACTATCTTGCAATATAATACATTTATATACTTATTATGTTCGCAAATATTTGGTAATCAAAGTATTTCCTTTTTAAGTGCTTAAGGAGAAGTCATTTTTGAGTTACTTCCCTTGAAAGTAGTTCCGTCATCTTCGATCGGACTCCGCGGGCGAATTTAGGCCTACTGCGATTTATTCTTTGGCTGGGTAGGAATAGATTATTCTTGCTTCAGTATATCTATGGCCTGAATTTATACGTAGTGTTTGTATGAGTAGGACGAGTCTGTCTTATATATGGATATCTTTACATTTCTAAGTCGAACTATGTTGGTTGTCGCTAGAAAAGGTCAAAGGCTATGCAGCGGAAGTATCGCTAGCAAGGGGTGTGATTCATGGCTGTCATCCTGTCTGGATGTAGAATTTTGATGTAGCCGGCCTATCGCCGAAAATGTGATCTATAAGTAGATGGGGAAAAGTGATAGTCATTTAGACATGTTGTATGTACTTTACCCCAGTGTTTATTCTCTTTTGCCAAGGAATGGCAAAGTTATGTTTCGCATAGAAAGGTAAAACCACAATTTATTATGAACTTGGGCTTCGCCATCGTTGTCGATAAACAGATGCACAGTGGTACTTTTGAAAAGAATATTTATTCAAAGGAAGATGACATTCCTATGTATCAGCGCTAGATTATATGATATTATTCAATTACCTCTATGACAGAAGTTATGAAGAAATGAGGACATTTAACGAATGACCAATTTTGGTCTGGATCCTATAGTGATTGAAACTCACGAGAGAAGAACAGCCATGTTGAAATTCATATACTTTGTATTTATCGAGTGAGAAAAAGGGATGCCTGTACTATCGCTCGATGAACCAAGAGATCACTGCTACATGTGAGAACCCATGTCTGGGATTCCTATATCTTTATGGAAAAATATATATATTGAACTTTACATGAAGGGATATTCGCTAGACGAGATTAGGTCTAGGAGCCTTCCTATATATTGGTTATGGTCTGACGTGCCCAGTCAGTAAAGCCAGATGATTTACATGATGGAACTCTGAATGCTTATTTACGAATGCTCCATTATGATATTTGCCAAGCATGAATGCTAACTTAAGATGATATGCCTGTGATCAACATTATGCTGTCTATGTCGACATTTGTTCCTGTAACCATACACGTACTGTCCAAGTGTGCGTCTCATTAAATGTTATAAAAAGACCACCGTAGTTCCAGTACTTCTTGAATTCGAACAGTGTGAGTATGAGTGATGTACTACCAACTTGTCAACTCTATCGAATCATTCTACCATTCGCGTTCTGACATTCATATACACACTCATTGTCTACACTCACCTTCTTGTCGGAGCCTCATCACGTTCCAGGACAAGATGACCTGTATGACCAAAACTGTGCTGGGTTTAATGAGTTGACAATCGTTACACTTTACTACACCAGTCCCAACATCTACATTTATCAACTGGTGGACATTCACGTCATTTAACAAATAAAGCGTGATTCAACAACTAGTAGCCAGTATGAGTTAACAACAATACAGAGTTTATCAATGATCCATCCGTAGTCTTGATCCTGATGAATTCTTTTAGGCAAAAGTGTTCAAACGTTCACGTCGGAAAGAAATGTCATTTATCACTGCATCCAAGAATTAAGAGTCCATAAGTTTCGACTTGTCGTAGATATTATTCCTTGGTATTTATATCCGTGTATGGACGATGAATTCTTTTACTGTGCATATAGTGTAGATATAAAGTTTAAATTGAAGGCAAGGCAAAAGTGTTCAAACGTTCACGTCGGAAAGAAATGTCATTTATCACTGCATCCAAGAATTAAGAGTCCATAGGATAATAAGTTCGACTTGTCGTCAGATATTATTCCATGATTGTTCAACGGTATTTATATATCGTGTATGGACGTTAGACGAAGTTCCAATGTCAATATGTCTTTTAGTTCAATTCTGTGATGCATATAGTGTATATAAAGTTTAAATTGAAGGCAAGGTTATTTCCCTTATAGTTGATACTTCGTTCAATCTAATGTAGTTCTGATTGATGTAGTTTAAGAGTGTCAATGTTGATTATTCGTCGTCAATAGGATTACGTGACAATGCATCTGCCACACAATTTTCAGTGCCAGGAATATGTTCAATGGAGAACTCGAATGGCTGTAGGATGATTGAATATCTGGCAAGTTTCTGGCTTGTATGATTAGAGCGACGCAAGGATGCTACAGCACGTTGGTCCGTCTGTATGGTGAAGGGAGCACCGAGCAAGAATTTTTCAAGCTTCGTTATTGCCCAGATCAGCGATAAAAGTTCCTTGTCAACTGTTGAATACTTTGTTTCTGCCGGCTTTAGCTTTCTTGAGATGTATAACGTAGGATGTAGAATGCCATCATGATTCTGGAGCAGGCATGCACCAATGCCGTAGTTACTAGCATCTGTTCGTAAGAAAAATCTTTTGGAAGCATCGGGAAGTCTTAAAATTGGTTCATGCGAGAACAAATTTATAATTTTGTTGAAAGTTTCATTGCATGTACCAGTCCATGTCACCTTCACCGGCATATCTTTTTTTAACAATGAAGACAATACAGCCGTGATGGATGACAAGTTTGGTATGAATCTACTGTAATATTGAACAAGTCCTAACAAACTCCTGACCTGTTTCTTCGTCTGAGGAACTGCTATGTTTAGAATTTTGGAGACTGTACTAGGTAACGTTCGGATATATCCCGATCCAATGATATGTCCCAAAAAGGTTATCTCATTACACGCGATTTGCACCTTTGTAGGTTTAGCAGTTAGATGATAATTCCTTAGAGTGTCAAAAACATATCTAAGTCCCGAAACATGTTCCTCAAACGACGAACTAAACAAGCATATGTCGTCAATATATGTAATAACGTCTGGATGACAGATAAGTTAGAATAATAACAAGTAGATACTGTGTTGTCATCTAGTTCATGAAAAATTGACTGTAAGTGTTCAGGACGTGTATGAAATTGCTTGAGCATGTTAATATGAAATATCTTTTTGTGTCCCTTGATATCTAAGACGTATAAGAATAAATGACCAATAAGGAAAAGAAATGATGACTGACTAGAGCTGAGTCATCAAGAAATAAGACAAAAGGATGAGCGTACACCATTATCTGCGTGGCGCAGAATCAGGTAGTAATTGTAACTTTAGATAACGGTGATGAAAATAAACACCATTATCACGCTCGATTACCCAACGAGCGTCTCGATTGTTACGAAATGTAACCATCGCCTGTCTATTCTGCCCATCGCATGATGGCAGAAGGCGAACAAACTTAACGTTTGCTGTATAATCAAAAAAAATTCTAAGTGCCTGCCAGGTAGTATCCTGCGGCAGATTTCGCACTAACACTGTGCGAGAATACGCACTTTTCCCAATATATGTAGTATCATTGTCACGAAATAGTGGACAATGATGATATGTATTCTTTGTCAAAGAATTAACCTTCCTTTTCAACGCCGACATTGTCTTTCTGTTGGATGTCGTATCATCCTGACTGGACTGAGGATGATACCTATCATCACCAAAGGTATTAAGTTTCCTACATGTCGTAGACATGTCCTTGCTGGGCAAAGTAAAAACTTTTTCATCATAATTATTTGTGTTAACTTTATGTTTCCTTTGGTTAGACTTAGAAACGGCTGGTTTCTTCGACAGATCACCTACACGACTTTCGGTGACGTCACGTTGTTAGGGATTATACTGAGTACTGCGTCATCTCAGCCTCGTACTGGTCATGTGATCGAAACTTGATCGTAAACATTTCATTCGAAAGTCATGAAGAAATTTTTTTGTCGTCCCCAGACACCGGACACCACTGTTGCGTGGGTGTTTTGCTCTGAACAATGTTCCATGTGTTATGGATAAAACAATTATAAAATTCTGGCCATTGTTTTCTTCCTTGATATGTTAGTTTTAGTGCATCGTGCCTTTGATGGAAGATTAAACGAATGCGGGGGTGGAAGATTCCAAACAATACTTGAACTTTGGAATACGATTGATTTGATAAGTCATTTCATCGAGTCCGTACATTTAATTCACATGTACACATTTCAAATAGGGACAGAACATGAGTCATGCATAAATTAATCAATGGCGTAGACTGCTGTTTTACGTGTCAATGTCTGTTTAAGGATACAGAGCAGTAATTGTCGTCAGAACATCACAGCTATATGCACGCGCAGCTAGACATGGCTACCTGCCGACAGTGAGACTGCGAGTCTGAATATATTCATACGAATTTGACGATTATTCTTCTCCTTCTGAGAATTCTAGTTAAAATACTAACCTCCATATATTTCCTTCTCATATCGAGTTCTAGGACTGACCCTGGTCCATCAAAAATACACATATAAATGGCTATATCATGCCATCGAATTGGAAGGTTAGAACAACGCAGCTATTCAGCTTGGCGGTCAAGTAACAAAGGGTAGCGTTTCTTAGTTACCGACTGTGTCCTAAACAACGCTATACACGTCATAATCGATCGTGTATGAAGCGTTCAGTAATTGAAACATCTATCGCAATATATTAAATGTCTTAACCTTTACAATTGCACGTCTGGTAACCTTTAGCAGACGGCGTTAATATCATATACCGTAACAATTCCCCTCAAGCTAAGAAGAAAAGAACTTACTGAATTACATAATCAAAGTACTAATAGACAAAAACCACCTAGCCCATGCAATATTTGTGAGAAATCTCCCAACGACATGGGATACCCCACGTGACCCTCAGGATACCGAGTAGGATGGAAGTGCATGTAGGTAATAGAAGAACATAAGACTATAACCTGTGCAATAAACTGTAGGAGTAAATACACTCCAGCAATTCCTTCTTGTGAGCACACGACAAACACCAGTTTTCAAGTCATCATCATCATCATCAGTTGCCATCTCCACAACGAAGGTTGGCTGTAGAGGATCTCCAACGTCTTCTGTCTCTTGTCTTGGTGGTGCACTCTGATAGACTCTTTCCCGTCCATCTCTTGATGTTATCTTCCCACTTATAGCGCTGTCTTCCCCTTGCACGTTTGCCTTCAACTCTCCCTTCTGTTATGGTCTTCTGCAAGGTGTTATGCCTTTTTATGTGGCCAAAGTATTTTAGCTGCCGAACTTTGACCTCCCTCATTAGTTCTCTTTTCATACCTAGATTTTCTAGGACCTCCTTATTTGTTTTCATCTCTTTCCATGAGATACGCCCCATTCTTCTATATATCCACATTTCAAGAGCCTCAATTCTTTCTTCCAAATGCATGGTCCAAAAGCTAAACCATAATTCCTCAAGTAACTCGTGCATTTCTGTAAATCTTCTTTCTTTGTTAACTTGACCAGATATTCCTCAGTGTAGTCACCTTGTACTTCTTATGTTCCAGACGCCATAATTTTTAAAATATCTCTGAAGATGTATTAAATGTCTGATTTGATGTCCTCTCACAGAATGCCTTGTGTGTTTGGAGACAGTATGCAGGAAGTGTGAAATTCAGAGAAAAATCAGTTTGGCGTCATATTCATTCTGAAAGAACTTTCTAATGCATGTAAAATATCACCAAGAGCTTACGCACAGAGATGGTGTATCAAAGAAAATGCATATTAAATATATCTTAGATCATATTTGGAAATGTGGCATATCATTTGGCACCAGAGAATTTGAAGTTTACTAAAGTATGCTTGAGAATCACAATTTTAAAACCAAATAAAAGGGGTTTTTTAATTTGTTTTTCTGTTTTTGCGTTTTTCTCGAAATTGAGTATGCCGATAAGTTACAAATTTTGTCAGACGCGTCGCTGTTATGTTATTGTCACAAACACACACACACACACACACACACACACACACACACACACACACACACACACACACACACACACACACACAGAGACGCACACTATATATATATATATATATATATATATATATATATATATGTCACCGATTGCCTCCCCACAGCTCTGCAGTAGTGGTCCACCAGTGGCCAACACTCAAGAGTATCTAATATGGGTCTTCAAAGGTGTCTACCTTCGCACAAGATTACTGTTGGCAGAGTTGTAGATAGAAGGAGAAGGATGCTTCTATCTCAAGAGAGTATCCAGAAGTCAAGAACTATGCTGCATAGGGCAGAGCACTATTAACGTATATCTGATCCGTCGCCTTTAGTGCAGAATTAAGCAATGGTTTTAGCCCGTTCAAGCCCCCAGCTGGTGTAAATCCAGCGAAATTCCTTTTTATTTGTTCTGTAGATGTAGGTATATGTCTAGATGTACATATTAAAGAGTCTTGCTCATACGTTTGCTTTCATCCTATAATAACTGAATCAACAATGATTGTTTTATTTTAAAATAACATGAAACAAATTTAATATTCAATTAGTTTTACTTACTTACTTACTTACTTAGTCGTTCCCCTTCTACCGTGAGGTGTAGAGGTTTGGAAGAGAGAGCGCCAGACTATCCTATCGGCTGTCTTCCTCCTGGCTTGGTTCCATTCTAGTCCTCGGTCCTTCAATGATTGTCTAATGTTGTCCTCCCAGCGGACTCTGGGTCGTCCTGCTGGTCTGGATCCCTGGCTCTTTGTTTCCCATGCTTGTCGTGGTAGCCGATCTTCTCCCATTCTGCAGACATGGCCAAACCATCTTAGTTGGGACTGTTCTACTGGGTCTGCAGAGGGTGGGATTTCAGGCCTTGACGTATCGTCTGGTTGCGGACCATGTCTCTTCTTGTTACTTCAACCCCCTTCCTCAGATACCTCATTTCTGAAGTTTGAATCTGGCTTTTGTGGGTTGTAGTCATTGCCCATGTCTCGCATCCATATGTCAAGACTGGGACATAGATGGAGTGGTATACAGCCATCTTCGTTTTCTTAACAACCTCTCTCTTGCTGAGGAATCCTCGATTTATGGCCTAAAAAAGTCTCCCAGCTGCATCTGTTCGAGTGGCCAACTCTTCTTTGATGCTTCCCTTTCGGTCTATAATAGCTCCGAGATATTTAAAGTGGTCGACCTGCTCCAGGACCTGTTCTCCCAGCTTAATCTGATGTCTTCTTTCTTCTCGTGATATCACCATGGATTTTGTTTTAGAGCTGCTTATGACCATCCCTCTCTTCTCCAGCTCTTCCTTCCAGACTTGCAGGTTGGATTGGAGATGTGCCTCTGATTTAGCAATCAGGGCAACATCATCAGCAAATGCTAGCTCTGAAATACATATCTGTCTCATCTTCCAGTACCCCACTGAATACTTTCTTGTTCTCTCCTTACATGCCTTGATAACATCGTCCATGAGGAGAATGAAAAAAATAAGGTGACAGGCAATAACCTTGTCTTACACCAGTGGTGGTCCTGAACTCCTCTGACTTATGGTTTGCTGTCCTCACATAATTTCTGCATGACTTGTAGAAGCTCTGTATAGCATGAATCAGAGGTACTGGAATGTTCTTCCTTGCCAAACAGTCCCAAAGTTTGCTCCAGGGGACCCTGTCAAACGCCTTTTCCAGATCTATGAAACAAAGATGGATCTCACTCTTATACTCAAGAGCCTTTTCACTCAGCTGTCTGAGTGTGAAGATTAGGTCTTGAGTACTTCGGTTTGCTCGGAATCCGCACTGGATCTTATCCAATTGTGGCTCAGCTAGGCGTCGGAGTCTCTGCTCTAGGATTCTAGAGTAGATTTTACCAGGGACACTGAGAAGGGATATGCCTCTGTGGTTTCCACATTGTCGATTGTCACCCTTTTCGAAAATTGGTGTTATGATGGCAATCTCCCAACCCTTTGGTATGGTCTTGTTGCACCACGCTGCCTGTAGGACCCTTAAGAGTAATAGGGCACCTGATGCTCCCATGTACTTAACCATTTCTGGTGTTACACCATCATGCCCTGCTGCTTTGTCCATCTTGATTTTCTCCAGTGCTGCCTTCAGTTCTTCCATCTTTATGTCATCTTCATCACCATTGTATTCCTCTTCTGTGCTAGTGGTTATCATTTCTGATGCTTGACCCTGCTCACCATCAAGGAGTTCTGAGAAATATTCTTTCCATCTTTCCATTACTTCCTTCGGGGCAGTAAGCAATTTGCATTGCTTGTCCTTTATAAATTTGAGAGGGCATTGTTTTTCCTTCCTCGTGTTCTTTAAGGTCTTGCAGAACAATTTCTGGTTTTCGTGCGCATCTTTTTCTAGCTTTTCTCCAAATTCTTCCCAGGACTTCTGTTTTGCTGCTAGCACCTTGTTCTTTGCTCCTGTTCTAAGTATCACATATTCTCTATATTTCTCTATTTGTCCTGCTGTGTTTTTAGCTCCTAAGTATTGTTTCCATGCCATTTGCTTCTCTTTTATTTTCTCTTTGACTTCCTCTGTCCACCAAGGTGTCCTCTTCCTCTTGTTCCCAATTCGGACTTCACCACATGCTTGTGCAGCAGCTGTCTTTATGATGTCCTTGAATTTCAGGCAGAGGGTTTCCAAGTCATCAGGTTGTTCTTCTGCGTTTCTCACTTCTGTAGCAATAAGCCCCTGATATCTGGTCTTAATTTCTGGCTCTCTCAGCTTGTAGGTCTTAATGCTCATTTCTCCTGTTTGTTTACTTGGTTTCTTGCGTGATGTTGGGCAGTTCCTAGGCTGAGCAACTCTTTCAGTTGTTCTTTTGATTGTAAGCAGGTAGTGATCACTTCCAATCTCTGGCTCCCTCCAGACTCTAGCATCCCGGACATATTTGAATGAGCTCCTCCTAACAATGGCATAGTCGATCACTGACTTCTCATTCTTTGTTGGTTCACATCTACTGTATGCATGTATGCGCTTATGGGGGAACTTTGTGTTTGTAATAATCAGATTCTGCTCACTGCAGAATCTAAGGGGTCGCTTTCCATTGTCATTGAGAGTATTTTCTCCATATCTTCCGATAACTCCACCCCATCTAGCATGGTCATTTCCAACTCTGGCATTGAAATCTCAGAGCATGATAATTTCATCTAGGCAGTCATTCACTGTCCTTTGAAGCAGCTCGAAGAATTCCTCATTGACCTCTGCTCTCTCATCCGCATTTGGCCCATACACTATGACTAGGCTGACTATGGTTTCTCCTTCTTTTAGTTTTACAACCATAATGCGCTCCGAGACAAAGTTCCATCCCTTGATATTATCTTTATGGTTTTTGGCCACATTGCAACCCACGCCCCCTTTAGCTCTTTCAGATGTGGGTACACCACTGTAGAGCAGCGTGTTGCCATCGAGATCCATGACTCCTTGTCCCTTTTGCTTTGTTTCCGTTATAGCCAGGATTTCTAATTTTGCTTTCCTCATCTCTTCCACCAGCTCCTCTTCTTTCCCATTTATACTTCTTGTGTTCCAGGTTCCATAAGTCGTAGTCAGTAGTCCGTTCCATTTCGTCGCCTTTAGAATCAGTCCGGTTTTCTCTCTTGTAGTTCGCGTAATCGTGTTTTAAAGCAAACAGGTGATTGGCCTATTGTGCTTTTGCATGGTGGAGGGGCTGCCTCCTTACGGCCTCCATGCAGGCCGCCCTCCTCCTTTTTCAGCCGGGCTTGGGACCGGCCTAGGCGGAGTTTTCAATTAGTTTTAACAGGTTAAAATAATGATGGAATGATGGCGAATTTTAGATGTAAATAAAATTATCTTCACTGAGACTTGGTTTTAGGATTTAAAAAAGAAAACAGTTGTCCTTTTGATGTTTCCTTAATAAACCTTCCTGTTCTAAGTGAGATTGCAGCCGTGGTTTCGTCATTGTGCTTTTCTTTTGTAGGGGCTGCCTCCTTACGGCCTCCATGCAGGCCGCCCTCCTCCTTTTTCAGCCGGGCTTGGGACCGGCCTAGGCGGAGTTTTCAATTAGTTTTAACAGGTTAAAATAATGATGGAATGATGGCGAATTTTAGATGTAAATAAAATTATCTTCACTGAGACTTGGTTTTAGGATTTAAAAAAGAAAACAGTTGTCCTTTTGATGTTTCCTTAATAAACCTTACTGTTCTAAGTGAGTCCTGCAGCCGTGGTTTCGTCAATTCTTTTGTGATGAGGGCACTTCTCTTCACACACCTTGTCCAATTTAGGCGGTTAGTGCAGATTCCCTGCTTTTAACTCACAATTAGTGACGTCGAAACTTTAATCTTGCAGCTTCGTACAATGAACAATCTGATAGCTTCGTTCCACGAACTTTAGACAGATAAAAAGAACAAATGCCTCTGCTAAGTACACTGGTTTGGAAGATTAACAGGTGCATTGTCTCGCTGTTCACCCATCAATGTTAGCCTCTCTGAATAATTATATTTTTGAGTATACACAGCGTAACTCCGAGAAGATGATTAGAAATCACCAATATTCTTCTGATTACTTTAATGGGGAAAATGTGTCTGGACAGCGTGAGGGCAATGGTATGCCTGAATTACAATTAACAAGGTACATATATCTCACAAAATGATGTTATACACTTGAGGCACATGGAATATAATCAGCACTCATCACTGCTCCATTCGGAGTCTGGGGTTGCTGCTGCTTTCGCGTTTCTGAGCGAATTAGCATAAAACAAACACCAGGTCTTGCTGTTGTGGTTTATGAATATACTATTTTCATATGTTGAGGTTGCAAGCCTCATATATAACCACTTAGCAAGGAAAACATGTCAAGTTCATATTTGTAAAATAAATGTTTACACTTACCCCAAAGTAACTTTTGGGAACGCAATCTTCTGGTACAGTTTAGAATGGACACAGCAACTTAGATTAGATGCTTTTGAATCACTTGGTCTGGAAATTTTAGTATTCCTCTTATGGCGGGTGATCTGATTCCTTAGGTCTCCAGTCTTTGTATTTAAAAATACGGGTTTACTTTTAAGTTTCACAGATGCCCAAATACTATCTCCTGGTCCTTTAAGTTTCCCTTCTTTGTATTTATAAATGCGGGTTTACTTTTAAGTTTAAAAGTTGCCCAAATACTTCGATCTGTCACTTATAATTTTGGAATTCTTAGTCCGATGTCTTCTCTCGGGCTCTGGTGAATTGTTAGCTTGACGTGGCAATGCAGTCTGATCTGTGTCTCCGATTTTGTTAGATTATATTTCTATTTCTCAGTTAAAATCCTAGATTGTACTTCCGACAAATTTGCCAATGAACGTTAAAGTCTATTCCGGCTCTCAAATCAAGCCAATGGTAAGCTCTTTAGAACTATATGGGTCAAGGTGTTGAATCATAATATCCCCCGCGTGTTTTAAAATATCAAATTTTAAAATTCAGACGCGTGACCTCTTTTTAATAAGGCAGTAATACTTCCGATTCCATCTTTATGCAAACTCACCAACAAATCTGTGAACTTATTTCCCGCCTAGATACTCTCCACCAATATTGTCTCCCCAGACAGGTTATCGGTAATATTTATACCGAGATGGTCCAGCGGAAACGATTATCTAATTATCACCTGTGTCTGCGCAAATCCCCCAGACGGATTTCTCAGACAGACAATATGGCCCTCAATTCATCGATCGTACACTACCATCTTGCGTCCACAAAGATCGACTTTATCAAAGGTGGTTAGACGGCTTACGTGATAAACGTATTATCAGCTGACCTGTTCAATTAACCTGGTATTATATGCTTCACTTGGCGAAACGTAAACAAGTCTGGGAGCGGCTAGAGCAGAATGTATGTGCAGGAAATATGTCAAATAATAGGACGAAGAATGCGCAAAGGGAAGAAATAAAGTGATAATGCAGGAGATAACGAACGTGATGTAAAAGGACATAATAAAGTGATAATGCAGGAGATAACGAACGTGATGTAAAAGGACATACGAAAATATCGTTACAATATATATATATATATATATATATACTGAGCGACTTTAATTACGCATCACTATATGAATCACTCACCAAGATGTCTGAGAATAAAATAATGGTAACATGTTTGATATCACTGGAAACAGTATCCATTGCCCGACCGATTCCCGCAATCAGCGTAGCAGTGCGTGCAGTGTTAAAAAACCTACAGTCACAAATGTAAGGTAGGGGTCAAATTGAAAAGTCACAAATGTCGTTGTTGTCATTGTAACGCGCTCAGTAGCGCGTGTGGCCACCGTTGGCATCAAGGCAAGCCTGGCAGCGTCTCAGCATGGAGTTAACCAGTGTGCGTAGAAAATCCTGGCGGAGTCGATCCCATACTTCGGTTATATCGCGTCGCAAATGATCCAGGGTCTGCGATCGTCTGTGCCGGTAGAGTTGGCGCCCAATCTCGTCCCAGACGTGTTCAATGGGTGCCATATCTGGGGACAATGAAGGCCATGGTATGACAGCGATGTTATTGGCCCGAAGGAACGCTGTGGTGGCCCTAGATGTATGTGGTCGTGCGTTTTCATGCTGGTACAGCTGGAGCTTGGGATGATACTGGAAGAGGATTGGGCCGACTCGAGGACGTCTGGCGTTGAGTTCTGCCGCCTGCAGTCGACGTCGCACGGTGTGCTCTGATATGGTTCCACGTCTCCCAACAACATCTCTTGCTGTTACAGCTGCCGCCAAAAACCGTTTCCGCAAATGAAGCTGCCGTATATACGCGTCCTGTTCAGGTGTCGTAACTCTGGGTTGACCTTGACGAGGTCGATCTGCAATGGATCCAGTGGCCATTAAACGTTGTTGCAGTCGGACGATGGTGGACTGGTAGCAATTCAAGTGTCTGGATGCTTCTCTGGTGGACATCCCGCCTGTTATCATTCCTATCGCTCTTTCTGTCTCTGCAGCGCTCAGTCTAGGCATGGTTTGACGACGTGTTTGTGGTTGTGGACTAAAATATTGACTGTTTTCCAGTCCGTAGTGCTCTAGGATGAGCTCTGGGTGAAAAGAAATTAATGTTTTCCGTGCAGAATTTTTACCAGGCACCTAAATCATGTTTTACGTGTTTCACGTGCTACTCTTGTCTCCAGCTTTGCTGGCGCAAAATGACTATGCTGGCCTCTGGTCGGTGACCTTTTGAACCTGTGTACTAATTTCGGTAACAATTGCACGAACATAAGATACTTTACCAGGCACTCGTATAGTGATACGTAATTAAAGTCGCTCAGTATATATATATATGTATATATATATATATATATATATATATATATATATATATATATATATATATATATATATATATATATATATATATATATATATATATATATATGTTAATTGCTTATGTAATGGAGTTACCAGTTATAACCAATATACGACAATTCTGTATAAAAAACGTAACTACGTACTGCATCATTACATCACCATTACCCTTCATCTCCCCAAGGACCATAGGCCTACAACAGTGTTGTGCCAAACCTAAGGTGACCAGACGTCCCGGTTTTTCCGGGAGAGTCCCGGTTTTCGACCATTTTTGATAATTTGTCCCGACTTTTTTTCGATGCAATCCGGGACGCCAATTTGTCCCGGTTTTGGACGAATTTGCCAATTTGGCATAAATCTCACAGATTAAAAAAAAAAAATATTATTCCGTGGCTGACTTTAGGGAATTTTTAATTATTAGTGAACTTGCGCCGAGACAGCACAAGAGGTTGTCAGGACCGTGAATTAGTTTTGTAGTTCCAATGTGATATTCGCAGTTATTTGAAATTTTAGGTAGTGGTAAAGTACCAAGATTTTGCGTACGGTATACGTTTATTTAATTTAAACGGTGAACTATTTGTGCATATTTTGTTATTGTTGTAAGAAATTGGTACCAAAGCGTAAATGCAGTTTCAATGAAGATTTACAAAAGGAATAGCCATTTATTAAAAAGAGTACATCAAACTTCAATGTACGATGCAATATATGTGCCTCCGGGTTTTCGATAAGCCATAGTGGACGTGGTGATATTAAGAACCACATAAGCAGTGAGAAACATAAGAGAGTCGTCGTTACAGCTGCATCAAGCTCGTCGTTAACCACTTTCTTCAGAGCTGATAAAATTGGTGACCAAGAAGAGCAATAAGCTGCTATAGAAGGCGCCTTTGCCTACCATACAGTGCTACACAATCATAATTTCAGGTCTTTGGATTGCACATCAAAATTATTTCAGGTTACTTTAGAGCCAAAATTTGCATGTGCACGTACGAAAACAGAAGCCATTATTCGAAATGTCTTGGCACCCCATATTCTAAATGAGTTAAGGTGTGACCTAGAAAAGTCTACATTTATTTCTGTACTGACAATGCATCCAACCACAAAGAATTCAAGATTTTTCCTTTGCTTGTCAGATACTTTGATCACAGTAATGGAGTGGAAATTAAAATATTTGAGTTAAAGTCATTGCCAGGTGAAACATCTGATATTGTAAGTAGTGTTCTTAATGACTGCATAACTGAAAATGATTTAGACAGGAAAGTAGTTGGATTATGCGCAGACAACACAAATTCCAATTTTGGAGGTGCTGAAAGGAAAGGACAGAACAATATTTTCAAAAAACTGAAAGAAAAACCTTGGACATGGTCTTATAGGAGTTGGGTGTGCAGGTCATATTTTCCACAACACTGTTCGAACAGCTACAGATGTACTGCCTGTTGATGTCGAGCTGATTATTGCTAAAATGTATCTACTCTTCAAATCATACACAGTACGAGTTGAAAGACTCAAGGAGTTTTGCCAATTTGTGGAAACAGACTTCCAGATGATCTTAGGTTATGCTCAGACTAGGTGGCTTGCTCTGCTGCCTGCTGTTGAAAGAGTTCTTCAGATGTTCCTGCCTCTAAAATCATATTTTCAATCTCAAGACAGATGCCCAGTTTTTATACAGACATTCTTTGAAAATCCTCTATCTGAGGCATGGCTTGTTTTTGTTCACAGTCAGGCCTCTCCATTCCACGAAGCAGCGCAAAAAATAGAGGGACAGACGGTCACTGTGTTTGAAGTCATTGACAGCATTAACAGGTTGAAAACTATTTTGAAGTCCAAACTGGAAGACTGTTTCTTGCCATCAAGAGTTAAGCTAATCCTTGAAAAGCTGGAAATGGAAGGACTTCCAAAGGAGGATGTGAAAAAGTTTCATGCTAGCGTTTCTTCGTTCTATGAAACAGCTTTCAATTTATTTGAATAAATGGGCTGCAAAAAATTTTCAAGACCTAGAATACTACAGCTGGGTAACGCTGAACAGAATACCAATTTGGGCAGATATTGAGATATCATCATCACTAGTGATTCAAACATTACCTTCAGCCCACTTTACAGAAACTGAAATTTATGACGAATATGTCTACATGAAGCAGTTTGTTACTTCTCAGAAAATTAGTGAATGGAGTGCCTAAAAAACATTGCCACCACAACGTTGGATTGAAATGGTTTCCCACTTCAAATAGAATAATGTGACATTTTCAAATATTTTGAAGTTGGCAGAGTTTTTTTTCTGTCTATCTGGAACAAATGCTGCCACAGAAAGAGTGTTTTCTTTGATGAATAGCTTATGGGCAAGTGATAAAACACAGCTAGGTGTTGAAACTTTGAAAGCTATGTTGACAACCAAAGTGAACTGTGAGGAAACATGTGTCGAGTTTTTTAAGATGCTGCTTGCAAAGAAGGACCTATTGATAAAAATCCACTCATCTGAAAAGTACAGTAACTCAGCTTCACCTTAAGTAAGGATTATTGATGTTTTTCTCTCTTATTAGTTTAAGTAGTTAAACTTATACAGTAAAATGTATGTTATTCAATGTTATTCAAATGTATATATAAAATGTACATTATTTTTAATTGACATCAACTTGATTTTTCCGGGACATGTCCCGACTTTTGACCTTTTCTTTACCCTTTTGTCCCGATTGTTTGCATTGAAATAGGTCAAATCTACTATTTTGTCCCGGATTAGGGTTTTTAAAATATGGTCACCTTAGCCAAACTCTCCTGTAACAGCCATCACCTCAAGATCTGCCCATGTCTTCTTTATTACTTTAGTTTCTGTCTCCAGAAACTGGGATATGTTACGATCATGAAACATGGGAGCTAAGAAAATTAAGAGCAAGGAGATATATATATATATATATATATATATGTATATATATATGTATATATATATATATATATATATATATATATATATATATATATATATATATATATATATATATATATATATATATATATATATATATATATATATATATATATATATATATATATATATATATATATATATATAATGCGAGGATCTATTCCAACCATTAATTTTCGGAGTACACTCGCTGATTGGTCCCCAGTATGTGCCTGGTCCACCCAGGCGGTTGTTACACCAATGAACTTCAGATAACCAGTTATGTCATACCTGGGTACTTCTCTAGTCGCTCTCTGAGGGTCTTAATCTCAATAAGCCTGGTCTTGGGATCCTCGTTCAGTTCTTCTACGGCACTTTTTAGTGCTGCCTCACCCAACGAACATTTGTACGTCCTTTCAGTTGTCATAGTAACAGGTCGCACTTGAATGGAGGCATGATAAGATGCATAGTGGTAAATGTGAAAATGTTTCTAGAAAACTAGAGCTATTATTAGAGAGAGAACATACAGACTAACGTAACTTAACGTCTCATACTATCTATCATCTATCTATCAATCTATCTATCAACTATCTATCTATCTATCTATCTATCTATCTATCTATCTATCTATCTATCTATCTATCTATCTATCTATCTATCTATCTATCTATCTATCTATCTATCTATCTATCTATCTATCTATCATCTATCTATCATCTATCTATCTATCTACCTACCTACCTACATATCTATCTATCTATCTATGTGTGTGTGTGTGTGTGTGTGTGTGTGTGTTAATCTAATGCATGTTTATTAACTCTTGTTATCTAAGATAATCCCAAGCGTTCCAAGCATGTTGTCCCTGTTGTAAGAAAATGTTCGCAGTGTTTGGTTCTCCTTGCTATCTTAAATAAAAAAATAAAACAAAAACAAATACGTTGTTTTCTTTTGTATTCTATAGTACAAGAAGTAACTAGCATCCGATTTTTCTACGTCGTGGACGGTCTGTCGACGACGGTCTGCCAACAGTAGTCTGTCGACGTGTGAGTATGACAAGAATTACAGAAGCACAAACACAAACAATCCTACAAATTTGATTTGAGAAGGAAAATCGATTCTGTCGTCACTGTTAACGATTTTCTCTTGCCAGTAGTCAAGTAAGACATTTAGGTTGCTGTTATTGCAAACTGGCATAGAAATCTTGCAATCATAGTGTAGTAAAATCTGTGAGATAATCGCTAAATTCAGTAAGATTTTAATCCTATGATAATAAATAAACCCGACCGTAAGTGTCTGCCTAAAGTCGTCTCTACGCCAGTATAGCGCTGCCTTTTGTGCAGAGGAAATGCTTATAAAACGATCCCGCCGTAAAACCTAACCCGCTTTCCTAGTTTCGGTTTTGAGACTTACAATTAACGATCTGCCAGAACTGTGACACCAACCTACCGTCTGAATTAACGTACGATTTTAACTTTAACGCTCAAATTAGTAGTAACTCGGACATTTTTCAGTAGTAAGAACGAAACGACTGTAATAATTAACGCCAATACTACCAACATTTTGAAAAACCCCTCTTCGCTCTGCACGCGGGACTAATACTATAACCTCTCTGTTGGACAAGCCAGAATACATAAACACACAGACAGTTTTCCATTCTCGCCGAGTAGTGTATTTATGACGTAACACAACTAGTTGGTTTATTTGAATGAAAAAATGATAGAAAAGGAGGGGGAAAGATAGCCGACTTTTGGAAAAATTGAAATTGACGATTAACAGTGACAAAACTGAAAATCTAAACGACAAATAATATAGCCATAAAAATCATATATAAAGATAGCTTAGGATCCCCTGAGCAATAATATGCCTTAATATATATGGTAGTCTAATTATTAGCCAAGATATTGAAATAATACTATATGTCTACGAACACTAAGACGGACAGACTGTTGGTTTCGCTCATTTATCCATAACGTTAGTGGGGGACGCCAGTTTAAAAAGAGGCATTAGATTTATTCAAATCCGATTGGATGGTAGAAGAGTATAGGAAGCAGGGTATTGGTTAGGCAAAAAGCTAAATATATTTTGAAGACTCACTCCTAGAAGTTTGGAGTTTGGCTTTTGTTTTTTTAAATTTGAATTGAAAAGCTAGACCCTCGCTGATTGGGCCGGTCTGTTAATATTGGCAAAAGCTTTCAAAGGCTTGTCGCCAGTTGATACAGAAAGTTTTGAATGCAAGCTGCGTTGAGAACAGCAGTGCCTAGAGTGAAATAATAAACCTTGGCAGTCTGGACCGGGGCAAAGCTGAACTTACATATTAATGCTAATGCCAGTCAACGTATGTTTGTGATATTTCTTTGAATTGTGGTAAGAATGAATTTATTAATCTTATTATTACAACCAAATTTGGTGTATGAGATACTGCTTGTTTGGGAAGGCTTTACGACTAAGTACGGAGGTCCCCAGCAGACTTATGCAGGGCCTGTGGTGTTGCACACAAGCAGTAAAAATAGACATGAGTTGAATAACTTAAAATGATTTCCACAGTTACCAGTGGGAAGGCTAACCCACATTATTCTATGGGAGAGAATCATTGTTGCAGTGTCAGAGGCGTTGTATCCATTAGGGAAAAGAACAGGAGCACTGGTATGAGTTGTTGTCTCAGAGGAAAATGGTTGACATGGGGTGGTCAGAGAGATCTGACCCTTTTCTTTATTGAATTATGCCATGTATTAATTGTGGAATGTTATTGTAGACATGTTACAAAGAATCATAACCGTGTTTCAGGGTTTTTTGTTCTGGTGCTATGGTAGTACCAGGACCCTTGTGAATTTACTAGAGAGAGAGAAATTGAAACTTTACTGGACCAAGCGGTCTACTATACTATTCTACACCAGGGACTGTGTCAGTCTGGTCATTCGAGTGAACGAAAGGAAATTGTCCGCATCATATCTACTATCAACCTACAGATAAGTGCCTATGTGTCGGCACTACAATGGTCATCCACTGACTTTATTAACAGAGACATAAAAACTTTGATTATTCAATAACTTTTCCACAAAATACTAATATAAAGAAGGGGAATGATGCCAACACCCCACCCCACCATTAGTTACCAGTGTCACCCAGTGTAGAGAAATATCTAAATATAATTTGATTATAATTGTCCTTTGTATGGACAGAAGATCCATTGTGTTATAAATATTTATGTAAATAAAACCATAAATTTCATTTTGTTGTTGGTCCTGACTCAGAAAATTCTGAATCAGGGCAAATAAATTGTAATCTAGCATATTACATAATTTTCAGCCACAGACTTCTATAAGTTATATATTAGAGTGTCAGTTTGTTTGTGGTTGTGGTATTGACGCTGTCTTATATCTATGTGTGTTAAAATTTAAATGTATTTGTAGTAATACTTACACTACATTACACACTTGCATAACCCTAGACATTATACGTAGCTATCTTACATACTAGTCAAGAATAGGTCTGATTGAGGTCATAAGGTGGTAGCAGAAACTTACTCTGATAACTCAACCCAAAATTTGTTATAATCAGGGACCTTCACAGCTGACCTCATTCAGTACACTAGAAATATTAAATGATAACATCTATTAACAACAAATCCACCCCATATATTGGTAGGCTTGTCCGAGATTTGAACTTTTCATTAGGTAAACTTCCAACACCAGCTATATTGGGTAACTCGCTTCTGGAATTTTAAACTTCCCCTAATACATGTATAGGAATCCCATATAAATAAAATTAAAAGTATTCTTTTGTGGAATTTAAATAGTGGATGATCTGTTGGTGCTTGTAGTTGTTGTTAAATTAGAGTTGATAAGTTACCTTAGTATATTGTTAACGTTGCTTGATACAATATGGCTGATTTGGTAAAGTTCAGATCTGCTGCTGTGCAGACTGCCAGAGACATGAACATGGAGGGTCAAGTCTTGATTGATTATGTCACCTCAGAATGTGATAAGTTCATTGCTAGGGAAGAACATAGGTTAGATGAAGAGAGGAGAATGCAGTTAGAAGATGCTAGGGAGATGAAGAAATTAGAGTTAGATAGAGAGGCAGATAACGAAATAAAACGTTTACAAATTGAGGCTGACAAGGAGGCTAGGGCCTTAGAGGCTGATAGAGAGGCTGAGATCCAGAGGCTCCAATTTAGGGAGAAAAAATTTGAAAGGGAAGCAGAAGAAAAACGACAGCAAAGGGAAGCAGAAGAAAAGAGATTGGCTGCCGAGAGGGAAGCAGAAGATAAAAGATTAGAGAGGAAAGCAGAAGATAAAAGATTACAAAGGGAGCATGAGTTGCGACTAAGGGAGTTAGAGTTGCAAGGCCATGCTCCTGAAAATGGTCACAGCCCCTCTACCTCTGATGCTACTGCCAGTCAGGGGGGCCTCTAACTCAGCTATGGGGTTCCACTTAGATTATTTTGTTGAAAGAGATGATGATATTGAATCATATTTAAGTAGATATGAGGTATTAGCTACAACTTATGGGCTAGAAAAAGAAAGATGGAGCTTGAAGTTATCCCTAGGTCTTAGGGGAACAGCTTATGAAGTTTTCTCAAAAATGAGCAGGGATGACCAAGACAATTATGACATGTTAAAGCAGGCCCTTTTTTAAGATATGAAAAGAATGGTGAATTTTACAGGAAAAAGTTTAGAAATGCCAAGCTACTGTCGGGTGAGACTTATCACCAGTTCTCTGCACGTTTAGAGACGTACTTGGAGAAATGGACTGCTCTGGGGAAAACCCAAGATCTTAAAGAAATGATCCTTATTGAGTAATTGAGAGAGTCCATGGCTCCAGACTTGAGAAAGTTTCTCATGGAACAGGGTGCAGAGAGGCTGGGTGAATTACTTAATGTCGCTGAGAGGTATCAGGCAGCCCAGGCAGAGGTAGCTGGCGCCAAAAAGAAACATCTAGACAATTATAAGGCTCCACAAAACTCTAATAGATTTGACAACAAAGATCAAGGTAACAAGGGTAAGCAAAATTTTGATAGGCCACGCAATGATTATAAAAATAAAAACCCACAATTCAATGACAGGAAATATGAGGAAAGAAAACCTTTTTATCAAGGTAGATTATATTGTAGATGGTGTAAGAGGGAAGGACATGACACCAAAGTTTGTACTAGAAAACCTGCTGGATTTGCTGCTACGAAGTTGGGGGAAAAGGAAGTAAAGGTAAAACCTACTGGACAGCAGGAACCTTATCACCCCCTGTGTGTGAGGATGTTGTATGTAATGGAGTCACCATTAGGGGCCTTTATGATACCGGTTTGGATTTTGATTCTGTTGTGAGTTCACACTTGGTGAACCCAGATCAGTATACCACAGAAACAGTGGAGATACAAGGGGCGACCAAGGACATACCACTTATGACACTTACCATTGCCAGGATAACGGTAAAAACTCGCTATGTGGAAGGAGTAATCAGAGCAGCAGTGCTAGACGCCCCCATCTACCCTCTGATATTGGGGTGTCGTTATGTCTTCTTGGGGGATCCCAAGAGACCTGTGGTCTTGGCAGCAGTCCAGACCCGTTAACAATCCAGAAACGAAGAAGATGAACTAATAAATACTCATCCAGAAGAGATGAGGAAGGCCCAGGCTGAAGACAGGTCACTCAAGCCTTGCTTTAAGAAATTACCTAAATGCTACACACCTCCAAGCAAAGGGGACTATTATATGAAGAACAAATTGTTGTATAGGAAGACTGACTGGGACTGGAACAACTAGCCATGCACAGCTGGTACTTCCAACTTCTCTTTGGAGAGAGTGTTGGAATTAGGACATGCAATTTCCTTCAATGGTCATATGGGGATCAGCGCAACAGGACAGCGTATAGCTTGTCATTATTTCTGGCCAGGGATAACGGAAGATATAAAGAGATATGTAAAATCCTGTCCAGAATGCCAGAGAGTAGCTCCAAAGCATTGGACTGCTCCAGCAACTCTAGGGGAAATACCCATAGTGGGAACACCTTTTGAGAGAGTTGCAGTGGATATTGTGGGACCTCTCACTCGGACCAAGAGGAGGAACAGTTACATCCTTACTCTGGTGGACACTTGTTCTATGTGGGGAGAGGCGGTAGCCCTGTCGTCAATCGATTCGAAGCATGTCGCAGAGGCATTACTTACAATATTCACTAGGTTAGGATTCCCGCATCAAATCTTGACTGATAACGGCTCTCAGTTCAAGGAGAAACTAACGGAAGAAGTTTTTAGGTTATTTCAAGCCAAGCACTTTCATTGTAGTCCGTATCACCCCCAGGGGAACGGCCAGGTAGAGAGGTTCAATGGGACTCTCATTTATATCCTGAGAAAGCTGGCCCATGAAAAACCTGATACGTGGGACCAATATTTGCCCGCTGCGTTGTTTGCGTATCGGGAAGTTCCACATAATTCAACCGGGATGGCACCCGCAACCCTGTTATTTGGGAGGCCAATAAAAGGTCCATTGGAAGCCTTGTTGAGGACTTGGACCGATGAGAAGGCAGAAGAGATTGTTACCTCATCATATCAATATGTGAACGAACTGACCACTCGTTTAAAAACTAGTTGGAAACTGGCAAATGATAATTTGAGACAAGCCAGAAAAAAGCATGCTGCTTATTATAATAAAAAATCGAAGGATAGGGAGCTTGCTGTAGGGGAGAAGGTGCTTCTTCTATTGCCCGGCAGCAGCAATAAACTTCAAATCGGATGGCAAGGTCCGTATACAGTTTTGGAAAAGGTATCCAGAACAAATTATAAGATAGACAAGAAGGGAAAGGAAAAAGTCTATTATGTGAACCTTCTGAAGAAATACCTGGACAGGCAAATCCAGGAAGGAACACACTTAATGGCCTTGTCTATCGCAACCGAAATGAAAAATGACCCTCTCACCTAATTTGAATATCCACTGAAGCCCAGTGAAACGTTTGCACAGGTGAAGATCAGTAATCACCTGACAAAAGGACAGAGGGAGCGGATTCAAAAGGTCCTAGAGAAACATACAGACGTGTTAACGGATAAGCCGGGGCACACAAATTTATTGGAATATGATATGAAACTACTAGACCCAACACCCATATGTATGAGGCCCTATTCTATTCCTTTCGCTAAGGAAAAAGCTTTGAAAGAGGAGATAGATTATTTGTTACAAGAAGGGATTATTTCTCACAGTGAATCTCCTTACATCTCTAGTGTGGTTTTGTTGCGAAAACCATCTGGGGAATATAGACTGTGCATAGATTACAGGAAACTGAATGCTGTCACAGAAGGTCAGGTGGATCCATTACCTGATACAAATCAACTATTTGCCAGGCTGAACAAGGCAAAATATTTTTCTAAGGGGGATCTTAGCAAAGGCTATTACCAAATTCCTGTAACGCCTGAGGTTCGGCCTTACTTAGCATTTAGCACCTCGGAAGGCCATTATGAATATAACATGCTGCCGTTTGGGTTGAAAAATGCCCCGAGTGTGTTTTCTAGGATGATGCGAAAATTGTTGGATCCCCTGAAAAATCCATGCATCTCGAATTTCATGGATGATATTCTTATCGCTACTGAAACATTTGAGGACCACGTTACCTCTTTGAATATGCTGTTTGATAGACTCAGAGAGGCTAACTTGACTGCTAGACCAACAAAATGTTGTATTGGATGTAAAGAGTTGGAATTCTTGGGACATACCGTACATCAGGGTAGCATGACCCCTGACCCCAAGAATCTGGAGAAATTGAAAAGAGCACCGAGGCCACAAACAAAAAAAGATGTGCGATCTTTTGTGTCGTTGTGAGGTTTCTACCAAAAGTACATTAAACACTTTAACTCTATATGTGCTCCTCTGATGGATTTAACGCGTAAAGGACAACCTGATACAATTAATTGGTCAGCACAGTGTGAATTAGCATACCAAGAGTTAAAAGAAAACTCACAAGCAGGCCGGTATTGAAATTGCCTGACTTGAATCAAGAATTTGTCGTGAGAAGTGACGCAAGCAATGTGGGCCTAAGGGCTACATTGTTGCAAAGGTCCTCCTCACAAGATGGGGAATTGTACCCAGTCGCTTATGCAAGCCGCAAGTTGAACAAAGCGGAAAAAAATTATTCAACAAGTGAAAAGGAATGTTTAGCGTTAATATGGGCTATAAAAAAATTCCAGATTTGTGGTCCAAACAGATCATCAGCCTCTCGTATTCTTAACACAGGCAAAGCATGAAAATGCCAGATTATTAAGATGGTCATTACTATTACAGCCCTATTTATTTATGATTGAATATATTCCCGGCTCTCAGAACGTGGGTGCCGATTTTTATAGTAGACATCCTTGTGATGAAAATCAGAAAAACGCGTATGACTTCATTTGCGCAAAGTTATCTCACAGATTAGAACCTGCAGTGAATGCATGTTTTAGGAAGGGAGGTGTGTAGTAAAATCTGTGAGATAATCTCTAAATTCAGTAAGATTTTAATCCTATGATAATAAATAAACCCGACCGTAAGTGTCTGCCTAAAGTCGTCTCTACGCCAGTATAGCGCTGCCTTTTGTGCAGAGGAAATGCTTATAAAACGATCCCGCCGTAAAACCTAACCCGCTTTCCTAGTTTCGGTTTTGAGACTTACAATTAACGATCTGCCAGAACTGTGACACCAACCTACCGTCTGAATTAACGTACGATGTTAACTTTAACGCTCAAATTAGTAGTAACTCGGACATTTTTCAGTAGTAAGAACGAAACGACTGTAATAATTAACGCCAATACTACCAACGTTTTGAAAAACCCCTCTTCGCTCTGCACGCGGGACTAATACTATAACCTCTCTGTTGGACAAGCCAGAATACATAAACACACAGACAGTTTTCCATTCTCGCCGAGTAGTGTATTTATGACGTAACACAACTAGTTGGTTTATTTGAATGAAAAAATGATAGAAAAGGAGGGGGGCAAGATAGCCGACTTTTGGAAAAATTGAAATTGACGATTATCAGTGACAAAACTGAAAATCTAAACGACAAATAATATAGCCATAAAAATCATATATAAAGATAGCTTAGGATCCCCTGAGCAATAATATGCCTTAATATATATGGTAGTCTAATTATTAGCCAAGATATTGAAATAATACTATATGTCTACGAACACTAAGACGGACAGACTGTTGGTTTCGCTCATTTATCCATAACGTTAGTGGGGGACGCCAGTTTAAAAAGAGGCATTAGATTTATTCAAATCCGATTGGATGGTAGAAGAGTATAGGAAGCAGGGTATTGGTTAGGCAAAAAGCTAAATATATTTTGAAGACTCACTCCTAGAAGTTTGGAGTTTGGCTTTTTTTTTTTTTTAAATTTGAATTGAAAAGCTAGACCCTCGCTGATTGGGCCAGTCTGTTAATATTGGCAAAAGCTTTCAAAGGCTTGTCGCCAGTTGATACAGAAAGATTTGAAAGCAAGCTGCGTTGAGAACAGCAGTGCCTAGAGTGAAATAATAAACCTTGGCAGTCTGGACCGGGGCAAAGCTGAACTTACATATTAATGCTAATGCCAGTCAACGTATGTTTGTGATATTTCTTTGAATTGTGGTAAGAATGAATTTATTAATCTTATTATTACAACCAAATTTGGTGTATGAGATACTGCTTGTTTGGGAAGGTTTTACGACTAAGTACGGAGGTCCCCAGCAGACTTATGCAGGGCCTGTGGTGTTGCACACAAGCAGTAAAAATTGACATGAGTTGTATAACTTTAAATGATTTCCACAGTTACCAGTGGGAAGGCTAACCCACATTATTCTATGGGAGAGAATCATTGTTGCAGTGTCAGAGGTGTTGTAGCCATTAGGGAAAAGAACAGGAGCACTGGTATGAGTTGTTGTCTCAGAGGAAAATGGTTGACATGGGGTGGTCAGGAGATCTGACCCTTTTCTTTATTGAATTATGCCATGTATTAATTGTGGAATGTTATTGTAGACATGTTATAAAGAATCATAACCTTGTTTCAGGGTTTTTTGTTCTGGTGCTATGGTAGTACCAGGACCCTTGTGAATTTACTAGAGAGAGAGAGAGAGAAATTGAAACTTTACTGGACCAAGCGGTCTACTATACTATACTACACCAGGGACTGTGTCAGTCTGGTCATTCGAGTGAAGGAAAGGAAATTGTCAGCATCATATCTACTATCAACCTACAGATAAGTGCCTATGTCGGCACTACAATGGTCATCCACTGACTTTATTAACAGAGACATAAAAATTTTGATTATTCAATAACTTTTCCACAAAATACTAATATAAAGAAGGGGAATGATGCCAACACGCCACCCCACCATTAGTTACCAGTGTCACCCAGTGTAGAGAAATACCTAAATATAATTTGATTATAATAGTCCTTTGTATGGACAGAAGATCCATTGTGTTATAAATATTTATGTAAATAAAACCATAAATTTCATTTTGTTGTTGGTCCTGACTCAGAAAATTCTGAATCAGGGCAAATAAATTGTAATCTAGCATATTACATAATTTTCAGCCACAGACTTCTATAAGTTATATATTAGAGTATCAGTTTGTTTGTGGTTGTGGTATTGACCCTGTCTTATATCTATATGTGTAAAAATTTAAATGTATTTGTAGTAATACTTACACTACATTACACACTTGCATAACCCTAGACATTATACGTAGCTATCATACATACTAGTCAAGAATAGGTCTGATTGAGGTCATAAGGTGGTAGCAGAAAGGTACTCTGATAACTCAACCCAAAATTTGTTATAATCAGGGACCTTCACAGCTGACCTCATTCAGTACACTAGAAATATTAAATGATAACATCTATTAACAACAAATCCACCACACATAGAGACATGCATAAAGGTACTGAAAAGGTAAAGAAAATAAAAAGAGAACTAGCACCAACTGCTCATGCAACTATATAGAAGAATTAATCCTCAAACTCCACTGATATGGACAGTTGAATTGAAGAAGAACATACACTGAAGGATCTTACATCTCCATAGGAAGGGCTAATCCTCCAAACCCCAGTAATGGGGACTGCTAAGTAACAAAAAGAAAGAAATATGTCTATAAGTAAAGACTATTTTTAACTGTCGTTATTTTCTTATCGTGCACCCCTCACACCCGGACCATTTAAGATATGTAGGATAATTGAATATCTCCATTTGTGTATAGAGAGTGAGACTTTTCTTTTGTCATGAATAAGCTATGTCTTTAGGCTCTGTCCATGCCATGTGGTCCGATTGTCCAGGTCTGTCTCTCTCCCTGTCTTCCTTCAAATTGCTACCAGCTCTTACTGTCAGCGCCATACCGTGCTGATTAATTGATGGTTATTATCTTATTCTCTTAGAACTTTCTTATTTGATTTTCTGCTGCCCTGTGTGTATGTTGCACCATTCTAAGGAACCACATATCCACTGCCTTTAGTTTTCTTTCTGATTGCACGCAGATCCTAGCCAAAAACCCTGTTTTATCTGCTGCAACTTTCTGTTTGTCTGCCTATTCTTATAGTTGCTGTTTGTTGTCACTACATGTTCTTTATTGTTATCAGGTCTTTGCCATCAAGGCTTAAGCTTTCTAATATTTTAATAATTTTCTCACTCTTTTCATTTCGTTTTAATTTAAAGGCAAAGTATCCCGTTCAGAGGCGTCCCTAAAGTACTTGGCACCCGGGGTGGATGTTACCTGTGACACCCCCTACCCAATAAAGAAACACAATAGTAAGTAACATGTTAACAGTAAGTACTATATTAATAGTGTCCGATAGCACACCCTTCTGGATGTCACCCGGGGCGGACCGCCCCCTCGCATCCCCTTTAATACGCCACTGATCCCATTCAATCCTTGATGGGTTATAAGTAGGATATATAGTGTAGTAAATTCAAGATTACAAAATCTGATTTCTGATATCTAAATATAGTATCTCTCCCCTCTCCACAGTCCAAATATATTAAATCAAAACTGTAAAATTGTGTGAATGTATGTGTGTGTGCCCTCCCGTTTACCCCAAAAAATTACAATAAAAAAACACAAAAACAAACAACAACAACAGCAACAAATGCGCATTTACCTTCTACAAATCCGTTCTGTTCATTATCACTTTCTGGGTTTTATTCTTTTTTGTTTCGTTTCGTAGTCATTCCTCTTCAAACGTGAGGTGTAGAGGTGTGGGAGGGCACTATGTCTCTCTTGTCATGTAATCAATTTTATAGCAAACAGGTGATTTTCCTCTTGTGCCAAATATATAGTGTTATAGTTGTTTTTTTTTGTAGTTTTATTTTACTTCTAAATATTATCATAATAATTCTTAACATTATTTTAGTCACATGACTCAAAAGACTAGTTGAGCCGGGGACTTTGCATTTGATGGCTCCAGGTTTCTGTGGCAAAGCTATGAATACAGATTTAGTAGACTATCATGTAAGTGTCTACTATTGTGGATGTCATTCGGCAGTTTTTTATAACTTCTTTTCCTAATTATCCCACAGCTGCAGCTTCATCTTCTACTATATTATCTGGTACAGGGGCATTGCCTGTCTTCATGTGGCGTACAAACCCTTCAACTTCTGCCACAAGTACTGGTGGTCCTTCACAGTTACCTTGAATATTTAATTCAGGTTGTTCTGTCTTCATAGAGATCCTTAATGCGTTTTGTCCATCCTTCTAATATGTTCTCTTGATCCTTTAATATTGTTCCTTCTATTAATTTAAAGCAGCCAGTGGCTGTTTGTGTTCTTCTGTTTGTGAATTCATTTATTTTAATGTATGATTGGTTTAGTTTTTGGACCATGTACTTGAAAACCGGTGTTTTTCATGTGCACGGGATACTCGGTTCAATCCCATATGGGCTATAATTCGGGCATATAGTTTTCCTCATTCTATATAGCATATTACTTTGTTGTTTTTCTTGTGTGTTGGCTCAAGCTGTAATTTATCTGCTGCTTGTTGTGGCATTGTTTAATATCTATGGTGTTTGTAATGTGTCTAATCCATATTTTCTGTGCTGCACTACGAGCTCTCAGCACCACTGCTTCTGCGATGTATTTTTTCTTCTTTAATATTTTCTTGCTATTTCTTTTGTTTTAGTCTTTGATATTCTTCTGTTTTGCTGATTCTTTCTTCTGGTGTCTCTGTCGGTCTTCCTTGCAGTTCTCTTTGTTGCTGGTTTCTGTTGTTTGGTTACTTTGATGTTTGACGTATTGATTCCTTCAGCATTTCATATTGTTCCTCTATACGCTGTATTTTTCTATGGCTTTGAATCTATTATCAATGGCAATGTTATATTTCACACTCATTTCTTTACCTTATTTGAGTAATGCTAAATCTAGCCTAATATTTTTTTTTAAACCGATTTACTTTCACCAGTTTATATTAAATTTTTATTTTACTGGTATATGGTTGCTGCTGCACTCTACTTTTGGCCTAGTTTTCAAAAATACCGAATTGCTTCCAAATTTAACAACGAAACTAGTGTGGGGAAAGCTATAAATAGACATGTAGTCTTATAAATAATGATAAACATTTAATTACAAAAACAACTGTAAATAAACATGCATTCCGGTAAAAGTACTTTTAAATCATGTAGCCAAGCAAAATTCAGACCTGTTATAAATAAACACTTCCATATAGACTATCATGAATAAACAGGCATCCTAATAAACCTGTTATATATAAACATACGACGCAGTAAAAATTTGGCAGATATTACCTGCGGAGTGGTCACACTGACACTGATAGGTTCACAAACATTACTCCAACGGTACTAAATGAAACGACAGCTCTTAGCTGTCTCGAGCTCCCAGTGGCTTGAAAATCTGGGAGCATATAAAATGATATGGGACAGGAGCCAGTAACACGCGATTTGGTTTTGTATCTCCCCTTTGTTTTTTAAACTGTGCACGTATACATACTGTAAATGTCTGAGGGCGAGTTTGTGTATGTGTGTGTGCGTGTTCTCACGTGAACATTTTCGTGGAGGTGTGGTTCTGGGTGTAAAGAAAAAGCATTATAACATTACGTATTTGGTTTCTGATCAAATGAGATGGTTTCTGTCCCATAAACTGTAAGATGGCGTGGTCTCACACAGACAGTATGATGGCTGGTCTCACACAGACTGTATGTTGTGGTGGTCTCTCACAGAGTTAATATGATGTGGTCTCTCACACATATTATATGATGGTGTAGTCTCTCACACAGATTATATGATGGCGTAGTCTCTCACACAGATTATATGATGGTGTGATAATTCACACAGGTTATACGACGGTGTGGTCTCACAGAGACTGTATGATGTGGTGGTCTCACACAGACTGTATGATGTAGTTGTCTCCCACAAGATTTTGAGATGGTGTGGTCTAACACAGACTGTATGATGGGGTGGTCTGTCACACTGATAATATGATGTGGTGGTTTCACACAGAGTATATGGTCTCTCACGCATATTATTTGATGGTATGATCTCATACAGATAATATGACGTGGTGGTTTCACACAGATTGTAGTACTGTTTGGTATCTCAAACAGATTATGAGATGGTGTGATCTCTCACACAGATTAAATGATGGTGTGGTCTCTCACATAGATTATATACTGTGACAAAACGTCTGTACGTGTTCTTTTTTTGGCTCTCTCACACCTTCAGCCCTCGGCAGTACATTTCTTCTTCTTCATTTTACCTTCCGATCGCTTATTATTTGTCAATGTTGTGCCCTTCCATTCATTATTTTACTCTCTATGCTGGATCTAGTAGGATGAAGTCTCTAACACTCAACTCCCCTACGGAAGTATCTGCTATGGGACTATCTTGGTCTCTTACATTTTGCTTTAACACTCCTCAGACGTGTTTACGTTCCGCTAGTTAATTAGACCGGCAAGCCGATTATACGTTATCGCATAAGCCGGCCGACATCTTTGAACGTGACGGTCCAACATTTGACCCCAGGTGGATAGCGACCATCCTTGTGTTTGCACAAGACGGGAGTGCACGATAGACTTAAAGAAAGCCACATTGTCTGTAGGTGACCTTGTCTGGTAGACAGACGAAAATAGGTGATAAATACGTAATTCGCTTCAGCTGGCCCCTGACTGTATCAAGATTACAGATAACCCGTCTGGACGGATGGTATTATCGAGGGGTGAGTCACAGATTTCTTTTTATGAAGATGCCATCGGAAGTATTACGACTTATTAGACAGAGGTCACGCGTGGAATATTAAATGTAATATTTTAAAACACGTGGTGGATATTTTGAATTAAAACACCCCAACCCAGTGCTAGAGAGATTTGATTGGTTTGATTTGAGATGCCGGAATAAACAATGAATTCCATCAGAAAATTCAGTGGAAACACCATCTGTGATTTGAACTGAGAATGAGAAATATAATCTAGCGAACTCAGAGACACAGAACAGATAGCTTCGCAACTTCAAAACGAGCAACTCCCAACAAGCCAGAAAGAGAAGGATCGGACCTAGAATTCCATATTTAAAAGTGACAGATCGAAGTATTTGGGAAACTTAAAACCTTAAAAAGTAAGCCCGCCTTTATAAATACAAGACTGTAATCTTAAGGGGCCAGGATATATATATATATATACGTCTAAACAGAGCTATTCCATTATTAGAGGAATTCGCTGAATTAACTCAGCTGGGGGCTTGAACGGGCTAAAAACCATTGCTTAAATCCTTCACAAAAGGCGAGGGACAGATATACTGTAAGTTAACCTTTGCTCAGCGATATGCCGCATGGTTCTTGACTTCTGAATTTTCTTGTGAAAGCAACCTTCGGATATAAGCGTCATTGCACTTCTATCTACATCTCTGCCAAGAGTAATCTTGTGGGAAGGTAAACACCTTTGATAACCCAGTTTAGATACTCTTGAGCTTTGGCCATTGTTGAACGACTACTGCAAAGCAGGGGAGGCAATCCGTGACATATACCGGCGTGATCATTCACGCAGGTTATTTGACGGTGTGGTCTCACACAGACTGTATGATGTGGTGGTCTCCCACAAGATTGTGAGATGGTGTGGTCTCACACAGACTTTTTGATGAGGTGGTCTGTCACTCAGATAATATGATGTGGTCGTTTCACACAGATTGTATGGTCTCTCACACATATTATCAGATGGTATGGTCTCACACAGAAAATATGACGTTTGATTTCACACAGATTGTATTATCGAATGGTCTCTCACGCAGATTATGAGATAGTGTGGTATCACACAGACTTTATGATGTTATGATCTCTTACAGAGATTATATGCTGGTGTGGTCTCTCACACAGATTATATGACTGTGTGGTCTTTCACGCAGATTATATGACGGTGTGGTCTCATACAGACTGTATGATGGGGTGATCTCTCACACAGATAATATTATGCGGTGGTTTCACACAGACTGTATGATTGTAACACACAGATTATATGATGGGGTGGTCTCACACAGACTCTATGTTGTGGTGGTCTCTCACTCAGATTATGAGATGGTGAGGACTCACACAGACTTATGATGGGGTGGTCTCTCACAGATTATGCGATGGTGTGGTCTCACACAGACTATATCACGGGGTGGTCTCTCGCACAGACTGTATGACGAGATGGTCTCACAAAAACTGTATGAAGTGGTGGTCTCTCGCAAAGATTATGAGATTGTATGGTCTCACACAGACTGTATGATGGGGTGGTCTCTCGCATAGACTATATGATGAGGTGGTATTGCACAGACTGCATGATGTGAAGGTCTCTCACACAAACTGTATGATGTGGCGGTCTCTCACACAGATTGTATAGTTGGGTGGTCACTCTTACACAGCCTCAATGAGGGGTTGTTCTCTATCACATATGCTGAATGTTTACGTGCAGTAAAAGACTAGAGAGCCAGGCCATTGCCAAATTAAGAGGGCGTCAACACATTCCCTTAGTTATACGTTGGTCTTACTTGTAAAAGAACACGTGAGGTTGAAATTCAAAATCTAGAAAGATGTGGGTGAAATGATTCCTACACTGGTTCAGACCGGACTGGTTACGTTTTTGGAGGTAATTGTGCGAAATCTGTGAGGCAGGAGACATTCCTTTATATTCTGAAATAAATAATGATTATTTAATAAGGAACGAGAAAACTGCTATTTAAATAACAGATGATCTAATCTCAAAGAAACCACTTGGTAATTAGATAATAATGACTCCAGCAGGTTTTCTTCTTCCGTGTAGTTACCGGCGAATCTCTGGTGAGACAAAGAAAGAATAAGCCTACTGTCGCAAAATGGTTTCAAGTCATTGCAAACGGGTTCAGTTACATTTATAAACCCGTCAACGATCGATTGACCGCTTTCAAAATGGCGGCGTATCAGCGAAATGTGTATCAGACAGAGGAAATTGCCAACGATAAATAAAAGCAAAAGGGAATCAGTATGAAAAGGATTTTACATTTTAGTACAGGGAAGGATTGTGTATAACTGCATATAAGAAGGAACGGTAGGAAGTTCTCATTTACGGAGATATATGCGTATTTCAGCTGCCCACAGTTACGCTAACAGCTGGTAAACCCACTTCTGTTCTAAATATTAAAATCAACAAATAACTGTTTGGGAAATTACAGGGATAGGAAGATAGAGATTTATCGGCTGGATAAAACTAGATAAGATGGAACAATATGGATATTATATATGCTGAGAATGAGAAAGGCAAAATTTCAGTCGACGCGCAGATCGGCTGAAATCACTGTTCGGGAAAGATTTTTCAGGTCTAGGTTTAAGCTGTGACGTCAGTACCCTCCGATACGTCCGCGCTATGCGTATATAAACGTATCGGTAAAAACTGGAAAGATACACAACGAAAGAGGTTTGAGACAGACTGGAGGCAGAGTTTCGCCACTACCCATGAATTGTGAGCGGATCGCCAGAAACATTGTTCAGTCCAGTATCTGAAGTCTGAGGGTAAGCGAAATTATGATAACTACCGTGTATAATATTTGTTATTTCAGGTTCATATAGAATTCACAAAATATGCCTGTATAATAGTCATTGATATAATGTATTGTATTTTTTTAATATGATCTAAACATGTGCATTGTGGATGAGATGATTGTTGCTTGTACAAAAATTAATCACAAATAGCCCCACAGCCTAATGAAGATATATTTATCATATTGCCTTATCGCTTACGAAGATAAAGGCAGTCCCATGGCAGAGATTGTCATAGGGAAATGAAGTGTTAGAAACTTCATCATAGAAGATCCCAGTTTACGAGGTTAAGGTGACTAGTCCCCTTCCTCGCTGCCTTTGCCTTCCCTAGTTCGAGCGCACAACTTTGTACCCATTTACAGCTGGTAAAATGGAGTGTTCCCCAGCCAGGTTTCAATTCCAAAACTATGTAATTGTACTACCGAAGAAAGCAACTTGATCGCTTGGTCACTCTCTTTATTTATGTATTACTTTTGTGTAGATGCTAAGAATAGCATCAGTATTTGAATTTGTACTTGATATGATTTGGAAGGATCAAGTTATAGATCAGAAAGGGATGTATAGGAGCGGAATAAACCAGATGATGTTTATTACTGATATGTTAATATTAATTCTGTATCATTGAAATGAGGTTACTTGCTATGACTGTATAACTTTGACACCTGATGACTGACTAGTCTGACTGATGTGCTAGTCAGTTACACTTAATTGAAATGTTAATATTAATGCTATATCACTGAAATGATGTCCTTACTTACTATGATTGTATAACGGTGACATCTGATGACTGACTGGTCTGACATCTGTGCTAGTCAGCTACAAATCTAGCCAGATACTAGCCAAGGCTGATATGTTGCAGGTTCCATGAAATAACTCAAACCAGACTGTCCAGTATCAGAAGCCGGTGTCGTTCATCAGAGGCAATCCCACAAAAGTGCAGGACCCCAAAGAGTGAACTTCAACTGGTCATTGGCATCCCTACTGTTGGGCCTACCAAGTCTGATATCAGCAAAGGACAGTTCAGTGTCAGCAGTATCAAGTTGAACAGATAAGTGTCACTTAGGACACTGACTACCACAATATATGAAACACAGTAAATAGTCAAGTGATGACATTTATCAGAGGACTAAGAACAGTGATATATTTAAAATGAAGGCAGTCTAAATAGACAATAATAGGAATTGTGTGACTTAATTTTATATATATATATATATATATATATATATATATATATATATATATATATATATATATATATATATATATATATATATATATATATATATATATATATATATATATATATATATATATATATATATATTTCAATGCTCTTTTCCAACTAGTAGAAATAGAATATTAGTGTAATTATTAAACTATTTTAACTGTACCTGAGGATTATTCACTTCTTCCATTTGTGGTTTCAGTGAATGTACATTTTACTTATCCCCTAGAATATAAGTAATCATAAGATAGTCACAGGGAGGAGACACCTTAAATCCTGGTACTACTTCTTACCAACTGGGCCAGGGTTTTCACAGTCTGACTATTTTTATGATAACAATACACCAGTGCTTATTTCTAAGACTGGGGTATTACTTGTAAGGTCAGAACTCTTTACTGGCATACTCTTACATAAATAAATAATTTTAAATAACCTCCCGCTACAGTGGGGGCTCGTCTGCGGGATATATCTTTGATATTCCTGAGCCAAATTTCTATTTCTGCTGTGTAGAAAATTTTGTTTTGTAAAATTTTTTGGAAAGAGTAACATAGTAGGAAATAATTATATTTTTAGGAGTACCATTGAGTACAGATAAAGAAAGCTGTTTCATATATGGTGAAGTCAGTTTAATTAACTTTAATTTTAACTAAGTTAATTATATCGTCTAATGTTGTTATGTCTAATGTTGTCCTCCCAGCGGACTCTGGGTCGTCCTCGGGGTCTGGATCCCTGGCTCTTTGTTTCCCACGACAAGCATGGGAAACAAAGAGCCAGGGATCCAGACCTCCAGGACGACCCAGAGTCCGCTGGGAGGACAACATTAGACAATCTTTGAAGGACCGAGGACTAGAATGGAACCAGGCCAGGAGGAAGACAGCCGATAGAATAGTCTGGCGCTCTCTCTTCCAAACCTCTACACCTCACGGTAGAAGGGGAACGACTAAGTAAGTAAGTAATTATATCGTAGTAAATTAGTTTGAGTAAGATCGCTTGCCCTACTAGACTACAGATACATCATGGCTGACTTGGTCAAATTTAGGTCTGCTACACTGCAGGTGGGAAAAGAGCTTGGCATGGATGGTGACGCTCTGATCCGGTATGTCACGACGGAATGTGAAAAGTACACCGAGAGAAAAGCAAAGCAATTAGAAGCAGAGAGAGAAACAAAGAAATTAGAAGCAGAGAGAGAAGCCAAGAAATTAGAAGCAGAGAGAGAAGCCAAGAAATTAGAAGCAGAGAGAGAAGCCAAGAAATTAGAAGCTGAGAGAGAAGAAAGGAGGCTACAAGCAGAGGCTGAGAGAGAAGAAAGGAGGTTACAAGCAGAGAGAGACCATGAGCTGAAAATGAGACAGCTTGATCTTGAACTTCAGGCTGGGACTATCACCCATGGTAATAGCTCACCTCATTCTGCGAATAGCTCTTTTCAGAACACAGCAAATGGGGCCATGAAATTCCACCTAGATCCATTTGTTGAAAAGGAGGACGCAATTGAGTCGTACCTGGATAGGTATGAAAGGCTAGCCTCTACATATGGACTGGAAAAGGAAAAATGGAGTCTAAAGTTATCCCAGGGATTGAGAGGTATTGCATATGATGTGTTTCTGAAACTCCCCAAAGAAGATCAGGAAAATTATGAAATACTAAAGCAAGCCTTACTGATCCGGTATGAAAAGAACTCTGAGGCATATAGGAAGAAATTTAGAACTTCTAAACCTCTACCTGGAGAAACATATAACCAGTTCTCAGCTAGGCTAGAAACATATTTGGTGAAATGGAGTAGTTTAGTTAAGTATCAGAAAACCTATGAGGATCTGAAAGAGATGGTTATGTTAGAGCAAGTGAAAGATTCCATGCCTCCAGAAATGAGGAAATTCCTTATGGAACAAGGAGCAGAGAGGCTGGAAGACACTTTGAAATGTGCAGAGAGGTACCAAGCAGCTCAAGCTGAACTGGTAGGAACAAAAAGAAAGCAAGTAGAAGTATATAAGCCACCACCACAGAATACCGAGTTTGACCAGATGGATCAACCATACGGATACAAGCAAAGATTTGATAATAAGGACAAAAACCCTCAGACTCAGGAAAATAAACCCTATAAACAGGGAGCTAAGTGGTGCAAATTTGGTAAGATGAGCAACCACAACACTGATGAATGTGGGAGGAAAAAACCCCTTCATCATGCTGCATGTCTACATGTGAGGACTTCTGTTAGGAAGGAACTGACTCTGAGTCAGAATAGCCTCCATCACCCACCTACCCAGGAGATAGTGACTGTGAATGGCAAACAAGTCACAGGAATGTATGACACAGGTTTGTCCTATGACGCAGTCGTGTGTGCATCTCTGGTGCGCCCTGAACAAATCACCACAGAAACAGTAGATATTCAAGGGCCACTAAAAGGAACATCACCCCTTACTTTACCCATAGCAAAGATTCATGTCAGTTGTCGCTATGTGGAAGGGGAGATAAATGCAGCTGTGATAGATGATCCCTTTTACCCCCTGATGTTGGGGCGTAGATATGTTTTCTTGGGAGACCCTGTAAAACCTATGGTTATGGCAGAAACCCAGACCAGGTCTGACTCCAGGAACATAGAGAGGGACACCAACTTAAAATTTCATTCGACTGAAATGAAACGGGCTCAAGAAGCAGACAGCACATTGAAGCCTTGTTTTGGCAAATTGTCAAAGACACATAACACACCAAGGAAAGGACATTTCTTTAGGGAACATGGACTCTTGCACAGGAAAGCTGGCAGAGGGACGAAAAGTCATGGTCAAATTGTTGTACCATCCACCTATAGGAATAAGGTTATGGGCTGGGGGCACATAACAACTTTGAGTGAACACCTGGGTAATGGTGCCACAAAACAAAGAGTAGCCACCCAGTACTACTGGCCGGGCATTACGGAAGACATTAATCGGTATGTAAATTCCTGTCCAGAGTGCACCTATGTAGATTCAGAAAGTCGACGGAAGAGTCTTCATCAAAAATCTACAAGCAAACCAGCAATCAGGGGTACTCCCGAGATTTGCACGGGAGGGGAAAGGAAACATCCCACACAGGTTCAATTGCAGTCTGAACCCCATGCGCTGGAAAAAAGGAACAAATCACGTAGCGAAAATCAAACACCTACGGATTTGCGAGGGAAAACCACATCCAACTATCAACGAAAAGAGGGCGGTAAACTTCATGGGAAACCTACCGACCCCGTTTCACCAGCAGTAAGAGCCTGGATGAAAAGCCGAACAGGAAGGAGAGAGATAGTAAAGGATGAATATATTCTTGGAAAACAGAATGTGGGCGCAGATTTTCTTAGTCGTCATCCCACAGAGCTTGAGGAGGATAGAAGGAAGGAAAACTAACCTCGGAATGGTCGATTTGCAATTGTCTTGTACCCAATAGTTAAGGTAGACATAATCCAGCTTAAAATATGGGGGAGCTATGTCGCAAAATGGTTTCAAGTCATTGCAAACGGGTTCAGTTAGATTTATAAACCCGTCAACGATCGATTGACCGCTTTCAAAATGGCGGCGTATCAGCGAAATGTGTATCAGACAGAGGAAATCGCCAACGATAAATAAAAGCAGAAGGAAATCAGTATGAAAAGGATTTTACATTTTAGTACAGGGAAGGATTGTGTATAACTGCATATAAGAAGGAACGGTAGGAAGTTCTCATTTACGGAGATATATGCGTATTTCAGCTGCCCACAGTTACGCTAACAGCTGGTAAACCCACTTCTGTTCTAAATATTAAAATCAACAAATAACTGTTTGGGAAATTACAGGGATAGGAAGATAGAGATTTATCGGCTGGATAAAATTAGATAAGATGGAACAATATGGATATTATATATGCTGAGAATGAGAAAGGCAAAATTTCAGTCGACGCGCAGATCGGCTGAAATCACTGTTCGGGAAAGATTTTTCAGGTCTAGGTTTAAGCTGTGACGTCAGTACCCTCCGATACGTCCGCGCTATGCGTATATAAACGTATCGGTAAAAACTGGAAAGATACACAACGAAAGAGGTTTGAGACAGACTGGAGGCAGAGTTTCGCCACTACCCATGAATTGTGAACGGATCGCCAGAAACATTGTTCAGTCCAGTATCTGAAGTCTGAGGGTAAGCGAAATTATGATAACTACCGTGTATAATATTTGTTATTTCAGGTTCATATAGAATTCACAAAATATGCCTGTATAATAGTCATTGATATAATGTATTGTATTTTTAATATGATCTAAACATGTGCATTGTGGATGAGATGATTGTTGTTTGTACAAAAATTAATCACAAATAGCCCCACAGCCTAATGAAGATATATTTATCATATTGCCTTATCGCTTACGAAGATAAAGGCAGTCCCATGGCAGAGATTGTCATAGGGAAATGAAGTGTTAGAAACTTCATCATGGAAGATCCCAGTTTACGAGGTTAAGGTGACTAGTCCCCTTCCTCGCTGCCTTTGCCTTCCCTAGTTCGAGCGCACAACTTTGTACCCATTTACAGCTGGTAAAATGGAGTGTTCCCCAGCCAGGTTTCAATTCCAAAACTATGTAATTGTACTACCGAAGAAAGCAACTTGATCGCTTGGTCACTCTCTTTATTTATGTATTACTTTTGTGTAGATGCTAAGAATAGCATCAGTATTTGAATTTGTACTTGATATGATTTGGAAGGATCAAGTTATAGATCAGAAAGGGATGTATAGGAGCGGAATAAACCAGATGATGTTTATTACTGATATGTTAATATTAATTCTGTATCATTGAAATGAGGTTACTTGCTATGACTGTATAACTTTGACACCTGATGACTGACTAGTCTGACTGATGTGCTAGTCAGTTACACTTAATTGAAATGTTAATATTAATGCTATATCACTGAAATGATGTCCTTACTTACTATGATTGTATAACGGTGACATCTGATGACTGACTGGTCTGACATCTGTGCTAGCCAGATACTAGCCAAGGCTGATATGTTGCAGGTTCCATGAAATAACTCAAACCAGACTGTCCAGTATCAGAAGCCGGTGTCGTTCATCAGAGGCAATCCCACAAAAGTGCAGGACCCCAAAGAGTGAACTTCAACTGGTCATTGGCATCCCTACTGTTGGGCCTACCAAGTCTGATATCAGCAAAGGACAGTTCAGTGTCAGCAGTATCAAGTTGAACAGATAAGTGTCACTTAGGACACTGACTACCACAATATATGAAACACAGTAAATAGTCAAGTGATGACATTTATCAGAGGACTAAGAACAGTGATATATTTAAAATGAAGGCAGTCTAAATAGACAATAATAGGAATTGTGTGACTTAATTTTATATATATATATATTTCAATGCTCTTTTCCAACTAGTAGAAATAGAATATTAGTGTAATTATTAAACTATTTTAACTGTACCTGAGGATTATTCACTTCTTCCATTTGTGGTTTCAGTGAATGTACATTTTACTTATCCCCTAGAATATAAGTAATCATAAGATAGTCACAGGGAGGAGACACCTTAAATCCTGGTACTACTTCTTACCAACTGGGCCAGGGTTTTCAGTCTGACTATTTTTATGATAACAATACACCAGTGCTTATTTCTAAGACTGGGGTATTACTTGTAAGGTCAGAACTCTTTACTGGCATACTCTTACATAAATAAATAATTTTAAATAACCTCCCGCTACACCTACTACTCCTATACATGTTATAAGAGGCGACCATTATGGGGCTAGCAATTTCATCGTGTAAAACATACTGTTATAGAAACCACCCCCTACAACAAGAGCACGTGAATGCCATCATAAAGGTTTCTTGAGACGGGATTAGCTGTCGTAGTGGTTCCATGTTCCATAAGGAGAACAAACAGAGAAGAAGAAGAAGAAGAAGAAGAAAGTTTCCTTTATTTGCTGAGAAAATTAACTGAGAACTAAAACATTTGTCCTGTGGGGGAGACATCATCTGATGGTCTGGTATTGTCTCGGCACTTCTATAGTTTTCTGTGACCTGTCTCTAACACAGTTATCACTTACTGCATTCGTTATACAGGGTGTATTTTAATTTACAATCACAATCATTTCTCCAGCACCAAGATCTTTAACACCACACGCCACAACTACAAGCCGTGCGGGGCCTAGCTGCTAATCGGCTCATATTATTCACAAGCCTAGTTCAGCCATTTCAGGAGGATTGAAGGAGTGGCGTAGAAACTGTTCACATATTGATTTACTTTATCACGCTATACATGTGAATGGCATCAGAGGGAGAAAAAGAACAAATTATAGTTGAAAGAACTGAGAACAATGCTCGCAGATCTGTCAACTATTTAGTCTTTCATATCTCTTTTACTTTCATCATGTAGTATTTATGCCAAGTCTTCCTGTCACGTGCCGTCAGCTCGAGTTCTTTCCACGTTTTCCTCGTCATTTTCATTTGTTGTCTCCAGTTATCTTCTCCATTTGTTGTCTCCATTTATCTTCTCCATTTGTTGTAGGTCCACCTCTACCTCTCTTTCCCTGGAGATTCCAGAACAAGGACTGCCTTGCAATGTTATCAACGGGTATTCTCGATCTGTATCCTATCAATCGCCAGCGTCTTTTTCTCATCTCTTCCCTGTATAGCATTAGAGTCACTTCTACAGTGAGGTGGGCACTTTCTTCCTCGTGTCATTAGGACAACACCATTTCTCCTGTGATCAGTTTCTTCCTCTCTATGACCCTCCATCTAGTCTCGCAGACACCCAGGATATCAATCTTGTAATTCCACAGTTCTGCTGCCACTTGTGCAGTTTTCCATTGTTCGTTTAAAGTGCCAATCCTGGAGATTTTCCTAGAAGAAAAAAGGCTAGTCGATAACCCAGATTCCTTTCGGCTTTCTCTGGGCTGCTTCATGAGCCTCCTTTCCAGAGAACCTTCTTCTGTCTTGGCAGCTGAATTGACTGTACTCTGTATTTGACATATCAATATTGTTTGTTGTAGTTTTTGTTGTAAAATAATTTTTTAAGGATAGAGTAACCAACCTCGTGCCCAAACCTCCTTAGTAGCTTTTTACGGCATGACTGGTATTGTAAGTCTTATTATTTTTTGCTCCCTTTCGGGCCCTGGTAACACACGGATGCTTCTATTTTTTGCGTACCGGTGTAGGAGGCAGAAAGTACTGAACCGACAACACGCACTGCACAGTGCATGCTACCGTCAGGTAGGGAATACTGGACAAGTGATTCCTGCCTAGATAACAGGCACTTAACTCAGGCACGAAGCACTGTACAGTAATTCTTGCCTGAAAAAAAAATAGGTTTATCGCACTGCGTTGTAGTTATTATAATCCATTAGTCAGATATTTCCATCCTTCCTTCTTTTAAAGGGCAAAACACTGGAGAGATTTAAAAAAAAAGACGTTTGTATGTTTGCTTCATATGGTATTCATTTATAGTGTGTAAACAAATTTTATGAAATTTTTCTAATTTCGTCTAAAATATATGGTGGGAAATTATTATTTCAATGTTCATTCCAAACAGGTTCAGTATGGTGCGTGTAGTGCGGTATGGTGCGTGTAGTGCGGTATGGTGCGTGTAATGGGATCATAATTTGGACAGTGAATAATAAATATAAGGTAAAGATAGTCCCATAGCAGATACTACCGTAGTGGAGTGAAGTGTTAGAGACTACACACAGTATACTAGGTCCAGCATCGAGAGGTGGGGTAACCAGTTCCCTTCCTCGCTGCATTTTCCTTTCCTAACTCACGAGCAAAGTCAGGTATCCATTTACAGCTGGGTAGACTGGAGCATGTCGGTACCGTGAATCGAACCCGGCACATTTGCCGCGAGAGACCAGCGCTCTAACCACTCTGTCAATCGGCCTCAATACATTTATAAATTAATAATATTACAAACAATTGTACCTCTCAATGTTTACTAATTATAATTGTGACCAAATCATTTGTGCACTTTTCATAACTTTCATTCTCTCTGACAGTAACAATTCATTTCACTTTTCTCACCAATCGTCCTATTAATTGGTAAATTTTATGCACTTACATTTTGTGCCTAGCCGCTCCCAGGCTTATTTACGTTTCACCATGTGAATCATAGCATGACAAAGCTAATTGAACAGGTCAGCGGATGATACTTGTATCACTTAAGTTGTCTAGCCACCTTTGAAAGAGACGGTCATGGTTGATCCAAGGTGGTCCCGACCACTTCTCATAACAATACGACCCCGCAGAGTACGGAAAGAAAGACCTATTGTTTGTCTAAGCTGCAAGGTGATCCGTATTTATCCGTCTGGCGGATGCACGAAAACACAGGTGATAATTAGATAATCGCTTCCGCTGGCCCATTTCTGTAGCAATAATACAGATAACCTGTCTGGAGAGATTATGGTGGGAAAGGCATTTAGGCAGGAAATGAGTTTACAGATGTGTTTGTGAGTTTGCATACAGGGCAATTCGAAGTATTACGGACATATTTGAAAGAGGTCACGCGTTTAAATTTTAAAAGTGATAAATTTAAAACACGCAGGGGATAGTAAGGATTTAACACCCCGACCCACATAGTTCTAAAGAGCTTACCCTTGGTTTAATTTGAGAGATGGAATAAACTTTGAATTTCATTGGCACGTTGGTCTAAAAGTACAATCTGGGACTTGAACTGAGAAATGGAAATATAATCTAGCGAAATCGGAGACACAAATCAGACTGCATCGCAACGTCAAATTAGCAACTCCCAGGAGCCAGAGAGACATCGGACTAAGAATTCCAAAATTAAAAGTGACAGATCAAAGTATTTTGACGTCTTTATAATTTAAATAAGGACTATCTTTAAATAGACATAAAAAGAGGTGCCAGGCAAGGTTGTGTGCTGTCCCCCTGCCTATTTAATCTATACACCGAAAAAATTTTCAAACATATACAGGAAATACTAGGACTGAACATCAGTGGAAGGTCAATAAACAACCTTAGATATGCAGATGATACCGTGTTGTTAGCTGAAAGCGAACAGGAGTTACAAGAACTAGTGAAGCAAGTGAACAGTATAAGCCAGGAATATGGACTCGACATTAATACTGAGAAAACAAAAACTATGATAATTAGCAAAACAGACGACAAATCCACATTAAAGATAAGCATAAATGAGAAAATCCTGGAACAAGTCAAGAGCTACGTATATCTTGGTCATATAATAACAGAAGATGGCAGATGTGAAACAGAAATCAAGAAGAGAATAGGAATGGCCAAAGCTACATTCAACAACATGAAACATATACTGACATCTCACAAATTAAAACTGAGAATCATAAAGTGTTATATATATTCTGCATTTCTGTATGGTGCAGAAACATGGACGATGAATAAGCATTTGGAGGAAAGAATTGAGGCTCTTGAAATGTGGATATATAGAAGAATGGGGCGTATCTCATGGAAACAGAAGAAAACAAATAAGGAGGTTCTACAAGATCTAGGTATGAAAAGAGAACTAATGAGGGAGATCAAAGTTCGGCAGCTAAAATACTTTGGCCACATAAAAAGGCATAACACCTTGCAGAAGACCATAACAGAAGGGAGAGGTGAAGGCAAACGTGCAAGGGGAATACAGCGCTATAAGTGGGAAGATAACATCGAGAGATGGACAGGAAAGAGTCTATCAGAGTGCGCCACCAAAACAAGAGACAGAAGACGTTGGAGATCCATTACAGCCAACCTTCGTTGAGGAGATGGCAGCTGATGATGACGATGATCGTTAAATACTTTAAATACCAAAATTGGAAATTTAAGGTATCAGAGCACCCGCCATAAGAGGAATACCAGAATTTCCCAGACCAAGTGTTCAAAGCATCTAAACAAAGTTCCTGTGTCCATTCTACTGTGCTCGGAGATTGTATATCCTATTGGGTTCGTAGTACGAAGCAGCAAGACTAAAATTTCGACGTCACTAGTTGTGAGTCAAGAGCAGGGATTCAACCATAACCGCCTACATTGGACGAGTTGTGTAGAGAGGTGTCCTCATCACAAACGAATTGACGAAACCACGGCTGCAGGACTCACTTAGACCAGCTAAGTTTTTATTAAAGGAAACAGCAAAAGAACAAATTTTATAAATCCTCACCCAAGTCTCAGTGAAGACATCGCTGGATTACACCAGCTGGGGGCTTGAACGATCTAAAACCATTGCTTAATTCTTCACAAAAGGTGACGGATCAGATATAAGTTAATAGTGCTTGGCCCTATGCAGAATTGTTCTTGACTTCTGAAAATCTGTTGTGAACACTACCTTGAGACAGAAGCATCATTATCCTTCTATCTACAACTCTGCCAAGAGCAATCTTGTGCGAAGGTAGACACCTTTGAAGACCCGTATTAGATACTCTTGAGTGATGGCCATTGGTGGACCACTACTGCAGAGCTAAGGGGAGGCAATCCGTGACAACTTGTGAGACTCATCTTGGATTAAGAACCTGAAGATTAATTCCCAAGGAAATCTGACAAGAAATTTAGAAATTTTGGATTTACTCAAAGGGTATTGTTAGTTATTAGTTAGATACGAGTATATCTCCTCATACGTCTTGTAATCAATAAATACATAAATAAGGTGAGATATGTTAAGAGTAAAGTTAATAATTGATAAAATCAAAACTTTCTCTAAAAATAGTTGAAAGAGGAAAGAACTGTCCATTTCTGAAGCCTAATTTTTGTTGTTGTTGTGGATTTGATAATTTTAGTCAGCTAGTATTTTGAACTTGAGGAAGTTGAGGGGAACTGCGGTAAGACGTGGAGTACAATGGGTGGGTTTGAAAAAAAATCGAAAAAAGGTGATTCGTCTTACGAGGACAAAAGACAAAGAAAGTAGTCTACGTTACGGCCACAAGGCCTTCGTCAGGAAAAGAAAGAAAGTGAAGGCTAGATAGGAGACATAAGAACTTAAAGAAATATAAAAATAAATATAAATAAAATCTAGGTACTTCCCTGAAGGCGAAGCATGGCTGAAAAGACTTCCTTTTCAGCCATGCTTCGCCTTCAGGGAAGTACCTAGATTTTATTTATATTTATTTTTATATTTCTTTAAGTTCTTATGTCTCCTATCTAGCCTTCACTTTCTTTCTTTTCCTGACGAAGGCCTTGTGGCCGTAACGTAGACTACTATTGTCTGTCTGGGAAAATCGTCTGATAATGAGATAATGGCTTTCGCTGTGTCCATCCCTGGGTAATTATCGCAGATAACCTGTCTGGGGAAGACAATATTTGAAGATAGCATCTGGCCATCAAAAGAGTTCACAGATTTGTTTGTGAGAGTGCACAAGATGTCACCGGAAATATTACGTCTTATTATAAAGAGGTCACGCGATGGAAAATTAAATGTAATATTTTAAACACGCGGGGGAGATTATGAATTTAAACACCCCTACCACCATAGTGCAAAAGAGCTTAAGATTGGATTGAAGTGAGATCCGGAATAAACATTGAATTTCATTGGAAATTTCGGCGGAAGTACAATCTGTGATTTGAACTGAGAAGTGGGAAATATAATCTAGCGAAATCAGAGACTCAGAGACACACAGCTTCACAACTTCAAACGACCAACTCCAAAAAAAAGCCAGAAAGAAAAGGGATCGGACCAAGGATTCCATACTTATAAGTGACAGATCGAAGTATTTGGGAAACTTAAAACCTTAAAAAGTTCCCGCCTTTATAAATACAGAGACTGAAAAACTTAAGGGACCAGGACTTAAAATACGAAGACTGGAAACCTAGGAATTGGATCACCCGTTATAAGAGAGACTTTCCCAGACCAAGTGTTTCGCAGATTCACCCGTCATACAAGGGATTCAAAATTTCCAGACCAAGTGGTTCGAGAGCATATAACCTAAATTGCTCGTGCCCATATTAAACTGCGCGAGGAGATTGTGTATTTCCAAAACTTTGGGGTAAGTGTAAAAATTATTTTACAAATGTAAATTTGACACGTTTTCTTGCTACGTGGTTATATATGACAACCTCAACATATGAAACTAGTATATTCATAAACCACTAGAGCAAGCGCTATTGATTTCTTCTGGCTAGTCGTGCGGAAACCCGACAGCAGAGGTGACCCCAGACTCCGAATTGAGCAGTGATGACTGATGATTGTGTCACATATGCCTAAAGTGTATAATATTTTGTGAGATATACGCACTTTGTTAATTGTAACACAGGCAAATCAGTATTCGCGCTGTCAAGACACATTTTCCCAGTTAATAGATAGAGGAATATGATGAATTTTTTCATCTTCCCTGAGCTACACTTTCTCGGGTCCACTATATGTAGTGATGGGAGATCAAGTAAAGAAATCAAGAAAAGACTTGAGATGGCCTCAGCTGCCATGACAAGGCTGAATGTGATCTGGAAAAGTAACATCAGTTTTCCTGTGAAGATCAAATTATACAAATCACTTGTATTATCTATTCTCTTGTATGGGTGCGAGGGCTGGACACTCACTGCTGATACGGAGCGAAGGATTCAGGCTTTCGAGCATAAATGTTATAGAAGAATTTTGCGCATTTGCTATAAAGAGCACAAAACAAATGTCTATGTTAGAGAGAAGATAAACATATATGCAGGCCACCAAGAACCACTTTTGTCAGTAGTGAAACGTCGAAAGCTTGCCTGGTTTGGGCATGTAACTCGTCATGACTCCCTTTCGAAAACGATCCTCCAGGGAACAGTCGAAGGTAAACGGGGAAGAGGAAGGCAAAGAAAATCCTGGGCTGATAACATCAAAGAATGGGCAGGACACGGTTTTTCCACACTTGTACGCATTGCTGAGGATAGAGAGCAGTGGAGGACCCTGTCTGCTGATGCTTCCACCATGGCACCTCTACGAACTATGACGGGTTACGGGTTGAGATGATGATGAGCTACACTTTGTACTTTGGAATTTAATTCTTCTGAGAGATTAACATTGGTGGGTGAACAGAGAGAATGCGCCTGTTAATTGGCAGTCCACAAATGTACTTAGCAGAGGCATTTGTTTTCCTACTTTTCCAAAAGTTCGTGGTTCAAGACTACTTGTGGTTACAAGCTATCGGACGGTTCGAAGTACTGAAGTTACTACGCCACTCGTGTGAGAGAAGTACGCTCATCCCCAAGAAGTGACGAAAACCACGGCGACAGGACTCACCTAGAGTTAAGTTCTCTTGTAAAAAAGGCGAAAGGAACGGACTTTGATAAATCCTCACCTACGTCTCCGTGACAAAAACTTGTATTTACAGCAAAATTCATCATTCCCTCCTTATTTTAACTGTTAAAGACTAATTCATTATTAAATTTGTTACATGTTGTTTTAAAACTAAACAATCATAGTCGATTCAGTTTTTATATGTATGAAAGCGAACGTTTGAGCAAGATTCTTTAAAACATACATCTATATATACATAGATATATTTACATCTATAGAGCCATTGCTTAAAAGAGGAATTCGCTGAGTTAACTCAGCTGGGGGCTTGAACGGGCTAAAAACTATTGCTTAAATCCTTCACAAAAGACGACGGACAGATATAAGTTAACCATTGTTCAGCCCTATGCCGCATGGTTCTTGACTTCTGAATTATCTTGGGAACAATCCCTTCGGATAGAAGCATCATTACACTTCTATCTACATCTCTGCCAAGAGTAATCTTGTGCGAAGGGAAACACATTTGACGACCAAATTTAGATACTCTTGAGTTTTGGTCATTGTTGGACCATTACTGCAAAGCAGGGGAGCCAACCCTGACAAAGTAGCAATTGCAATTTTCGTGTAGCCTGTAAACAATCTCTTTGCACAGCATGGCCGAACCACAAAACCTCCACACCTTTTATCTGAATATCGGTAGGGAAATAGGTATGGCAGACCAAACTCTGACATATTTTGGGCTTAGTTCGGTTAAAGCCGAGCAAGAAAAAGCACATGAAGATCGGAAGGCTGAAAAAGAGAGAACAGCCAAAAATCAGGAGAAAGCAGAGAAGGCCGCCGAAAGGGAAGAAAGGAGAATGGCGAAGGAACACGAAAAGGAAGAGAAAGAAAAGCAAAGAGCTTTTGAAGACCAGAATGATGAAGGCAAAAAGCATTCGAGAAGGAACAGGCCGAAAGAGCAGAAAGGAAGAAACAAGCCGACAGAGCCCACGCACTCAGACTTAAAGAACTAGAAACTGAAGGAAGAAGAATCAAATCTAGCTCTAGCACTAATGGGTCGGGGAGTTCTTAAGGTAGTGATGGGAAAACATCTCTCACGCGGCTGTTCCGAGCGCGGCCTCTTTTCAGTTAGATGTCTACTCCGAGGCTTCTGAGGACATAAACATCTATGTTGCTATGTTTGAGTCTTTAGCTGCCACATATGGATTAGATAAGGAGAGATACAACATGAAGTTTTATCAGAGCCTGAGAAGACCTGCGTACGATGTCTTCTTAAAAATGACCCCGGAAGACATTAACAATTATGACTTGCTGAAGAAAGCCTTGCTTCAACGTTTTGAGCTGAATGCACAAGCTTTTCAAAGCAAATTTCGGGAAGCCAAGAGGCAGAAAGACGAGTCTTATAAACAGTTTGCTACACGCCTGGCTTTGTATTTGGAGAAGTGGGGCTCACTCAGCGCCTTCGACGAATCGTACGAAGGGCTGCAAGAGATGATTATCGTGGAGCAGTTCAAGGACTCGCTCAACCCTGACATGAGACTGTCCCTGGCGGAGTACGGGGCCGAAACTCTTGATCAGGTAATTTTGTTTGCTGATCGGTACCAGAGCGCCCATTTGGAAGTGAACTCGGCTAAAAAGTGCCCACACGATAGTCACCCCACACGAGAGGAGCGCCCCGTCACTGAATCCAAAAGTACCACCAACACCTCACACAACAAGGCTTCACAAAACCGCAGGACCGCACCAGGCTGAAACAGAGCAATTCAGCCCAGAGAACTGGAAGGCGATGGTGCAAAGCGTGCAAATCCGACACGCATTTCACATCGAATTGTAAATAAACAAATTTTTAATAAAAACTTTTGGCAAAGAAGAACATTCCAGCAACTCTGAACCATGCTATACAGAACGTATATAAGACTAACTATTAGTCCTAGCATTAACTACTGTGCTGCATATTTTTCTCATGGAAGTAACTGCGTGTTTCAGGCTTCTTCCTCTACTGTAGTGGGTTATGATTTAGGAATGACTAAGAGTTTGTATATGTGTGTATGCAAGCATATCTCCCATGCTGTCGTTCTTTCGTTCTGGAATTCTGCTTCACATGCTCGTCTCCGTGAGTTTCCGGATCTACTTTTCAGTCTATTCTACTGTGAATCCCAGTCTGATATTATCTGTGACGTCTGTATTTTTTTTTTTTTTCGTACGCCCACTAATACTCGAGGCGAAATCTCAGGTTATTATTAATGTCTAACCTGACATTGATTTTACGTGAGTATCCCTTTTTTCTTGTACAGAGACAGGTGTCCCTCGCCATTCAGGCAGATACTCGCCGATTTCGGAGGTACCCATTAGAGCTGGGCCGGCTCAGGAGCCGCCAATCCCTGGTCGACGACATTCCTTCAAATGTCCTCGCCAGGTCTCGAGTTAATCCAGTCCAAATCCCGGTCGACGAAAAATGTGGTAACCACTACGCTAGTGCGGCTCCTACGTCTGTATCTATTTATTAAAGTATACTTACCTGAACCATTTCCATCTACTTTATCTGATTCAAGCGGACATCTCCGTCTACTTTATCTGATTCAAGCGGACACCTCTGTCTACTTTATATGATTCAATCGGACACCTCCATCTACTTTATCTGATTCAAGCGGACATCTCCGTCTACTTTATCTGATTCAAGCGGACATCTCCATCTACTTTATCTGATTCAAGCGGACATCTCCATATACTTTATCTGATTCAAGCGGACATCTCCATCTACTTTATCTGATTCAAGCGGACATCTCCATCTACTTTATCTGATTCAAGCGGACATCTCCGTCTACTTTATCTGATTCAAGCGGACATCTCCGTCTACTTTATCTGATTCAAGCGGACATCTCCGTCTACTTTATCTGATTCAAGCGGACATCTCCGTCTACTTTATCTGATTCAAGCGGACATCTCCATCTACTTTATCTGATTCAAGCGGACATCTCCGTCTACTTTATCTGATTCAAGCGGACATCTCGATCTACTTTATCTGATTCAAGCGGACATCTCTATCTACTTGATCTGATTCAAGCGGACATTTCCATCTACTTTATCTAATTCAAGCGGACATCTCCATCTACTTTGAGTTATACATATGCCCTACTTTAGGAAGCAGCAGTCATGTTCTTTCTTTGTTTTCTCAGAGACCTTCATGAACTACACGGGGTGAGACCTGTATTAATATAATAAATATAAATAAATTTGCTGAAACCTTGCTTCCAAAGGTGTGGTAGTTCTGGGCCGCCACTGCTTTAATTGACTACTGTATTGAACGAGGTTGCTTCCTTTACCTCAGGGTGTTAAAAATGTGGACGAAGAAAATTCTCGAACTTAACACCGTCCAATGCATATGTGACAATTACCACACTAAGATAACACATCAAAACATGTGGTAGCTAGCTAGGTGTGGCCATTTTCTTGCGTGACCGACTCGGATTGAAACTTTGTGCTGACAGCCTTTGACATATCAGCCAATCAGGGGCGGGCTCTAGTGTATCACATGACTAATCTCAAGCTTGTCAACAACAGCAAAGCTAGGGTAAATGCCAGTTGTCAGAGAATATATACGGAAGTCATGTTAGAAGTGAAGCTAAATTGATATAATGAACATTCTGTGTCGTCATCCTCTCGGTCTTTTCTATTATTCCTTGTATTATTTTTCATCGTCTTTCTTCCTTTATCTTTTCGGAGTGTCTCAATGAAACCTTGAAGACAGTTGATCAAGTTTTTCCACTCATGTTATTAAGATTTCATTCCTGCTTCTTCTTTTTCTTCTTCCTTCTTCTCCTCATCCACCTCTTCTTCTTCTCCTTCTTCTTCTTCTTCTGCTGCTGCTCCGGATAACCTCATACATCAACTTGAATATACTCGAAGAAGGCAGTGGCCAGCCTCAAGTTTCTGACATCTCCATGGAGCTTGCATGAACTGGTACCGTTACTAGTGACGGTCATACGCGCTTTCTTTGTTCCTTAAATGTTGAACACTTCAGATGAAGATGTAGCGCTGTCAGTTTATCAGTACCGCGGGTATATTCATCACTTGTTCTTATCTTCAGCTTGCTTAAAAGATGGCATCTCAGTCTATTGTGACCTATATGGAGTCTGAATATTATTACTTGTTCTCTTTTGTTGAGCTGGTGATAGGCATACTATTTATTAAGCACAATCATTTAAGATCAAAATCGCATTGTATATTTGTCGCGTTTCAAATCTTTGATGCTCAAAATCTCTATGTTCCACTCAACGCAGATAACGGAAACTTTGTATGATCCATAAAAATTCTTTATTCCCTTACGTGTTATGGTAGTCTGGGTGCTCTGTCTCCTGCTTGTTTTTTATAGGCTCTTGATATGTCTCTTAGCCTCATCATACTTTACGTGGGTCGTTAGGAGGTAGTTTTCCATACTCAATTACCAGTCTCTCACAGATATTGCAGTGATATGCAATCCACTGCAACTTTTGAACTGCCGTCATAATTTGCAGAGTGTTTTTCATAGAACACTAAGTTTCTTTGACTCCTGTGAGCTGTTATTGCTGACAATGCATCTGTGAAAAACGCTACTTGATTTTCGATGATTTTCTTTGTCCTTAGGACTTCTGGTGCAATTTCCAGAGCAGCTGCCTGTGCTCTAAAGTTCTCTGAAAATAATCCTGTTGCCACTGTTATTTTAATTTTATTTCATTTAGTTAGTTATTTATTTTTTTGTTCTTTTTCTTTTTCAGTGTACTTTTGCTTAATATCAGAAATATTCCTCCACTTTCATTTTCAGTTGCATTAGTTTCTGATCCATCTGTGTTTGGATGGACCCCACAACTGCTTGGTTAGTGTTCCACTATACATATTATGGTTAGGGCTTTTCTTTATGCTTCGGTCAGTTTCCTTTTTATCAGTCCCGTGAATGTTCTCATTCATTTCAGGGAAGCTCTGTATTCTCCATAAACACAATTTATTGTCACAATGAACAGGCTTAAGTTGTTACAACATTTATGGTATCTACTTTCATCTTAGTTTTTTGTTTTTTTTTTTAAATTTAGAAAGTAGTTCCACGCGAGTCTTCCTCTCCCTGGTCCATTTATTCACTGGTACATTTGATGATATACATTAAGAAAAACCAGATTCTTCTTCTTCTTCTTCCTCGTTCGCCTTCAGACTTCCACATTTATGACTCTAATGGGGTCTATGTAGGGTTCGGGCCCCGACGTCCCACCTACATAAATGGATGTTGATGCGAACACACAGCCTCTCATATCCAGGTGCAGTGATCGCCGCGGAAGCTACTGTCTTGTAGTAAGCTTCTAGCATATGGCCTCTCCTGCACAAAACGTGTCCATAGCAGCACCTTCACGTGGTGACCCCGTTCTCACAGAGTTTGCTATGGGTGCGACCGAGTGCCTGGCGGTAGAACTGGGTCGGGAGTTGTTTGGGACCCCTCCTAAGGTGCAGGCGCAATACCCACCGGCGGGTGGACCATGCTCTGGCAAACACCAACCCAAACCCCACTCATGGGTTAAATGCTACTTTCTCTCTTCTCTACTTGCCTACCAAGTTTTCTCTGTCCAATCCACGATACACCTCACCACGGATCCTGAAGTGGTGATGGTAAAATATAGGTCTTTACCCAGAAGGGATCCGGACCCTGCCCAACGTCCCAGCTGCAGCAAGAGTGCCATGCGACCTGACATTGCACCCATCGTCAGATTTTGTCCAACTCCTGAGACACGGGAAGCAAAGCCACTAAAACTCAATGGAAATTTAGAACCACTGTGCTGGGGAAAATCGTGAAGACATAGGATGCAGGACGCGACACAGCCACAGCAAAAGCTCAGCCACAGAACGAAGAAATGAGGCCTGCATCACAAGCGCTTGTGACTAGCAGGGAATGCATCTCTGTGAACCCCAACTGAACCCCCAAAGCGAGGTGATCTTTAGAGCCAAAAAGGTGAGTGGTCAAGCAAATCAACCCAATACTCATGGAGGAAGACATACCAATTGCACTCTTTGGAAGGTAGATGTCTGCAGCAAACACCCAATACCTCCAATGCCAGTCAAACAACATATTCCATACGAGCTCGGGCGTCGTCTTGGTTACCAAGGCCCGCGCAAGTGAGATAAATCCCCTGCTCCTTGTGAAAAGTCAGCGAAGGGGAACCTTAACATTTTACAGCTAAATATAGCTGGACTACAGAACACGTGGGTTTACCCAGGGACTTCTGCGTCATCTGTGGTGTTAAAATAGTTGTTAAAACAGGGCGGTGGTCACTTCCCACATCTTCCCAGACTTTGATGATACTATTTTCTGCTATGTCAGCTGAAACAAATGTCAGATCTGGCCGGCTGGTCGAGCCGTGTGCCCTGTGTAGGAGTGTTGGTGGAGTTTCCAAGTTCTGCAGTAGCATTAAGTTGGTACTGCTGCACAGCTCCTCAGCCTCTAGGCCCCTACTGTTAAACCGGATGTATCCTAGAGCAGGAGTGTGAGCATTAAAATCGCCAGCTACGACAGTTTTCTTTAGTATGGGCTCAAACTCAGGCAGACCTTTTGATGAGGTCGGGGACAGTAAATGTTGTGCAGTGTGTACTTGGTGTTATCTTTGCCCCATAGCTTTATTATTTGGTGGTCGATATCCGCCGCAGGATTGTTGGTTACTGTGGCTTGGGTATCATTTCTGATTAAGGTCATGATGCCTTGGCACTTCAGGCATTCACATTTGTACTGTGTATAATCCATGATGTTAATTTGTCTCCGTGGGAGTATTGTTTCCTGGAGAAGGGCTACGTACTTGATGTTCGTGTAGTATTTTTGTAAGCTCAATTGTCTTGTTGCAGGCCTCATTTCTTCGTTCTGTGGCTGAGCTTTTGCTGTGGCTGTGTCGCGTCCTGCATCCTATGTCTTCACGATTTTCCCCAGCACAGTGGTTCTAAATTTCCATTGAGTTTTAGTGGCTTTGCTTCCCGTGTCTCAGGAGTTGGACAAAATCTGACGATGGGTGCAATGTCAGGTCGCATGGCACTCTTGCTGCAGCTGGGACGTTGGGCAGGGTCCGGATCCCTTCTGGGTAAAGACCTATATTTTACCATCACCACTTCAGGATCCGTGGTGAGGTGTATCGTGGATTGGACAGAGAAAACTTGGTAGGCAAGTAGAGAAGAGAGAAAGTAGCATTTAACCCATGAGTGGGGTTTGGGTTGGTGTTTGCCAGAGCATGGTCCACCCGCCGGTGGGTATTGCGCCTGCACCTTAGGAGGGGTCCCAAACAACTCCCGACCCAGTTCTACCGCCAGGCACTCGGTCGCCCCCATAGCAAACTCTGTGAGAACGGGGTCACCACGTGAAGGTGCTGCTATGGACACGTTTTGTGCAGGAGAGGCCATATGCTAGAAGCTTACTACAAGACAGTAGCTTCCGCGGCGATCACTGCACCTGGATATGAGAGGCTGTGTGTTCGCATCAACATCCATTTATGTAGGTGGGACGTCGGGGCCCGAACCCTACATAGACCCCATTAGAGTCATAAATGTGGAAGTCTGAAGGCGAACGAGGTTGCAACTGAGCTTGCTAGCATTGTATTTTTGCTAATTTTTTCTTTTGCTTGGGCCACAAAGTTAATTCGCTTGAGCATGCCTCTTCCTAGCCTATTCATTCTTTGGAACATGGGGTGTCCTTCGAGTCTCTTAAATTTTTCAGCTTGTTGTAGGACTCTGCTGTCACGTCTGTCCTCCATTGACTGTAGCCCTGTAATGTTTTCCATGTGGCTGATTTTTGCGGACTTTAGGGCCCCTGTTATAATACGTGCTGCTTGGTTTTAGAGTCTGTTTACTCTGTCAAAATTTGACTTTGCTGCCGTCGACCAAGCTGTGATGCTGTATTCCATAGCAGATCTGACTGCCTGTGTACAGCTTTTTGATGATATTCTCATCAGCACCCCATGTGGTACCAGCTAACTTTTTTAAGATGGCCATGCGAAGTTTTGCCCTTAGCTTTATTTTGGTTATCTGTGATTTCCACGTCATTCGGCGGTCTAGTGTGATTCCTAAGTATGTTGGTGTTTCATCTTCTCGTACTGCCTGCCCATTTAGTTGTAGCTTTGCTTGCTGTGGTTTGTTTGACAAGGTAAGAATAGTGTGTGTTGTTTTTTGTTCATTGATTTTGAGCAACCACTTTCTGGACCAACTTTCAAGGGCTAGCAGTGAATCCTACATGCGCACTCTTGCTGTGGTGATGTATTCTTCTGAAGTCCACATGGCCAGGTCATCAGCATGGAGGGAGTTGTGGACATCCTTGTGGATGTTTTCTGTTATATCATTTATATATATAAGGAAGAGTGTTGGGGAAAGGACCCCACCCTGTGGGACTCCATGTTCCATTGTAGTCTTTTTGCTCAATTGTCCGTGCACCTGCACTCTAGCTGTTCTGTTTGTTAGATAGTGACTGATCCAGTTATACATTCTTCCACAGACTCCATATTTAAGCATTTTAACTCTTAGCCCATCTTTCCAAACTTTATCAAATGCTTTCTCCATGTCTACCCAGACGGCTAATGTGTGCTTTCCTTCTTGGAAAGCATCTTCGATTTCCTGTGCAATGTAGGTGACTTGGTCCTCTGTAGACCTATTTTGCCTGAAGCCTGCCTCTTGGTGCAGTAGAATTTGTTTTTCTTCGAGGTACCAACTTAATCTGGTATTGATCATTCTCTCCATAAGCTTTCCCGTGCAGCTTAGAAGGCTGATGGGTCTGTAGCTGTTGTGGTCCATTCGGTCCTTTTTAAAGAATGGAACTAGTACTGCTTCTTTCCGGCCTGTGGCAAAATTCCACGCTTCCAGCTATAGTTCGTAATCTTGAGGAGGGCTTTCTTGGCATTAGGCCCTAGCCCTTTAAGCATGTCATTTGTTACCCCGTCTTTTCCAGGTGACTTTCTTTGTTTAAGGGATACAATGTCTGCCTCTAGCTCTCTCATGGTGAGGTTTACTGTCATGTGCTCTTCTGGGACAGTTGGTATATTTTGGAAAAGTTCTTTCTCTTTGATAATTTCCTGTTTTCTGTCAGGTGGAACATTTATCTGGCTCTCATGTGAGAATTTTCGAGCAAAGACTCCATTATCTAATCTTTACTGTTCTTTTTTCCCCTTTCTACTTACACACTTTGTATCTTGGAACAGTGTCCATTTTCTGTCCTAACATTTATCATCCATTTACTTCGAAATACCTTCCACCTTTATCTCTTGAAGAAGATTTCTTACCGCTAATCTATTCCATTTGCTTTATACCAACAAATCAATTTAACCCCACTTTCAATTGGTGCTTCCGGAATCGTTGCACACTCTGCCTTTGTAAATAATTCTAGGTCCGTATATCTTCCCTCTGGTCAATCTATGTTTACGAAAATCGTCGTCTTTTCCTCTAACATTCCTATTCTCCCTATACCATCGTGTCGTTCATAAACCCTGGCTCTATTTCCACAATCTCTTCCATATCTATCCGCATAGAAATATCATTGTCACTCCATCTAGTTACACGATACATGTTCGATTTACGCCGATCATCCCCATCCTCTATCATTGCTTTGTCGACCTTAAATCATGTATCACTGCCTAGTATCATCTTTCTCGAGTATTACTCGTTCCCTAGGAATGCACACCAGTTTTCTGGCCGGAGTTCAGACCGTTGTGTCGCGCCTGTATTTGAGCTCGCATAAGATAGTCGCTCTCTTATGTCTCTCTCGCTATGTGGTCGTATGTGCCCTCACACAGTTTCCTGTCCTCCTCTCATTCTATCTAATCGTACTCATCGTCTGTAGGTCGCGAGTCACTCGGGTTTGTGTCCCGGCTCTTTGTGTTACTGCGTCTGTTGTCGTCTAGGTCCGCTAATGCAGCATTGCATCTCATTCGTGTCGTCTCCCGTATGGCCCCCGCCTCCATTTCTCTTCTTCTCTTGCAACCCACCCTACGCTCCGCGTATTACTACTTGTCGATTCTAGGGCCAGCTTTGCAGCAATACTGACTTTACGTAAACACGTCCGTCAGCTTCGATGCGATATGTCTCTCAGAATTTAACGTTTTGTTTTGGGTGTTTATCAAGCCACAGTATTCTGAGAAACTTGTTCAGTTGGCATTTTTGTATTCCTGCGGGGTAATGACTTATGGAAGTGCGAAGGTGAATGTTCTCACACTAGGTAATGTCACTTCGTCCTTTTGGATCGGAGTATTGTGATCATGCTGCCAATTGGTTGAGCCACAATGCGTTCGATTTTATGGTTGATGTTCTGTTGAAAAGGGAAGGAACTAATAGCAAGGTGTATGTAGAGGGTTATTGCATCTAGCACTAGAACTACTGATCCATGTATGTAGCTATAAGGTTCTGGACTCTAAGAAAACAAAGATCACTCTTCTATAAGCAGTCTCTGTCATATATAAGTAAGAATCCACTCTTCACCCCTCCCTTCACAAGACCCCCACCGATCCCCCTTTACCCCCCCTCGATCTCCTCCCATATCGATTAACACTCTATAGCCCCCTATCCACCTCTCCTACCATGTTTTTCACATCGCGACCATGAAGAATAAAGCACATGACATACTATCTCGTCATCAATTCGTAATGTGTCACTACTGAGTGTCTGACACACAAATTTTCTTATAGTCGAATATCTGAAGATATCATACTCATTCTTGCTAAAAGAAACACATGTAGTCGATGATTATTCGCCGCACTCCTCTTAGACCGATCCATTTACATCTCACATACGGACTTCTATCATAACTGTCGTCAGACCCATCCCCTCGATACCCACAACTACCTTACATAGTTACGTGCTTTTCTATATATCGTTCACGTCTCTCGCCATGTAATTATGATTTGGTGATGGACGCACAACTCGAAAGTTGTGGAAGTTAGAATAAAAGGATTGCACCCCCCTTCCGTCTTATTTCGCACTACATCTCTGAGAAGCGCATTTTCACATACTGCACCTAGTATACGTCTAACTGTGAGTCTGTATATTTTGTTGTCGACATTGTGATCACGTTGTGAATATGCATACACAGACCCCCGAAGAGCACGACAACATCTCAAGTGTTGTATATCTTATTAAATGTCGTGTACCACATGTTACGCTATAGAGTAATAAAGTGTATCACCCCCACCACAATGATAACACACACTTCTCTCACACATCCACAATCAACATCACACAAAACATCAACACTCTCACTCTCTCTCCTACTCCCCCCCGTGCTAGCAATACCGCCCTCTCTCCCATTGCTCCTCGCAATACAGTGCGCACTACACGCCGCACGACCACCCTCGACACAAACAATCATCCACAATGGCCACGCCCCCACCTCATCTCAGCCCGCCCCACGCAATAGCATCGACGCTACAACCTATGACGATTTTGCTACCTCCACACTAGAGCTGAGAATACAGCCGCACGCGAGCTCCGGATGCCATTCCAATGTCCGTTCGCACTTTGAGGTGGATCGAGCATTCGTCATCAATCGTTCTCGAATCTAGAGCCAACAAATCCCTAGAGAAGAGTAGTGATATAGATAGTCACCATTAGCTCCTCACCAGTGTGTCAGTAGATCGAACTCAGTAAAATCTCCTCCAATATGCCGCTCTCTGCTCTCCGCGAATCCAGTAATGGTGTGCTCCTGGCCATCCACGTCGTTGCAGATACCGTGCTCGCATTGCGCCCCCCCCCACCACACACTGTGGTAAGCACCAACAATCGCTCAGTGCGCAGCACTCCATAACTCTCGACTGTACTAATATAATACAGATCTAGTGCTGTGAGCTGTGAACACCCCCCACAACCATGTGTGTATACGCCGGCGAACTAGTGAGTACAGACTTAAAAGCGATAACGATGGAGTCAGCGTCCCCCCCTGCGCAAGTACGAAATGATGTAAATCATAAAATGTATATCAGTTCACATGATTGAGGTATGTGATACGTGACAGGTAACTAGTATGCGTATGATCTAGAGCAGCACCTAGGTACACCAGAGACAGCTGCAAGGATGAATGTCATTCGTCTCGTCTGTCTGAGACTCTCTGTCAGACATAATATATCCCTGTAATAATGTGGTCTACTCACACTATAAATACAACAAAATAGTATACTACTGATATTTCCAAAGTAAGAATATAACGCTGTGCGGTGTGTCCAGTAGACTAGGTACCTATATCGTGTGATGAGATAAACGATCAGAAGTGTGTCTCAACGGTTGTTCATCCCGTGCCATTCATATTTATTCTCCCTTCCTCTTTTAATCGAGTCTTGTTTGGAACATTATCTGCAGGAGTCTGTGTATACTCTATAGGAATGAGCTAGCGCGTGTTACCATGGATGTGAGAGAGTCTATTGGTCAGTGCTCATGTACAGTGTGGTATCATGTTACATTTTTTATTAAGAAGTCTAGCACACGGCTCGCTCGTATCACTGGTGTACTGTCTATACTGTTCGCAGCAGGATCGCAGAACAGTAACAATAGAAAACACACGTGTGACTCGCTAGTATGAGTGGCTGTGAAGCGTCGCACTCATCTACTACGTAAGATACACTCTCACTCCCCTCACCACCTACACTCACACTTAACTCCTAGATGCAGTACCGGTTCTACAACTGTGTGTCGTTCATGTCAAGACATGCTCACACTGACAAAGACTTCTGTGTGCGGGCTTGTTCAGTGTGGTGAAATATGAAATTAGCTTATGTCAACACTATTATCTCTATCAGATCACAAGATACACTATGACAACACAAAGTTGCACTATTATCTCTAAATTGCCTCAACTCTTGTTGAGTGTGACTAACAGCTACTCAGTCTAACTCTCTCTCTACGTAAAACGATAATCTCTATCGTGTAGTCACACATAGCTGCATTAAAAATAACTGTGTTAAACCAAACCAACTCCCGTGTGTGTGTGTGAGGGGGTGAGGGTAGGGGGACGGGGGGGGGCTACGGGTGGGTTGCCGGTCAGAGGGTGCCGATGGACGGCGGATTGGGGCTAGAGAGTGCTGGTGGAGTGGGTCGGACGTGGGGTAGTGGCGGGGTGTCAAGTGGAACAAGGAGAGAAGGGGTGGGGGGGAGGCGGGGCTGTAGGGGCGGGGGGGGGTGGTCGAAGGTAAGCGGGATTGGGGGGTCGAAGATGGGGGGAGTGCGAAGGGTCCTCGCATGGGGGGGTAGGGCGCTGGTGGGGGGTCGAGTGATGGGACGTGGGTATCACTTCGGGGGGGGGTGATGCTAGGGTGAGGGGAAGAGTCGCGGCGAAATGTCCGGGGGGGTAAGGGCGTTTCTGCGCAATGGTAGGATAAACACTGCAGCGAAGGGTCTGTTGATTTGCCGTTATGCTCTGATATATTGTAAGACTCGATAGAGGTATATGCGGAGGATGTATGTTTATTCAAGCGCGGAAGGCGCGATAATCCAAGGGTGGAGGAGGGGGTGTGGTTGGAGTGGAGGGGGGGGGGCGTTAAGGGGACGGTCCTGATAGGTGGTAGGAGGGAGGGGGGTGAAAGCGTGAGGAGGTGGGCGGGGCGGTAGTGGTGGGTGGAGGTTGGGGTGGAGGTTTGGTGTTGGGGTGGGTTGATTTTTTGGCTTTGTTTCGGGGTGGAAGTTTGTAGGGTTCTAAAGATACCACAGAAACAAAATGGTTCTATTGTCAGGTGTGCGATTGGAGTTTCTGGAGTGGGTAATTTGGGGATTTTATAGATATATATGTACAGTTGGTCGGGAGGAGTAGGGTTGTAGCGGGGGAAGGGGTGGTTGAGGAGGGTGAGTTCAGGTCTGTGAACCAGCAATAGGTTGAGTCCTTGGCTGACCGTATTTTAACGGTGTGAGTGAAATAGGATGGTTGGTTGGGGATAGTTGTAATTCGGGTGGCTCCTGGTGGGTTTTTGGTAGGGGGTAATGGTTAGAGCGGGTGGGTGACGGTGGGTGGGGCGGTTAAGGAAAGGTTATGGAGATTCGTGCGATGGGGTTTTGGCATGTGGTGAGGGTGGGTATGGGGCTTTATTCGAGAGGGGTCTAGTAGACGTAGGTTGAAGTGGACTTTATGATGCTGGGGATTGGTTGGAGTTTGTAGGGGGAGTGGGTGCACTACTTGATCGCTTTTGGCTATATCTAAACAAAACCAACATTTCTTGAGGGGAATACAAAAGAGTTGAGCACCAAGTCATAACGCGAATAAATCGTTAATTTTGTGTTGAGGTCAATCATTTGAGTTACATTCTCTAGTGGGGTCCCAAGGAATTCTCCCAGTTCCCCTCGGATCTTTCTGCGATTTTAAATGCGAGTTTCTTAAAACTGTGTATTTGGTTCTTTGACATAGCGGAGGGTGCACAAAACCTGGTCAAATTGAAATGCTTATTTTCCGCCCGCATGCCTGAGGTTTTAAGATCGATAAGTCCGGGGTTCTGGTTCCTCCGTAAGTTTGGTGAAGTGTGTTTCTAGTGGGGAGTGGGTGTCTGGAGCAGTTCTTGTGGGGATTCTGGTTAGAGAAGGGTGACGATGACTATCGATTATGGACGTGGAAGAATTTGTTAACACGTTTTAGGAGGCACCTCAGTGAGTTTGTGTGTTCGACTATGGTTAAATTGCTGTTCCATCCGTAGTCGGGGTTGTCGGTGGGGTCCTCATATGGAGGTTTTTTCCTCGAACGACGAATCGCGTGTAGTGATATCGTTCTAAACGTCGAGTTTACTGGATTCCTTACGATGGAAAATTTTGTCGTCAATTCGTTATACGATGCATGTTCTGAGTTGGGGAGCTGAGCATTATGGCATGCAGCCTCAGGCCACTAAAGAACTTGCGAGCCAGAAGTAAGACTAGACCCCCAACTTGAAGAAGAACCCACTGAGAACGATCCCCCCCCACCCCTAACAACAGTCGAGAAATTTTCATCGAGGAACCAGAAACCACTCAGAACGATTGTCGAGAAAATTTTCATCGAGGAACCAGAACCCACTGAAAACGATTTTCGAGAAAATTTTCATCGAGGAACCAGAACCCACTGATAACGATTTTCGAGAAAATTTTCATCGAGGAACCAGAACCCACTCAGAACGATTATCGAGAACCCACTGAGAACGATTGTCGAGAAATTTTCATCGAGGAACCAGAAACCACTCAGAATGATTGTCGAGAAATTTTCATCGAGGAACCAAAACCCACTGAGAACGATTTTCGAGAAATTTTCATCGAGGAACCAGAACCCACTGAGAACGATTTTCGAGAAAAATTTTCATCGAGGAACCAGAACACTCAGAACGAATTTCGAGAAATTTTCATCGAGGAACCAGAAACCATTTGGAAACGATTTTTTTGGAAAATTTTCAACAAGGAGCCAGAACTCACCTGGAACAATTTTTGAAAAAAAAAAAAACAATTTCAACGACGAAACAGAACCATCCAAGGCGAGAAGCAGCGTGCATTCAACATTCGCCGAGACCTGGCAAGCGGAGTTTAGTTAGAGAATTAACTAAGTAGTTAGGTACACCTACTGACCCAGTTTTTTTGTTTGTGCAGACAGTTACTGGGTATTATATTAGTTTAAACAACAAACAGTCATAAACAAGAAAACTCCGCCTAGTCTTGTTTGTAAAAGATTAGATAAGTGATAAAAGCTCGATTAAAAGAAGGAAGGGAGAAGAAATTGGAATGGCGGAGGAACAAAGAATTGATCCCACCACGATGGCCCTATTACAAATGACAAACGCGTTAGAAAGATGGAATCTGGAAAGTAGACAAAATAGTGTATTCCACAATGTAGACACATATCGAGGAGAGGCTGGAGGGTGCAAGCGATGGATTGATAGGATAGAGAGATATGCGTTTACTATCGGAGCAGATGAAAATGAAAAGAAAAGACTTGCCTTTTTGACGAGTGATGGACTGTTGAACGATTTTATAAGGAAGAGGTTTGAGGAAGAGCTCCTAGAACAACGGGAGACCCTCAAGAAGGACTTATTGAAATGCTACGGAGAAATTTTGGATCCACAATATTCCTGGGGTTTACTTAGGAAACTCAGACAAAATGTTGGAGAGTCTATACAACTCTTTAGTGATAAACTGAAAAATTTGGCAGAAGAAGTTTTTTATGGGAAGGGACATGCATCATCCGGACATTGAAGCACAGTTGGTCGGAATATTTATTGATGCCCTACAAAGGGATGGAATAAGGTTACATCTGTTGAGAAAAACCCAGAAACTTTAAAAATTGGCTATATCAGAAGAGAACTTATTGAGGAGATTTCGACTGAGAACGAATGATCATGAGGAAGGAAGAGGATTAAAGGAACCAAATGATCAACAACAGAGACCCTTGGACAGAGATAGACCAAGAGTAAGAGATCACCAACCGACACTTCATAGGCATCGTGAAGTTAGCAGAGATAGACCAAGAGTAAGAGATCACCAACCGACACTTCACAGGCATCGTGAAGTTAGCAGAGATGATGAAGGTAGAAGAGGAATGATTCAGGTAGCCAATGAGAGATGTTTCTTGTGTAATGTTAAGGGACACCTAGCCAAGAACTGTGGGCGGAAAGAAGTGCAAGGTAACTCCGAATATGAAGAGCTGGAGAGAGAGGAGGCCCCCTTTGAAATGTCATTGGGATATAGGACAATTAATGGTCCCGTATATAAAGTGAGATTTGAAGAGGATCGAGAAGAACCGACCAGGTATGAAAGATGGGGGGAACCCTTATAATAGAAACTTTCCTGTAGAGGTGACTAGTGGACGCGTAAATAACAGCGGTCGAAGGTCACACGAACGGAGGAATGGTTGGGGCCTAACAACGACAACGAGCCGGGACACAAACCCGAGATCTCCACCTAGGAGAGACGGTTTTTGGGGAGCAGGAGAAGATGTGGGTCAAGACGTGAGGATAAGGAATGCTCACGAGTCAAGCGGTCTGAACTCGGGCAGAACTGTGTGCATTCCTAGGGGAGCGAGTAATACTCGAGAAAGATGGATACAAGGCAGAGATACTGATTTAAGTCGACAACATGATAGAGGAAGGGGATATCGGGTAAATCGAACATGTAATCGTGTAAATAGATGGAGTGACAATGATATGTTCTATGCGGATAGATATGGAAGAGATTGTGGAAATAGAGCCAGGTTTATGAACAGACGATGGGATAGAGAAAGGAATGTTAGAGGAAACGATTTTCGTAAACATAGATTACCAAGGGAAGATAACGGACCTAGAATTATTTACAAAGGCAGAGTGTGCAACGTTTCGGAAGCACCTATACACTAGGAACCCTTAAATAAGAGACGCAATAGAATAGCGGTACGAAATTTTCTTCAAGAGATAAAGGGTGGAAGGTTTTTCGAAGTAAATGATTTAAATGTTAGGACAGAAAATGGACACTGTGCCAAGATACAAGTGTGTAAAACGAAAGGAACAACGAACAGTAAGATTAATAATGGAGCGGAGATGAATTGTATGAGAGAGAGACCAAAGTTGAACTTGAAGAGAAAGCTAGATCCGAATAAGATTAAAGTAGAAAAGAAAACAAACACGGTTGCAACGCAGACAGAAAGGAAGGACTTAGTGTCTGAACTTATTAAGAAACAGAATAACAAAAGATGTAAACATAACGCAGAGAAAAGAACTAGGCTAAGGAGAAGAACTACGTTGGTATCACCACTAGGAATCGATGATAGGAAAACTGATGGAGAAAAACGAGATGAGTATAATGAACTATTCGGACTCAGATGTCGATAGAGTAAGACATGAGACTGGCAGGACCAATGTAAAATCGGAATTTAAAATGGTAAAGGAAAAGATGGGGAACAAGAGTGGTGGTAGGATGAGTGATGAGAGAAGACGTAAATCTATTACGATGGGGAATAAGGAGTTTAAAGGGGAACAGGAGAATGGAAGCAGAGTACCAGCTGCCCTTGATAAACCGCAGGATAGGGAGAATTCAGAAGGGAGAGAGGGACTAGCAGATGAAGAAGATAACTGGGAGAGTGAAGATGATATTCCGTTGATGGAATATAAGAGGGGATGTCTGCCGGACAGGGAAGAGAAGAATAAGGACACGGAACTAGAAGGGACCACAGTTCAACAGAAACCACAGGTAGATCCTCAGGACTTAGTGAATCAGACAGAAAAGACTTCAGAGACACAGTAAGTGCTGGGCGTTACAGGTATAAGAGGGGATAATAACAACTCTGATGTATCGTCGGATGATTCATCAGATTATGAAAGACGTCTCACAAGATTGAGAGATGAAAAACAGTCGGAGATGAGCCAAAGAAGGGAGAATAATGCTAAAAGTTGTAATGTGACCGAAATTGAAGAGATAACTTCATTGTGTACGGATCTCGAAAAGGAGTTTGAAGAATTAGAAGCGAGGAAGAACAGGATGGAGGTAGGTAAAGATATCAGGAAAACAAGTAGAGATCGATGTAACGACGGATTTAAGAATGACGAAGCTGAGAGGAACTCAAGAAATAATAGTAGAAGAGAGGACGAGGAAGAGTTAGCAGCACATTGTGCCTATAACGAAACAAAAATTAGAGAGCGGGAAGGAGAGAAGAGAGTACGGAGAGTTAACAGTGGAGTGGAGGAGAAGAAGAAAATCATCAAAGTGGCTATGCCAAGCGTAGAGGAGATGAAGAAAACAATAAAAGACGAACTGGGAGGAGCTAAACCCCACACCGTAGTACTAAAGTATGTGCAGAAATTTCTGGAGAGAAAGTTTGATACAGACTTATCAGAAAGAAAAGAAGAAATTCGCAGGCTTGTGGTGAGAGTGATGGAGGAACTTAATTACTGGGAAATCAAAATAGGGGATAGAGACGTGTTCTCAGATTCGTCATCAAGTTACTCAGACAGTGTATCGTCAGATGAAGAAGATAAGTTAGAATGCACAGAGGACGAGGACGCGGAAGAAAATACAAGATGTAGAAATAAAGAGAGTCATATGAGGAAAGTATGGCTTACGGAGAGGTGCGAAATGGTGGAAAAATTGAGAAAAGAAGTAGGAGAAGAGGTGAATGACAAGAGGAAGAACATGATTAAAGTGGATGAACCAAGCATAGAGGAGTTGAAGAAGGTGATAGAAGCCATCATAAAACGGCCTGATTTTAACTTCTCAAGAACCGTGGTATGGAGATTGCTGGAGGGAAGGTATTATACACACTTTCCAGAAAGAAGAGATGAAATAGACATAGTTCTGACGAAAATGTTAGATGAAGAAAACATGAAGAGACGATAGAGAAGGACAGAGCAAGCAAAGCGTGAACGAAGTCAGAAGAGAAATAAAGGAGGAAGCAATTATAGATATTGTTAAACAGATTGCGTTGGAAATGCTTAGGGACAAGGAGGCCACTATAGCGAAAATAGTGGAGTTTATGAGTAAGTGAAGTAGAGGGGGAGATGAGGAGTAAAGGAGAAATAAGTAAATGTTGGAAATAATGAATAAATAGAGGTAGGTTAAGGCCATGAAAGAATGGCGAGGATATTATGTGAGAAGAAGAAGAAGCCATAAGAGATGGCGAAATTAATAGTGAGTTAATTGAGAGATCAGACGGTGAGGTATTAAGGGCCATGGGAGATGGCGAGCATAAGAGAATCGCTAAGATAAGTAAGGATGGGAAAACTGAGAAGTCACAGAGTAGTGACGAGCCTATGAGTTATAAGATAACGGAAAAAAGGGTAAATTAAGAAATTATAAAGAAAACGGCTGAATTATTGGAATTCTGAAGAGGCCATTTGTTGCAAGGTGGTTTGGTCTGAACAATGTTCCATGTGATATGAATAAAACAATTATAAATTTCTGGCCATTGTTTTTTCTTTGATATGTTAGTTTTTTTATTCAGTGATAGTGCATCGTGCCTTCGATGGAAGATTAAGCGAATGCGGGGGTGGAAGATTCCGAACAATACTTGAACTTTGGAATACGATTGATTTGATAAGTCATTTCATTGAGTCCATACATTTAATTCACAGTTGTACACACAGGATGATCATTTCAAATAGGAGTAGAACATAAGTCCATATAAGTCATGCATAAATTAATCAATAACGTAGACTGCTGGTTTACGTGTCAATGTCCGTTTAAGGATACAATGCAGTATTGTCGTCAGAACATCACAGCTATATGCACGCGCAGCTAGACATGGCTACCTGCCGACAGTGAGACTGCGAGTCTGAATATATTCATACGAATTTGACGATTATTCTTCTCCTTCTGAGAATTCTAGTTAAATACTAACCTCCATAAATTTTCCTCTCATATAGAGTTCTAGGACTGACCCTGGTCCATCAAAAAATGCATATATAAATGGCTATATCATGCCATTGAATTGGAAGGTTAGAAAAACGCAGCTATTCAGCTTGGCGGTCAAGTAACAAAGGGTAGCGTTTCTTAGTTACCGACTGTGACCCAAACAACGCTAAACACGTCATAATCGATCGTGTATGGAGCTTTCAATAATTGAAACATCTATCGCAATATATTAAATGCCTTAACCTTTACAACTGCACGTCTGATAACCTTTAGCAGACGGCGTTAATATCATATACCGTAACAATTCCCTGTACACCGGGGAAAAAAAATCGATAGATTTTTTTTCAAGATCTATCCGACTTAACAATTTTTCAAAAAAAAATTTAACACAATTGTGACATATGGCCGACGATGTTCTGAGTAGAACCGTGTTGCGGTCATGTCAACTAACTATTTGTCATAGTCATCTAACATTAATCACATTATATATCAATATTATACATATTATTATATCAACTAAATAAAATGTCCAATGTTAACAGTGAATGATAGAATTAAATTAAAGTAAGGTCTGTCGTATTAGTATGTCATATAGGAATTAATTTGACTAATTAAAATTAAATTAATTAATTAAATTAAGAGATAAATTATTAAGATTCTAATGTAACGCGATGTTATGAGAGAAGAAAAGACAAAATAAGCGAGAAGAAATAGAAAGAAATTCGAATATAAGTTTAACTTAATTGTGTGTGTTAAGGGTTAGTGAATAATAACTATCTAATTTAACTAACTAAATAATGTATAGGTACATTAAAAAAAAATATTAATCTAATACTTGTGTGAGATTTATTTTCTCTTTTCATAATTTCTTCTTTTTATATTTCGTTCTCTTTTTTTGTTCTTTCATTTCATTTTTTTCTCACATTTCATTTTATTGATAATAATTCAATTAAGAAGTTAAGTTAACTAATTAATTAGTATAGGATATGATGATCCATCCGTAGTCTTGATCCTGATGAATTCTTTTAGGCAAAAATGTTCAAACGTTTACGTTGGAAAGAAATGTCATTTATCCCAGCATCCAAGAATTAAGTGCACATAGGATAATAAGTTCGACTTGTCGTCAGATATTGTTCCATGATTGTTCAACGAATATTCATATATCGTGTATGGGCGTTAGACGAAGTTTCAATGACAATATGTATACCTTGATTGTCTTTTAGTTCAATTCTGTGATGCATATAGTGTTTATAAAGTTTAAATTGAAGGCAAGGTTAGTTCCTTTATAGTTGATATGTTTTAGGAATGTTAATGTTGATTATTCGTCGTCAATAGGATTACGTGATAACGCAACCGCCACAATGTTTTCAGTGCCAGGAATATGTTCAATGGAGAATTCAAATGGCTGTAGGATGATTGCATATCTGGCGAGTTTTTGGCTCTTATGATTAGATCGACGCAAAGATGCTACAGCACGTTGGTCCGTCTGTATGGTGAAGGGAGCACCAAGCAAGAACTTTTCAAGTTTAGTTATTGCCCATATCACGGATAAAAGTTCCTTGTCCACTGTGGAATACTTTGTTTCTGCCGGCTTTAGCTTTCTTGATATATATAAGGTAGGATGTAGAATGCCATCATGGTTCTGGAGCAGGCATGCACCAATGCCGTAGTTACTAGCATCTGTTCGTAAGAAAAATCTTTTGGAAGCATCGGGAAGTCTTAAAATTGGTTCATGCGAGAACAAATTTATAATTTTGTTGAAAGTTTCATTGCATGTACCAGTCCATGTCACCTTCACCGGCATGTCTTTTTTTAACAATGAAGACAATACAGCCGTGATGGATGACAAGTTTGGTATGAATCTACTGTAATATTGAACAAGTCCTAACAAACTCCTGACCTGTTTCTTCGTCTGAGGAACTGCTATGTTTAGCATTTTGGAGACTGTACTAGGTAACGTTCGGATATATCCCGATCCAATGATATGTCCCAAAAAGGTTATCTCATTACACGCGATTTGCACCTTTGTAGGTTTAGCAGTTAGATGATAATTCCTTAGAGTGTCGAAAACATATCTAAGTCCCGAAACATGTTCCTCAAACGACGAACTAAACAAGCATATGTCGTCAATATATGTAATAACGTCTGGTCTACCTGATAAAATTTGTCGCATCAGGCGAATGAAGGTAGCTGGCGCATTAACAAGCCCAAAAGGCATCACATTCCACTGGTATAGACCTTGTGGAGTGGAAAATGCGGTGTAGTACTTAGCCTTTTCGGTCAGTGGTATCTGCCAATAACCTTTAGTTAAGTCTATCTTACTAAATATAGTTGCGTTGGATAGACGTGGCAGTAAGTCGTCGATAAGTGGATGTGGTTCGCTGTCAACTATAGTCTTAGCATTTAATTTTCTATAATCAACACATAGCCTGATGTTATTGTCCTTCTTCCGGACAATCACTAACGGAGAAGAGAATGGCGAATTACTAGTCTCAATGATTCCCAGAGACAACATCTGTTCAAGTTCCTTAGTAGTTTTAGCAAGGAAATGTAAAGGAACAGAATAGGGATGTACACGAATAGGTGTATCATCATCGAGAGTAATGTCATGACTGATAGCCGATGTGCGACCCGGGACGTCGGTCAATACATCTGGATAAGATTGTAATAGATTAGCAATCTGTAGACGCTGTTGCGGTGTAACCGTTGAAGAGATGGTTACATCCCACCAAGATTCAGTAGGTTGAACTACTGGTACCGGTAACGGTAACTGTACCTCAGGAAAAGAAGATTCTTCTTCCTGGATGACAGATAAGTTAGAATAATAACAAGTAGATACTGTGTTGTCATCTAGTTCATGAAAAATAGACTGTAAGTGTTCAGGACGTGTATGAAATTGCTTGAGCATGTTAATATGAAATATCTTTTTGTGTCCCTTGATATCTAAGACGTATAAGAATAAACGACCAATAAGGAAAAGAAATGATGACTGACTAGAGCTTAGTCATCAAGAAATAAGACAAATTGGGTGAGCGTACACCATTATCTGCGTGGCGCAGAATCATGTACTAATTGTAACTTTAGATAACGGTGATGAAAATAAACACCATTATCACGCTCGATTACCCAACGAGCGTCTCGATTGTTACGAAACGTAACCATCGCCTGTCTATTCTGCCCATTGCATGATGGCAGAAGACGAACAAACTTAACGTTTGCTGTATAATCAAAAAAAAATTCTAAGTGCCTGCCATGTAGTATCCTGCGGCAGATTTCGCACTAACACTGTGCGAGAATACGCACTTTTCCCAATATATGTAGTATCATTGTCACGAAATAGTGGACAATGATGATATGTATTCTTTGTCAAAGAATTAACCTTCCCTTTCAACACCGACATTGTCTTTCTGTTGGATGTCGTATCATCCTGACTGGACTGAGGATGATACCTATCATCACCAAAGGTATTAAGTTTCCTACATGTCGTAGACCTGTCCTTACTGGGCAAAGTAAAAAATTTTTCATCATAATTATTTGTGTTAACTTTATGTTTCCTTTTAAGTCCAGCATTATTATTTAACCTATTATTCTTCCTCATAATGTTTTTGTCAATGTTGACAACGTCAACAGTTTTATTAGGATCAGTTATATCCTTAGTATGTTGTCCAATAGATCTATCATCTTCATCAATTTCCAGGATAGTACTGAGAGTGGAGTTGGAAACTGCTGTGCCACATGTATTTATGTTGTTGGCACGAAGTGTAGCCATATCAACAACAGCGTTAGCGTTGCTAAAAAAATGCAAATTTTTTTTTCCCAATCTATGATCTCATCTGGAGTACAATCTTTATTCCCCTGTATGCGTCCTAATGTAAGATCAGCTGATGGATTCTGTAGCATGCACACCTTGACATTACCTGAAAAAAATGGTGTATTAACATGTACTATGGCAGTGGGGTAGTAATCAATAGTACCCCCGAAGGTCATGCAACGGACATAGTCCCCTGTTGCATAGCTAGGATGTACCAAAGACTGCCGAACTCCAATGGTTGTTGATCCAGAGTCTTTTAAAACTGAGACCACCGTACCATTGACTAATCCTCTATTGAACATCAGGGTACCCTTGCCATCGTTCGCTGAAAGACCAACTGCTGTATGAAGGTGTCCACAATTCAGCACCGTTTCCTTGGCCTTCTGAAAAAAAGTATTGCATTGTTGGCAACTATTTGCCACATTATAATTAATAGCAAAACATGCAGCAGAAGACTGTGTTGTATTATTGTCAAGTGGGACCTGAGCTATAGGGGTAGTATTATTTGTAACTGCCGCCCCTGTATTATGGTTGTAATGAGATGATCCCCGAGAATGAGATCGATTCCGAGTATAATTGTTAGAATTATCTCGTCGTCCTCTATAGTAACTATTATCTCGATGTCTCGAGCCATGATTATTACCATTCCAGTTACTATTATTATTGGGAGTATGTGATCGATTATAATTAGTGTTATGTTGACCATTGTGGTAGTTTGTTTGAGGTGAATAATTTCTATCTCGTGATCTACCTCTGTTGAACTCATTTTTATTGTTGAAATCATTATTATGTCCCTTCTGAAAGTTAACATTTTGATTTCTTTGGAACCTGCTTCTGTCTACACTGTGATGTCTTTGTTTGTTATTATGATTGTAGGCCATATTAGACGCCACAGGTAGAGGTTCTCTTAATGAGGAGTTAGAAATGGTTGCATTCGGATGTGCCGAACAGTAGTTTAAAGAAATTTTTTCTAACTCGTCCATAGTACCTGGTTTACGCTCCTGCAGATATGCAAAAAATGGCTGGCTAACCGAAGATAATACCTTATCCCGTAGTAGTAAATCAACTAATTTGTCGTATGATTTGTTGACGTCTGCCAGTTCAACCCATCTATTAAATGTATTGCGTATGTTCGCAATGAATCCTGCAAAATCTTTTGGAGATTCAGGTAAAATTCCTTTAAATTTCAACCTACAGTGTTCCTCGTCCAGGTGAAACCTTCGTAAAAGCAAGGACTTAATAGCACCGTAGTTATTTGCTATTGATTGGTCAGCATTTTGAGAAGCCGTCAATGGTTCTCCAACCAAGAATTCATTTAACTTGAGTACCCATGACTCTTCAGGCAAATGGTTAGTTTTGCAAGTCTGTTCAAAACGTGACAGGAACGATGAAAGGTCGTCCACGTTTAAGTTGAGAGTGGGTAATTTAAAGTTGTAGAAATGTTTAGTTTGGCTGGATGATGATCCATTTTGTGCGTTATTATTCTGGTCTGCATCAGCACTTTGTGCTTGTAATATTGCTGTCTCCAATTTAATACGCGCCAATTCCATTTCTTGTTGTAAAATAATTTCCTCTCGTTTCAATTTATTCTCTTCTTCCTGTTGAGCAATTTCTCAATCTATTTTCCTTGGCAATTTGCTTCATCTCACGTTCTGCTTCCTCTTTCTTTAATGCAGCCTTTTGTTCCTCTTCCTCTTTCTTTAATGCAGCCTTTTGTTCCTCTTCCTCTTTCTTTAATGCAGCTTTTTTCTCTGCTTCTTTTCTTTCATGTTTTTCCAGTTCTGCCTCAGCAAACTGACGAAGTTCTTGAGATTTATAACCATATTCCCTACCAATTTTAACGAAAAGGTCTATAGTAAGCATTTTGACTTTTATCTGTAAGTAATTATTGATAATTACTGATTAAAATAGTCAATAGTAGCTTCAGAGTAATTATTATGCTTACTCAACTTAGAAATATTCAATATAAATAATCACAATAGTACTGAACTCTAATGTCTAAGTTCAACTAATAGACAATATTTTGTAACAATATTGTATCTAAATAATACTATATCATAAATAGTTATGATATCTGTTAACTATAATGTAATTACATCACACAATTAATCTCAATATCCAATAATGTTGGGTATGATTCCTAGTAATTATATTGTTCAATGTACTAAGTCAATCTCTTAGTACCAGAAAAGTATATTAAATAATATACAATGGGTCTATTACCTCAAAGGTAAACTATAAGATTATTTTATTTGGTCAATATATATATTATATTATTATGCCCTAGGCATCTCTTATAAATTGTAGTGCTACTTTCTTCGACTATCACTGCATAATTATGCAATGTCCCATATTAACCTTAAATATCAGAAAAAATTAATTAAATTAAATTACAAGTGTATTATTGCATATAATATCATATTATTAATGTAGTATTTAATATATATCATGAGGACAAACAAAACAATGATGCAACTAAAGGGTACAAACAATGTTAAGACGCAAACAAGACATTTTCACAATTAAAAATGAATTTATGAACTGAATAAAACAAGCGGAAGTGTCACAAGCCAAATGAAGGGTCAAGGTCTGACCCGAGGTCAACTTAATATTCAAAGTACACACAAAAAAAATGACTGCAAAAAATGATGACATCACAGGACTCATAACGGACGACCATTTAACAATCATCAAATAAATGATAGTAAGAGGAGACTGGACGAAATAGTTAACGAACATGATACAGAACTGAATAAAATTGTTAACTGAGTACGAATAAAATACACCAGTTATCTACGGAACGGTACAGCTAACACAAATCGTCAAACGACAGCAGATTTGGACAGATAGTCCAATGGCAAACCTCAATGGGGCTTCCAAAAGTGCAATCGTTTAACTGCCCTAAGAAACGACCGAAATCAATTCAGGCATCGTGAGAGCCACAGAATCTAATTTCGGTTCATCCTCCCTACCTCCCACGAATTAACAACACATTAAGACAACAAAAAGTACATTAAACATAGGTAAAAACATGCCGATGTAGGAAGAGGGCATGGACTCAGTTAGCACTGTTTGCAATAACAACAGTGAAACACCTAGACTTATCTTTTCCGTTGCTTATATCAGTGCTAGAGGTCGTCAACAGCTAGGCCTGTGCCTTTGACTGTCTGCTCCTGATGGGCAGGCAACGGTAGTCCATCTTGTGCATCTTGATAAATTTGAAGCGAACTAGAAAGGCGTTGAAAAGATGTCTTCTTCACGGCGACAATGCAACAGTGACGTCATGTTGCTATTCATGATCACGTGCGTCACGTCAGCTTCGTAATGGTCATGTGATTGAAACTTGATCGTAAATAATTCATTCGAAAGTCATGAAAAAATTTTTGGTTTTTTGGTTGTTTTTCGTCCCCACATACCGGGCACCACTGTTGCAAGGTGGTTTGGTCTGAACAATGTTCCATGTGATATGAATAAAACAATTATAAATTTCTGGCCATTGTTTTTTCTTTGATATGTTAGTTTTTTTATTCAGTGATAGTGCATCGTGCCTTCGATGGAAGATTAAGCGAATGCGGGGGTGGAAGATTCCGAACAATACTTGAACCTTGGAATACGATTGATTTGATAAGTCATTTCATTGAGTCCATACATTTAATTCACAGTTGTACACACAGGATGATCATTTCAAATAGGAGTAGAACATAAGTCCATATAAGTCATGCATAAATTAATCAATAACGTAGACTGCTGGTTTACGTGTCAATGTCCGTTTAAGGATACAATGCAGTATTGTCGTCAGTACGTCACAGCTATATGCACGCGCAGCTAGACATGGCTACCTGCCGACAGTGAGACTGCGAGTCTGAATATATTCATACGAATTTGACGATTATTCTTCTCCTTCTGAGAATTCTAGTTAAATACTAACCTCCATAAATTTTCCTCTCATATAGAGTTCTAGGACTGACCCTGGTCCATCAAAAAATGCATATATAAATGGCTATATCATGCCATTGAATTGGAAGGTTAGAAAAACGCAGCTATTCAGCTTGGCGGTCAAGTAACAAAGGGTAGCGTTTCTTAGTTACCGACTGTGACCCAAACAACGCTATACACGTCATAATCGATCGTGTATGGAGCGTTCAATAATTGAAACATCTATCGCAATATATTAAATACCTTAACCTTTACAATTGCACGTCTGATAACCTTTAGCAGACGGCGTTAATATCATATACCGTAACACCATTGTATATTGGTGAGCAATGGAGGTAAGGAAATGAAGTGGAGAAATTAACAATAAGAACGTATAAACTTATAGATTTCTTCCAGAGAAGGAACGAGATAAATAGATAACGTGGAGCACAGAGATGCTGTGGCGGCCGCTAAGTCTTGCGGAAACCTAAGAGGAGCTAGGTTTTCCGAAACCCAGAAGGTAAGGTAAAATTATGAGAGGAGTATAGAGAACGAAATGAGATAGCAAACAGGAGCAAGAAAGAAAAGAGAAAGAAGAGATTCTCTGAGGGCTGATTATAGCAGCTATAGGTGCAAGATGGAGGCGATAGCTAGATCTTGCATAGGGCATAATAGGGTCAAAAACGGACTTACGTGCGAGCTGAGCTAGGGAATAACGATAATGCCCACCTAGCAGAGCGAGGGGTGAAAACCTAGACGCAATGGCGGAAGGACAGGAGGGTGACTATAGAAGGAGTAAGACGAGTGGAAAGACCTGTAGGAGTTGTGTTCCTTGGTAGAAATACAATGGGTCCCACACTGAGTACAGAATTAGACGAGTGTCAGTCGAGGGCTGAACTTGTTTAGGTGGCAGCGAGTGGAAGATGATAGGAAAAGGGGTCATATATTTAGTACTTTCATTCAAATTTTTTGAAAATGTTTGACTTTAAATTATATGTTGAAGGCATTCGTTGGCATTAATGGTTAATAGTTCCAATTTTCCATAGGAAAGGGGAGCTGTAAAATTATGTTGTTGTTTAGATTCTGTTTTTTTTTTTTTTAAGGAAGAAGACTATTGAAAATGTTGCTATAAGCCACATTTTCTCTGAAGAGCCCAGGGGTGAATATGTCACAGCATATGTGACCCATATTTGGTGATGACGCAAAATCGAAAGTATGGGAAGTTGAATAAGGATTGCACTCTCGAGGCTTACACCTAGTGAGTTGGTGGAGAGTAAGAAAAGGTAACGATGGAAACGGATGACGTAAAAATAATGTCATTTGGGATGACGTAGGAACTTGGTAGTTAGGAAGCCGGTCACCGAGCTGAAAGGATGAAATTTTTTTCGTCTCTGACTTTACCATCCCTGAAATGTACAACCACTATACGATTAATTAAATTGTTTCGTCTCTGACTTTACCATCCCTGAAATGTACGACCACTATACGATTAATTAAATTGAACGGCTGAAGGATAAAGAAAACTGTGACATCAGCTCCTATAATTTCTGCCTGACCGTTTGTAGCAACAGAAAGCTCTCTGCTAGGCAAGGAGTTTCTGATTAACATGAGTACTCCTCCCTTGTGTCCCTCTCTATCAAGCCGGAAGGTTTCATATCCTCTTACAGAAAATCTGTGGTTTTAGTTTAGGTGTGTTTCTTGAATGCAAGCTATGTCAATTTGTTCATCGTGTAATTTTTTAACGAGCGGTAGTTTCTTCTTTAGGAAACATTCTGCATTCCTTTGGAGTATATTGAGTGTTCTTTCCTGGGTGTTTTGGCCAGTCGCATTTTCCTTAATATTCCGCGCCCTGGCTGCACGATGCGGAGATAGGTGACCACCAGTAGCTTTGGGTGGACCCCGTCTAGGCAAGGGGTCCGGCACTCTTCCCACCTGGCGGGTCTCCTTGGGTCGAGCACCATCTCGTTGAGTCATATTTGTGTCTGTCATCTCAAGGCGGTTAGCGTTGCACTATGTTGTGCGCCTTGCGGCCCAGTGGATCCGTCTTCAGCATGCATTTGTTCGGGACTGCTTCCCTAGCCTCTGGTTTTCCGTGACCTTCCTGCAAGGCAGCAGTTGTTTCCCATCAGAGTTGTCTCTCCTAGGAAAGCTGTCTTTCCGGACTAACGAGTCTTTCCTACCCGGGTTTGTGTGAAGTTGTCCTTCTCTTAGGTGGATTGTCAACCAAGACTATCGTGTTCCTCCTGCACTGATTTTTTGGGGCAGGGTTTACTCCCTGGCTTTAAAGGATAGAGGACAAACAGTGAATAATGAAGCAAGAAAGCATTTAACCCATGAAGTGGGAGTGGACTGGTGCAGACCAGAGCATGTACCACTGGCCGGTGGGTTCTGCATCTACACCTATAGGGTTCCACCTACTCCTCAGCCCATTTAGTATGACCCCTCACCAAGGACCTGTCCGGCTTGGGTGACCCTGCCAGGAGTAAACCTCCCGCCGGCATAGCTCCCGGGATCATTGGGGCACTCAACTCTCAAACCAACGGCAAAGTAGGCTTACATGTGGAGAGGAAAAAACCAGATGATAACGTTAAAAGCCTTCTCCCGTTCTGGAATCTCCAGGGTAAAAGAAAGGGGGTGGGTGGGGGTCACTTGAAGGGGAGAACTGAAGACAGACATGACAAGGATAAAGAAGACATTGAAAGATCTTGAATGGACAGGACAGGACAGGACAGCACAGCACAGGACAGCACAGCAAAGGACAACACAGGACAGGACAGCACAGGACAGCACAGCACAGGACAGCACAGCACAGCGCAGGACATGACAGCACAGGACAGCACATGACAGGACAGCACAGGACAGCACAACACAGGACAGCACAGGACAGGACAGCACAGGACAGGACAGGACAGGCAGGCTAACAAGTTTTTATTGAGGACCAATGCTCCACCAGGTGCTGAAAGGTATGATGATGATGATAAGAATGATAAATAAGAAGTTTAATAATTGTGCAATATCGTATCTGCAAAAGATCGATGACCTTCTGACTCGAGCAATTGTGCAATAAAACAACGATGTTGAACAACAACTGAACTCAACTATAGTCACTTTTAGACGAGATAAACTGTTACCATATGTACACATACACATAGTTTTTCTCAGCGGGCTGCTCCACTCAACATATTATATAATAACAATGGTTCTGTCACGGGGAACACTTTTTGAAGCTATGAGAATACCAACAGCTGATGTTACACATCTGGCACATGTTCATGAAACCTGCCCATCATTTTGATACAAACCTGCCCATCATTTTGGCCACAGATACCTTATCTTATTGGACTGGAGCTGTTATTCCCCATCATTATACAGCCGGATCATGTAATCCCATTACTTTAGCCTCTACGACTATGACTGATACCGAGAAGAACTACAGTCAATTGGAACAGGGTGTATGATCCATTCTGTTGATGCTGGAAAATTTCTTGATGTCTGTATGGACTGATGCTACCATTAGAACTGTAAACGGATCAAAAGCCCATGTTTGTTATACTTTCATTGGCTCACAAACGACATGTTTTATCAATGTAATGTCATCAACAAAATACAAATGTGCCGATGTTTGATAACTTCGTGATCAAATATCGACTGCCAATGCTGGCACAATATCAAGACTACGCATGATGCCAATCCACGTGCTAATTAAATCGAAGCTTCATATTTTAGTGCCTGGCTTTATTGTGCTGATGCCCATGTTTATCTTCTGTTTAGATTATCAGTTAACTGTGCCCGAGACATCCATGTATGAAATACTTCGCACAGTTAGCCTATAGGAACAACAAAGATGACGAAATTCCATATCTCGAAAGCAGACTCTTTGAAAGCAAATTTTGACCATCGTCTGGATGTTATCTGTTTACAAGGGCATTTTACTTTGGCAAGCTAAATTCAGTCGCGTTATCATTCTTTCACCACTTCGCAAGAAGGTCCTACATTTACTGCACCGGGGATTTGTAGTAGCTTGAATTAAACAGCTGGCAAGTCGTGCATACTGGTGACCAAGCATCAACGCCGATATAATACGAGCAATAACAGCAATGATATGCACTTCATGCCAAACAGATAGCCATATCGCAAGTATTAGTCCTGACCTTACCTGAAACGGTTTTGGGAGAGAATTCACATTGATTAAGCTGTGTCTTTTATGCCCGATATTCACCTACAGAACAACCCCTAACCTAATCCCTATTTTGTGTAAACCAGTTGCTGAATTGTTGCACGGGCGACAACCAAAACAAAATAACAAAATAATAATCATAAAAACGGTTAACACTCCTGATGCCAGATGCAGAACAGAAACGTGGTTCATGCAGGTACATATCTTCCAATTTCATGGTTGATGAACCAGTCTTCGGTACAAACTTCACTACCAGTAAGGTCATATCATACACATACTAGTAAATTACAATTTCCATAGGTCAATATCTGGAGATTACATAGTCAAATCCATTGTCTCAATGCCAACAGTTGCAAAATTATTTATTCAATAATTTACACCAGTTAGTTAGAAGTTACTTCTTGTGTTACTTAAAAGAATATATATATATATATATATAATATATATATATATATATATATATATATATATATATATATATATATATATATATATATATATATATATATATATATATATATATATATATATATATATATATATATATATATATACTACTGGACAAAAGTTAAGGGCCACCAAGAAAAACTCCTCTGTGGACCAATTAAATGCAACCAGGTGTAAACAATTTATTACCAAATAAAGTTGATTCATACGTGGAAAAGATCAGTCAAGTGTTTTTTAATAATGTGTGACTTACTAACAAAAAGAAATTCAAATCACTTCTTCACCTTTTGAACTAGTGGGGCGTGTTGCAAAAACGACAAGTTTTTGCTGCAACAATGGCAATTTTCACGTGCGGGTTAAAGTGACCCAGTTTTTGGACATTTAAAAAAAATTAACCTAGTGCACACAGAATACATTTTTTTTTAATCGCCGTCTGACTTGGAAAAAACAGGTTGACAGAAATCGCATGAGAGCAAGACAAAGAATGGCAATTATGAAAAAACTTGCTGGAACAACTAGGGGTGCAGATGAGAAAGTGCTTAAGACGTTGTACACAGGGCGAGTGAGGCCAGTCCTTGAATATGGCATGGCAGCATGGGTAACAGCAGCTAAGACAAACTTCGATAAAATTAGCAGACTCCAAAATCAAGCAATGAGAATTATAACGGGAGGCATGAAGTCAACACCTATAAAAGAACTCGAAAAGATTACATGCCTCCAGCCAATGACAGATAGAAGAGACTGCAGGGCTCAACAACAGGCCGAAAAATTCAAAAGACTAACCGACCACCCAATGTGCCATAGAATAAATGCTCTTAGAAGGCAAAGACTCAAACGAAGTAATTTTGTAGAATCAACCAAACCACAAATGAGAGCAGTATCCATAGATGAAATATCCCCTGTTAAACCCATCTACACTGCACACAAGCTTCCAGTTTGGAAACAAAATCGTTTCCCTAAAATGATAGAAAACGTTCCTGGAATTGAAAGTAAAAAGAGCCAAACTGCAACAGATAGAAAATCCATAGCGACAAAATACATAGAGAAACATTATCCACGCAACACCTGGACCCATGCATACACAGATGGATCAGCAACAAATGCAACAGAAAATGGAGGTGGGGGTGTCTTTCTGACCTTAAGCACTGGTGCAGAAAAAAGGCTGTCAGTGGCGACAGGACGATTCTCCAGCAACTTCAGAGGCAGAGGCCTTGAAAACTGCAGCAGAGGTTATATTGACAGAAGAAACGGCAGAGAGACAAGTTGCTTTCTTTACTGATGCACAGTCAGTAATTGCAACGTTGAAAAGACAACATAATACAAACCTGGATGATCTCAGAGTAGTGCTCCACAAACTTTGTCAACGATTCAAAAGTGTTGTGATCCAGTGGATCCCATCTCATTGTAACATCGCCGGCAATGAAGAGGCTGACAGAATGGGAAAAGAAGGTTCACATCTACCTCAGCCTGATGCAAGCATAACTTTTGAGGAGGCAAAGAGTTTTATCAGAATCAGTTACAGAAACAAATGGAATGTAGAACATCCAGGGCACACACAGAATGATGCTTACTACCAGCTCCACAGAAGAGAACAAGTGGTAATCTTCAGACTCCGCACTGACCACAACAGATTGAGATACCATCTATTCAACAAGCTAAAGATAGGAACTACCGATCAGTGTAACTATGGCACTGATAAAATGACTGCTGAACATCTGCTTCAAAGTTGCCCCTTATATGGGGTACAGAGAAAGTGCATATGGCCGACGCCAGCTCCTTTCGTGGAAAAGCTTTACGGGGAATCAAATAGCCTCAAACTGACTACTGCTTTCTTTGAGAACATTCAAGTGGACGTCTGAGAGTGTACGAAGAAGAAGAAGAAGAAGTTTCTTCTTATTCGTTAACTTTGGAGTTTAGGACAGCTCGTATGTATGTCTTCAGTTTCTTCTTATTCGTTAACTTTGGAGTTTAGGACAGCTCGTATGTATGTCTTCAAGTTCTTCTTATTCGTTAACTTTCAGGCGTCAACTTGAAAATGTTCAAAGAGAGCAGTGGTCAGCTTGAGGCTGTTGACATCTCCTTAGAGTTTTTCCAGGTATGGTCCTGGGGACGGCCATATCCGCTTTCTCTGTTCCTCATTTGTTGGTCATCTTTGAAGCAGATGTTCAGCAGTCATTTTATCGGTGCCACGGTTACACTCATCGGTAGCTCCTCTCTTTAGCTTATTGAATAGATGGTATCACAATCTGTTGTGACCTGTGCGAAGTCCGAAGATTACCACTTGTTTACTTCTGCCGAGCTGGTAACATTGTGTGTGTGTTTATGTATGTGTGTGTTTGTTTGTGTGTGTGCGTGCGCTCGCGTGTATGTGTGTTCGCGTGCGTATGGCCTGGGTGCTCTGTTTCCCACTTGTTCTGGTATCAGTTCTTTATAAAACTCTTTGCCACTTCAAAAGTTATGCTTGTGTCAAACTGAGGTAGCTTTCTATCACCCTTTGCCAACCTGTCAACCTCTACATTTCCGGGGTCGTTGCAGTGAGATGGGATCTACTGTATCACAACTCTTTTTAATTGCTGGCATAGTTTGTAGAGTTTTACTCTTCGGTCATCCAGGTCGGCATTTTTCTGACTCTTTAGCGTTGCAATTACTGACAGTGCATCTGTGAAGAGGGCTAAATGTCTTTTCTTCTGCCATAAGCACTTCTGCTGCAGTTTTTAAGGTCTCTCCATCTGCTCTGAAGTTACTTCAGAATTTTCCTGTTGCGACTGACAGCTTTTTGTGTGTGCCACTGCTTTAAGCTTAGAAAGACTCCCCCACCTCCATCTTCTGTTGCATTTGTTGCTGATCCATCAGTGTATGCGTGGATCCAGGTTTTTCTTGGGTAATGCTTTTCTATGTATTTTGTGTTTAAGACTCTTCTTTCTGTTTCAGTCTGGGTGTTCTTTCTCTCAATACTTGGAATGGTTTCTACCATTTTAGGGAAGAGCTGTTGTTTAAAAACTGGTAGCGTGTGTAGATGGGCTTAACTGTTGATATTGCTTTGATGGGATCTGCTCTCGTCATTGTTTTAGTTGGCTCTACAGAGTTGCGTCGCTTCAGCCTTTCCCTTCCAAGACCATTTATTCTCTGGTACATTGTGTGGGCTGTCAGCCTCCTGAATTTCTCGGCTTGTTGCGTGGCTCTGCTATATCTTCTATCCTCCATTGGCTAGAGGAATATAATCCTTTCGAACTCTTCAATGTTCTCATTGCTTGGTTTGGGATTCTGTTTATTTTATCAAAGTTTGACTTAGCTGCCCTTGACCATGCTGCAATACCATATTCTAGGAATAGTTTCACTCGCCCAGTGTATAGCTTCTTTAGGACTCTCTGGTCCGCTCCCCAACCAGTGACAGAAAGTTTTTTCATTATTGCTATTCTTTGCCTTGCTCTTGTCCTGTTTCTTTCAGTCTTGGTTTCAAAGTCAAACGCCAATCAAATATAAGTCCTAGGTAGTTTGCGTTTTCACTCAGCTGTAGGTTTTTCCCGTTTAGCACTAATTTGGAGTTCTGTGGTTTACTTGAGAGGGAGAACACTGCGCATGTTGTTTGTCTTCGGTTTAAACTTCGATATCTTCATTCATCAGAAAGCAAAAAAATATACGCTGCGCCCACAAGGCCTTCGTCAGGGAGAAAGGAAAAAAAAACAAAGTAAAAATTAAATAAACAACATTAAACCAAAAGCAAAAAACTCCTAGAATGATGATTAGGGTCTCAGAGATCGCACTATACTGATAGACCATAAGTGAGGTAGATCGCTATGGGACGGAACATTCAGAAGGAATTTTTAAAATATAATTTAGTTTAAATTTTTCCACCGTTATTTTGGTGGAATTGCAGGAAGCATAAAGTATGGCATAAATAAAAATGTCACAGTTTGAACTTTCAAGGGGACTGTATGTTTTACCGGAGGATGTCTTTATATGAACGCACATGCGCAAAACAGATTTCGTATGACGAATTATTCACCAAAAAATAAGAAAACGTTGGATAACTGATTGCCAAGCTTCTCACTAAAACTGTAAGTCACATCAACTTCAATTTTATAGCGGAGCTATTTGTAGCAACTTTTGTAAACTATGCTTTAAAAAAAAAAGTTTTTCTTCTCTCCCTTCCACTCTGCTTAAACTTACGTATAGGCTGCACTGATTCCAAATTCGTAATAGTCTGAAACCTTAAAACAGACATGATTGATCTTTAAGGATCTCAGTGTTTCAAAGGTAGATTCTCATAATGCCTGGGTTGCCTACCGCTGCCGTACTGTACACGTCGTTCAAGGTCAAGGTTATGTTATCTCAATGACGTAAAATGTAAATAATCGTTTACTTCAAAATACTGTATATACATTAAAATAAACATTAATTAATTTTATAAAGATGGTTGATTATGATTAAAGTCTTATTACATTCAATACTGTTGGAAAAAAAGTGATATATCTTACGACATTAACCGAGAGTCCTATAACGAATATACTTCCTTTCTGGAGTGTTCAACATGGCGGTGAGTAGGGGTATTGTAACGGGGTCTTGTAAATCGTCTATCATCGCTTTGAATATAGTACTTTTGCCTATAAAATCTATGTGTCTGTATATTTTTGATACTGTTGTAGTGAAATATTAAAATTACCCTTATTTAATTTATTGTTTTTTTAAATATTTATGAAGACAAATATCCCGATCAACCTATGATGGGTTATAACTAGGACATGTAGTGCCTCTAATTGTAGGTGATACATTGAGTTGCCGATACAAAATCACATCTCCAGTCCAACTACTGTAAATAGAGCATATTAAAAATTCCAAGTTGTATGTGCATGTGTGCTTTTTTTTCTTTGTCCTAAAATGGTATCTTCATACTTTGCCCTGCCCTTACTTTTCAACTTGAAGGAAATAGGCTAGGCCTATTAACTTTCATTTGGCATAGACTAATACGAAGCCTAAACGTATAACTTACCTTTTTGTTTATTTCTTTGTAATAAATAGGACAAAGAAAAGACAAGAGTAAACGTCATGCGCGAACTGCGAATTCGCAAACTTTGCCTTAATATCTGTGTGGGTGAATCTGGTGACAGATTGACTAGAGCAGCCAAAGTACTGGAACAGCTTACAGGACAGACACCCGTATTCTCAAAAGGTAACTTGTTTTTTTATTATTTTTTTTTTAAAGACTGATATTAATATTAAAATAGTAAAGTTAAATCTTTAGGTTATGTGTCATCAGAGTCGAACTTATAGGCCCTATGCGAGTTCTTGGGTTAGGGCAAATGTTCACACAATAGGCCTATAGGGACTCTGGTAAATCAAGAGTTTAGTTAAGTTAGGCTTGTACGTTTCCAGCTAACATCACATGTGCCAGATATTCAGAGGTAGATTTGAAATGAAAAATAGTGGTAGGGCCTATGTGTTCTTTGATCCCATCCAAATAATTTAGGTTGGGGTTAGGTTCAGGAGGTTGAAATGAACAGTGGCCTGTCTGTTCAATACAGCCTTAAAGTAGGCCTAATCAAAGACACAGTAAAAAGGGATAGCCTACGTTTTAGGAGTCCTAACCCTAATGACAGTTGCAACTTATTTGGATGAAACAGAACAGGGCCCACTGTTGTTCATTTCAGCTGATTTTGGATTCCTAGTTATTTGTAGGCTATAGAACACCCGTCCCTCTCTTCATTTCAACCTATGCACAAAATGGGGAATTTGGTAAGGTTATCTTGTAAGAAGTAAGATTCGAGTTTAGTAGAAACTGAATTCTATTTTTACGCAAAATCCCATGATTTCTGTTTAGGTATGATCCATTTATGGAAGTCAGAACAGCAGAGATGTTATGATGTGATAATCTGTCTTGAACTGTCACTCAAATTGGCATGATTACATCCAAAAGTGAAATGATCACTTTTTTCTTAAACCGTGGGGGCTGGGGCAGTGTTCCTGAAACCTTTTTCGAAGCACTAACACACTACTGATATTGAATAAATAATAAAGGAAACCTGAGTCCTGTGGATAGTAAATAAATAAGTAGGTCCTAAATAAATAAATAAAGGTAGGCTAATTAATAGGTTCTCGGACATAAAGAATGGCACTAGACAACAGAAAAGAAAATATAAGTGATAGGCTTACCAGGAATTGAACCCAGGACCAACCAAATGGCACCATCGCCTTGCTGTGACAGTACATCGTGAATGGATGCTCAGCTAATTTTGCACCCCAAAAAAGGTGCATTATTGGCTGAGGTCATTCTCATGACACTCACAACCTTGGTATAGGACCCGTGGATGACCCAGACAGTTTAAAGATGCAATCACTAATATAACTTTCCTATCAGCAAGTATAGACCAAATAACGGCCAAAATACTTGTGTCCAGTAATGTTTAGTGGAAGACGAATAACAGAATAGACGGGTAGGTTAAAGTCACAGATGGGTGAACTCTTAAATAAATAATGAAGGAAACCCGAGTCCTGTGGATAGTAAATAAATAAGTAAGTAAATAAATAAAGTTAATTAACAGGTACTCGTTGGACATAAAGGATGACACTAGACAACAGAAACGAAAATATAAGTGATAGGCTTAGTACCTATTAATTACCTTTATTTATTTATTTATGCGCAATGGCGCCGTTTGGTTGGTCCTGGGTTCGATTCCCGGTAAGCCTATCACTTATATTTTCTCTTCTGTTGTCTAGTGCCATCCTTTATGTCCAACGAGTACCTGTTAATTACCTTTATTTATTTATTGATATCGAAGAGCTGTTTAGTGTTTTGTCATCCAGTACAAATTGACTTCAATACAGACATGAAGGAAACCAGCAGTTAGACATGTATCCAGACATAAGAACACATTTAATGACCTCTGTAGAATTGATACCCAAGTCCATAGCCATAGATTCCATGGGGAACAGTATGAGTGGTTAATGTTGAGCTATCTTCTCTCATTGGGGCATACCAAGTCTCGCAGCATACAGGCTTCAGCTTATCTAACTCCCTTATATTATAGCTTATGATTTTCAAAGTTGGTACTGTTATAAGGAGATTAATGGGCTGAAACACTTGAACGAGGGGGTGGCGCTTCTGATGATCAGATTGCCTCCTGTTGTATCTCTCTGTATAGAGTTTCCTATCGTGTAGCAGCCTACAGCATTTAAGTTGTCTCTTACTTTGTTCTGTTGCAGCTCGCTACACTGTGAGATCTTTTGGAATTCGGCGTAATGAGAAAATAGCTGTCCATTGTACTGTGCGTGGTGCCAAAGCTGAGGAGATACTGGAGAAAGGATTGAAGGTTTGCAACCATCCAAGTTTTGTCAAATAGAAGTTTGTAGTCAGAGCTAATAATTATATGGAGGACTTCAGCTATTTGATATATCTGGATATCAATCACACACACAAAAAAAAAAAAAAAGACATTGGGAATGTTTAATACTAATAGAAGAATTCTGAATTAGATTTTACACTTTCTGACAAATTAGATATAATTGTAAAAAAAAAAGTTGAGACATTGGGAGTGTTTATTACTAATTAGAGGATTATGAATTAGATTTCACACTTTCTGACAAATTAAATAAAAATTGTTTTTTAAAAAAAGTTTCCGTGGCCTTATTCAGTGTATAAACATTGTGACATCTCTCCTGATACATAGTTCGGCGTTAATAATTTGTCCATATGTTGGTATAAGCTGTGTTTAAGCACACTGGCACGGACCTCAGTTACTGCAGTGTCTGAGGTCTGACACAGATCTGATGTGCTATATCAGAATATCCTGTCTGCAACACGGAGTGACCAGATTGTGGTCAAATCTGTTACTGAACACAGGGGACATGTTTTTTTTTTTTTTAATTTCTTTCTTCATTGAAGCCTTATTGGTTTATAAGTTGTTTCTCATACTGATTTTATTGTGTTTGTGCAGTGATATCGGGTTGGCTAAAATTTGTCTATTGTTATCATTTGATGCTGCTATGTTCACATTGATTTTTTGTTTCTTACGGCAACAGTTGAACGAGACAGGAAGAAGCATGATTTAATAAAAAGCTAAAATTAGTAACAGATCAATAATTTTGAAGAGTGTATCTTTTTATCAGTTAGTCTCCCAACTCCCCCTAAACCTTTTCCATCATCTAGCTTTATATCTTTGTTCTCATTTTTCAGCTTTCTTAATCGTGTCCCACACCTTCTGAACATGACCAACACATCCCCATTTGGCTTTGCTTCCTGGACTTTCTTGAAAGATGCAGAGTCCCTATCACCCAAATACTGTTTATACCTTAGCTTTCTCATGTGTTCTGACCGACTAAATATCCGGGCTGCTCCAACTGCCTCCATTGCCCCAACGCTTCCAGTATGGTTTATTTTACAGTTGTGTGTAAGTTTCTACTTTTCATACTCCATAGAACCCTTACTTTCCTCCCAGTGCTGACACTATTTACAAATATTTGAGAGAACTTCAGCATCAACACACTTCCCAGTGTCCACTGAAATAGCGGTCTCCACTCTGTGATGACTTGCATGGCCTCTTCGTTGCCAAGTCCCATCAAAAGACACTGCACAGTTTGTGACATCTGACTCAGTTTCAGTAGACCTATCAGTCACCATGCCAGATGACTTGAACGCTCGTACTTCCTCTACAGCAGCATTCATGCTTTCCGTTGCAATGTCCTTACTCGCTGAATAGATCCTGTGCTGCGTTCTCCTATATGCTTTCTTTGCCATGGGTTGACTTGTGTTCATGTATGTCGAAAAATTCTGCAATGCACTGTGGCCTCTCCCAATAGAACGCATAAATGCCACCATTCTCACATTTACTTCTTTGTGTTTGTGAGTAGCTGAAGATGATACATCAGAAGTATTGAAATTGGCATTCCATTCGCCACAGTTTGTGCACTTGATACTGATTTCATGACAAAAGCCATTCCAAGTCTTCGACGATCTCACAGGTCAGTGAGTACTGATAACATTTGTCACATCTAAAGTTAGCGCATAAAAACCCAAACAGCAGTTTTACATCCATAAGGATAAACCCATTTCCTCTGTTGTCATTTTTAGCTTGTCCTTCACTTTCTTGGACCTTTATTTTCTTTGCTGAGGAGCACAGAGGCTTCATAGCGTCACTATCGACAATAGGTGTCTTATTTTCAGGTAAAGGTTTAGAATGTTTAGTAGTGTACTGATTTCCAAGGAACTTACGTTTAACATGCCTCCCAGTCTTTGTCTTATTTCCCATCGTGAACAAAAGAAGCCCTGCTAACTACTGTTATACAGAATCAGAATAAAACTAGCAATAAATAGAGTTTATGTGGGTGAAAATGCACAATACAAGTAACAAATGTTGAAATTTACGATCAAAGCGTTCTAGACTCACTTTTGAAAAATTCATAAGAAATCATAGAGTGATTCCCCTTGGAAAAGTTATAAAGATCATCTTCCTGTTGCCTCAGTATAATTATAATTTCGTAGTTTTACAATCACATACCTTCATGTTGGGTCATTATTCACATGTTAACCAACTATAAACATTGGTTGCTATGCAAATCACTCAAGGGGGTGTGTGTAGAAAAACACTTGATTCCTATCATACCAGAGTATCTCTAAGCTTCTATGAATTATTTTTAGTACAAGAACATGTTGACGATGATTTAAAGCATGAAAATGAAAATTGTTGGATTTTTAATTTTTTTTAAAATCTTTTTTTGGTATTCTACTACAGTTGACATTCAAAAATCCGGCCATCGATAATCCGGTTCCTTCAGATTTCCGGCATGGATTTCGGAGCGCATTTTTTAAATCATTTATTTGCTGCTGTATAGCCCCATTATGGATTCAGCAAATAAAAGAAGTATTGTAAAACGTAAACATCGTGTGTTATCGATCGCAGATCATTTAGTTTTTAATTTTCTTTCTTTAAAGGACTGTACAGGTAGTCATTTTCTGTTAAATATATACAGCATATATAACCATAAAAAATCCGGCATTTTCAACAATCCGGAGAAGAGGAATTTACTAAGTACGTAAGTTAACATCTAATACTGCTGTTTTTAAGTTGATGTTTTTTGTTACTTAATATTTCGGTTGTCTTGTGCTCTTAACATCACATAGGGTTTCTCTGTATAGTTCTTGAAGCCGGCGTACAGTTTTACTAGTGAATGTTGTATCTGTTTGTTTTACGTTAGCAGGACTTGGAGTAGGTATCCATAACAGATAAAAACCTTTGTGAAACCCAAAACTGTCAGCTGGCAGACAAATGAAGTGGTATGTAGGTTGACACAGATCCATTGTGCTAAGCAGACTATCCTGTCTGCAACATTGAAAAATGGAAACAATGATTGTGGTCAGGTCTGTTACTGAATACAGGAAACACTTGTTCTTTATATTTACTTTTTTTTCCTCTCATATCTTGTTGTTTTTTTCCTCATATTTTGTTTATAAGATGGGATTGCTTGTGTTGACTGAAATTTATGCTTTGTTTGAGGAACGTAAGTTTACCATCACTGGTTTTTAAACACATTGACTTGGGCGTACCAGTTATTTTTAACCTATGTATCAAGTATGACCCCGGTATTGGTATCTATGGTATGGATTTCTACATTGTCCTTGGGAGGCCAGGTGAGTTTACAATCATTGGACAGTTAAGTTTTGTATAATAATAATTGTTTTAGTTAGCAGGATTTGGAGTAGGTATCCATAACAGATTAAAACCTTTGTGAGCAAAGAAAAACTGTCATAATGTGCAAACAAATTTTTGTGATATGTAGTAGGTTATCAGCCATTGGCGGAAGCATCACAATCTCAAGGATGGCAAGATTGAAAAATGGAAACAATGAATGGTGACTGTAGTTATGAGAAAGTCTAGTAGTCTCTATGTAAGTGATTACTTCTTGTGAAAATTAATTTATAATTTCCTCTCAGGTGCGTGAGTACGAGTTGCGAAAGAACAACTTCTCCGCGACTGGCAACTTTGGGTTTGGTATCCAGGAACACATTGACTTGGGCATCAAGTATGACCCCGGTATTGGTATCTATGGTATGGATTTCTACATTGTCCTTGGGAGGCCAGGTGAGTTTACAATCATTGGACAGTTAAGTTTTGTATAATAATAATGGGAAAGGTTCTTAGTTTAATTTGGAAGGAAATATAACAACCTTATGATGTGCTAGGCCTAAGCAAAGAAAAATCAGCATAATGTGAAACTTCTTTTTGTGAATGTCAGTAAATTTAACACACATGTCGACAGTCATTATGCCTTCAGCATGACATCTAATGTGAATAGTTTGATAACTGATGCACTGAAAAAATATAAGTGCTAAAAAAACTGCATAACACTTTTGCTTGACTAAAGGTAAATGGACAGCCAGTATAGACAAGCAGGCGACTTACTGGGTGAAACAAGTAAATTATTAGATGATCAGGCCTGTGTGACAAACAGTATTATCACATACATAAACAATGAAATCCAATACAGAGTAAGGTCTGTTTAATAGACCAAAAAATGTTACATTTACTGCACTGTTTCATTTGGGTGTTTAACCCGAATTGATATTTAAATAAACTCCAAAACAGCCTTATCAACCAGAAAGTCGCTAAATCTCGTAGACGTGAGACTTCTGTTGTCCTTAGCAATGGAACTAGTAACCTATTATTGGACGCTTTTAGGCGAATCGGTTGGTACGTTAAAAGATAACGTGTGGGTGCTTGTAGGACTGGAAAGTGTTAACTTGACATTTTTTTTTTTTTTTTTTTTTTTTTTTACATTTTGCTAACTTATACTAGTTACTTAGATATGGGGGGAGATTGTTAAGCTGAAGGAAGGCATGGACAAAAAAAAATTATTTCATCATTATGAATAAACATAATATTTGTTCATATATATGAGGTTACACTATCAGCTTGGGTTCCCCTTATTTGATCAGCGCCACTCTAGACTATAATCCATGTCTGACTCAGAGCTACTAATTTTAGTATCACTTGCATATCCTGAGCTGTGCTTGGGCTTATCACTAAGGGTGTTAAGATGATGTATCACATTTATACTTAATACAGCATGTTGTATTTAATGTTAATGGGCTCTTATTAGCCCTTTACTGTCCTGTCTAATCTACTATATTTTTATCTTGATGTCCGCGACAAGGGGAGCAACTCCATTTTTAACATAGTGACCATCTTAAAAAATTCAATAAAATAAAACTAACGTGATGAACAAAAGCAGCAGGACTTCTGACAAAGTCACAAATTTCAGCTGAAGTGTGTTTTGTTGACAAGTCTCTTTCGTTTGGTCTGTCATTAGTATGTTTACTACTTTCACCTGATTCAATTTTGTCAGTGTCGCTGTCACATGTCTAAATCAGGTTATCTCTCAACATTATGAAGCAAAGATTCCACTGCCCGCAAAGCCATGGCTTTAATAAATTTTAACAAATTGAAATATCGATCGATTTTGAAAATATCAGAAAACAAAAGCTTTGCTTGTTACCGGAAATTTGTTATACCTCTGGCCTCATTTATAGTGATCTTGTTGCACTATGGCAACGAATGACAACACATGTTTCATGGGTTTTTTTGAACGGGACGTTAGACTTTGCACCCGGGTGATTTTGGGCAATTTAAACGGTAATGGGTTAAAGATATCACACTTGTACTGCTAGCAGTGCGATTTATCTTCTGTTATCAATTTTCACACTCTTGATATTGTTGCTAATATCACATTTGTCTTCGGATTTCTTAGGATTCAACATCAGCCAGCGCAGGAGGAGAAAGAGTGCAATTGGTGCCAAGCACAGGATTTCCAAAGATGAGTGTATGAAATGGTTCCAACAGAAGGTATGTTTTGGGCTTTATTTTAAGGTTTCAGTCAGAAACCAGACTATGATTTTAGTTTGGTTATATCAGCTTTGTTATTTGTCTCTTGGGCTGTTACAGTAAAGTTTTTGACATGGTTGCAGTATATTTTATAGTCCGTACAGCAGTCTTGTGTGGCGGTTTTGACATAACAACAATCTGGCGATTTGAACGAGCCCATAATACCCATTAATTTTAGAATTTAAGTAATTTTCAACAATCGTAACAACTTCCATTCGTTCCAGTCATTTCTGCTGCTACCTGTGCAGTTTTCCCTTGTTCACATAGAGTGTGAACATTCCAGGTGCCAATTCTGGAGATTTTCCTAGATGAAAAAAGGTTAGTCGGCAACCCAGACTGAAAGGAGAAATGCCATCACAAATTTGTACTGTTTTAGGTTGTAATAGATGATCTCAACAATTGTGAAGGACAAAGTCCATATTGTGGAATATGTGAAAGACAGCACTAGTGACAATCTATGATCATTACTAATCATGTGTTGTAGTCTGCTTATTGTAATGGAAAAATTGTTACTGATTTTGATTGAGAATCTGAATCAATGCCGATTAGCCAAGAACTTAGTCAAGAAAAGGCTAGGGTGCTGTATGAAGACTTTAAGGCCACTCATGACGAGCAAGGTGGACAGTTCAGTGCTGGCAAATGGTGGTTGAATCATTTCAAAGATACAATTTACTTCATGGTAGGGGAAGCAGCAAATGTGGCTGCAGCGAGGAGTGACTTTCTTGGTGAATTAGGGGGGGGGGGGGGATATACTGAACAACTGTTCAGCGTAGATGGCAATTTTATTGTGGAGAAAAAATGTCTGACCGCACCTTTTGCACGGAACTTGTTTGTAACAAGAGACCTTATTGTATCTTGGTTTAAGTTTTATTTGTGAAGTAAAGTCCTTAATATGAGAATTCATTGCACAAAGAATACTAGAATATGTAAGAAGCAACATTTGGCATGAAATATTTAGCAGTTTTATGGAGTCCTTCTTTATAGATGTTCATATTGTCAGATAGCTGTTTTATTAACAATGCTACAATTTGTCTTTTCTGCTTTTATCTGATTTCAGTACGATGGTATCATACTTCCTGGAAAATAGATTGAAAGACAAAACAGGCCAATAAAATATGAACATGTTACAAGGCTTTACACTGTGTTTGTTTTGATAGTTGTGCATGTTTGTTATACTGTTTATCTTGCAGACCATGTGATATTCTGCCTGTTCATTTATGTATTGTTTCTTATTTTACTTATTCAGTTAACTTATCTTTCATCCAGTACGTCAACTGCTATCTCTTGACTGTCCATTTTTCTTTTATTTAAATAGATCCCTTTTTTTCCCTTTAATAAATGCTTCTGTTACCCTCTGTCAGTTGTCATATTTCTGTGTCCATATATGCTTTTGCCATAAGTAAAAAACGTTTTCTCTTATCTTTCCTTCCACAACTATATTAATCCATAGCAGTCTTGTCGTAAATTCTAATGTGTCCTCCAGAAGTCTCAGTTTATTCCGCCAGTGAAAATCTTATTGAGCGTGGGTCAAATTTCTAACAAAAATGTGCACAAAGCATTTTCAAATATCAAAACATAATAATATATGTTAAATATATTAAACACCAACCATGGTTATGATATTTCATTAGGTTACACCACTGTGTAATATTCTTATCAATCCAGCTCAATACACACTTACTTGCCTGTGACATATATACGTTGCCAACTGTTTGTGAATTAAAACTATGTGAATATTTGAAATCCGGTGACCTGTCAAGTGATGTCAGTGGTCCTGGCTTTTCATAACTTGCGAAATCCTAAACCAACCCCCCCCCCCCCCCCCCCACTCTGGTAATGCATTTAGGAGCTCTATTTGAATATTAGTTTTTTTATTTAATAAAAATGTGTCACTATATATTTCAAAGTATAGGAAATCAAAATACTATTAGGTACCACAAAGTGATTTTTGTTTGCACAGAAACACCAGAGAAAACAATGTAGTTTTGAAGCCCTTGGTAAATCAGGAAATTTGGTACTTTATTTTTTAAAATAGGACAACAAATAAAAAAGTTATGGCATTTTAAAAATTGTGGGTACTTCGCAACATTGAAAAAGTTACGTCACGCCAACTTCAGAACACTGCCGTCTTCTTAAATATAATCTTACAACTTTCTCTAACAAACAGCATATAGTCTGGAATATACTGATCACACAAAGAAAACTATAGAGCTACATCATGAATAATTATCAATATATTTGAGACCAAAAATTGCAAATCTGCAAAACACATTACCGAAAAATATAGTTTGTTGAATGAAAGTCAGTATTCACATCAATATTTCAAAAAGTATAAAAGGTACAAGCTTTAAATTTGTACATATTAACCTGCATACTACATAAATATATCTCAATTTTTTTCAGAGGATTTAAACATCTATTTGTTCGTGTATAATTTTTTAAAATGTGTCCAGAGGCACTTTGTCGCAGGGGAAGAAAAAAATGTGAAAATGAAGAAAAATTTTTTTTTTAAGATACTGTCCATATTTCATTTAAAAAAAATTTGTAGGCAATAATTAACAACATCTAAACAATAATTAGCAACATCTAAACGCTATATTTTTTAAAAACAACTGCTTATTAGCATTTAAAAAGACATTTTTAAACTGGAGAAGAATGATCATGGCGCACTCTTTCCCTGTGAGAGGGCAATCAAACCCCCCAATGCTTCAGAAGTCCAAAATATAATTCTTTGATATTTCCTGATAGTTTAATGTCCTTATCATTCAATATTAATGTCCTTATCATTCAATATTAATTATCTGTATCTTACCTCTACACCTCACGGTAGAAGGAGAACAACTAAGTAAGTATCTTAACTGAGCCTTAAGATTTCTAAGGGCATTTCGTCCTTTACAAATTTTATCCACATCCTCCTTTGTGGTGCACACCCCCTTGGCTTATGATTGTGTTATATAAATCTTATCTTCTTCTCTGCATTTTTAATATCTTTCTCTTTTTTCCTCCTATTCTTGTCAGTTATTCGCTGTTTAATTTTTTCTTTGACTGCCCTCTCTGACTCTTTACTCCGTAATTTTCCATTTCAGTCTGTTTTGGGTTCTTTGTCATCACTCTTGCATTCTCTACTTTTATTTTATCTGCTCCTTCCTCTTCTCCATTTCACTTTTTATCTGTTTGTAGTGTGTTACTTTGTGGTCTGTAGCTTTATGAAAAAAAAAAACAACTACAAGCAGTCTACCTCGAGCCATGTTGCATTCCCATCCATATAACTTCTGGAATTTTATTTTTCCAGATGACTCCTACTAGACCCTAGGAGTCATCTGGAAAATTAAAATTCCAGAAGTTATTTTTGTTTTTACATGTATAGAGAATTACATGTACTATTACTGGCTTGTTCTTGTTCAGAGTTTCTTCTTGATTTTTTTTTAACATATAAGCACAAATGTGATTGTCCTAATTTACAATGGTGTGATGCCACTTTCTCATATCGGCAGTTTTTCATATATGGAATTGAAAACAATATGTATCCTAATTATAACCCATCAGAGGTTGAACAGGATATTTTTCTTCCTTAAATAAATATATATATATATCTTCTTTTCGGGGAATTTTAAGACTATCAACTATTGGCTGCGAGTCCGGACATTTCAGTACAGCATCAGCTTTTTTAATTATGGCATTTTCCGATCCCCTAGCCTTGACTCAATTGGCTTTGGCCTTGCGATATCCTTCGCGTTTAAGATCATAATTTACCCTATTATGTTGCAAAATAAACCTTCATTCAATTACACATTAATCAAAACATGCATTTTTTATTCAGATTGGTAACTTTCTTAGCTTTTCAATCTCATGAAATAATTAGATTGATGCGTGAATGTCTGAAGTGGTGATAACACATTCATTCCACGCTCTTACAACAACTATGTGATCGTGTTAAATTGCTAAATAATATTAAAACTATTGTAAAGTTTACATTTAAAGTTCAAAACATTGTTAATAAGTGATATACTTACGTATAGTCATCTTCAAATCAGAAGATGTGATGAAGTTTGAACACGAACCAACATAAGTGGTATGCCGATTTTGATCGACATCGGGCGTTATCCCGGTCGATGTAACAGCCTCGCTCTGCATTTTTCGCTAAAATTCTTGACTGAGAGTGCGCTACTTAAAGTCAAATCGCTTCACCAGCAAACATCAGAAGTCTGTGATATTTTACAGGAATAAATAAAAATGGCTCCCAAATCTTCTCATACCATGCAAGGAATTATAACAACTTAAAATGTCAAATCTTGTAAAATTTCAACTTCACTTCGAGAAATCTACGTCTTCCACTTTGTTTTCTACAGCTTGCATTATACGAAATTAAAGCTATTCCTCCGCCCATCATAATGGTGAAAACCGTATGCAAATCAGACGTTTGCTGGTCAAGCGAAACCCGTTTGAATGAAGCGGGGTGAGGCAAAAAAGCAGAGAGTTGGCCGCGCGCCCGAGCCAACTACGCGTAACGTTGCTGTTAGTTTTTATTAGTAAAAAAATACTTCAATAACTTTTATTATTTGGGAATTAATACATTTCAAAAGAGAAGAGGATAATGAGTATCGTGATATAAATTTTATTACAATCCGCTTAATAGCAAAGGGACAGTGACGACTTAAACTTGACGAATTTTCCTCAGTTTTCTCAACTTTCGTGCGTTTTCAACAGCTAGAAGCGGGCACTTTGTGGTAGCTAATACTATACATCTGTATTAACTTAAATTGGCGGAATAACCTACTTATCTGGACATTTAGACTTGACTGCAGAGCAAACATTGCTGGTGACCCAGTGTTCTTTAGTTGGGATAAATATAACAAAGGAATCTGATGCTACGATTTTTAGATGCTGATACCTCTTGAATGATGCCCACCTGATATTATAGTGTTAAATGTTTCAAGCCAACTTTACGTGTAGCATTGGGCTGAGCAACCTAACCTTTGAGGTGAAGACGGGAGTACGACAGGGATGCCCCTTATCAACCACTCTATTTTTAACAGTCGTAGACTGGGTGATGCGCCAGACAACAGAGGGCTGTCCAAGAGGAATAAGATGGACTACATTTTCTACATTGGAAGATCTGGAAGATGCAGATGACATTGCACTACCAGCGCATTTACATCAACACATCCAGAAAAAAACGGATAGACTTAATAAGTATAGCTAGCAGGTGGGCTTGAACATCAATCTAAAGAAGACGGAGGTCATGACGCTCAATGTGAGCAACTCTGAGCCCATATCAGTAAGGAATCAGCAACTGGAACAGACGGATGCTTTCACATACCTAGGATGCATAGTAACACCAGACGGCGGAGCAAGCAAAGACATCAACAACAGAATGAACAAAGCAAGAACAGCCTTTTTTAGTCTAAACAACATCTGGAAGTCCTCAGTACAGCACAAGAACAAAATTAAGATTATATCGGAGCTTTGTGCTTCTCTATGGTGTGGAATGCTGGAGAGTTACAGAGAAGGAAATGTCAAAATTGTCCTCTTCACACAACATGCCTAAGAAAAATTCTCTGAATCTTTTGGCCGAATACCATCACCAACCAAGATCTGCTTACTCGGAGCCATTAAGAGGACGTGCACACCATCATAGCTGGCAGACGCTGGAGCTGGGTTGGCCATGTCCTCAGAAGAGACCCCGATGCCATCACAAGAACAGCTATGCTATGGACCCCTGAAGGAAAACGAGAGGCCGACCAAAAACAACTTGGCGGAGGACTGTGGAGGCAGAGATGCAAAGAATGAACCAGAGTTGGGGCACTGTACGAAGGATGGCCACCGACCGAGCAAAGTGGAATCAATTTGTTGTTGCCCTACAAGACACCACCAGGCGTGATGGCCACTGACTGCTTTGACAGTCTGCGGCTAAGGGTCAAACAAGAAAATGTTTCAAATTACTACAAGTACAATACTATTATCTTGATGATGGTATATGACCCAAATATCAAGAATTATCCGGGAGTGAGAGAATTAAAATTCAGAATCAAAGCACATAAACTAACACCTGAAAGTGCTTTGAAGTGTTAAGTTGAACATAAGGACTTCAATGTCACATTGTTACAGAACAACATAAATCATTAAATGTTACCTGAAGTACCAATGATAAAAGACCGTGTGGTGGCAGCAAATGTACAATATAAATATTTGTGCCTGGCTGTGGGCGCATCATTAATAGCCGAAATTTTTTTAGACATAACAGTGAATGATAGATTCAGTGCTAACAGAAAGTGCAGAAAATAAAAAATTTAATGTGGTTACCTCTAAGCACAGGAACCCACTTTTATGAGGAGTAAAGATAAATGGAACATCATCCCTGAAATAAAGAACAGCATAGGCTATGCAAAAACAGCATTGCATGAAATGAGGAATATTCTGTTCAATGATAAACACAAGAAAGAGTTCTGAAGTGTTAACAGGAACTAGGCCATCCACATATGAGGGTCAGCCAAGACCCTACTCCACCTCCAAGTGGTGGTCCTGGAAATAGGATGCATCACTGCAGTCTGGCCGAGAGTAGGGATCGAAGAGGGAAGGCAAACCCGGTCCCAAAAAATGCTGTGCGGAAGTCGAATGTGTCGGGCCAAAAGGCGCAAATATCGCAGCTTCGCTGTTAGCGGCGACACAACGCAACAGGATGAACGAGGAAGAAGATATGAGGGTCACACAATGTTAGCCATTATTTTAACACCCTCGTCACAAAAACCCAGGTTGCCGCAAATCCCTCACCCTTTACTAACTTTTTTTGGTAATACTGAAAAGCAACAACATAATCAAATGTAAATTAGTTACCTAGTCGCCATCACCTGTCAACTAACTTCTTAACGAGCATATGCTCAAGGTCATTCCATATCTTCTTCATGTCTGTCTCCAGCTCTCTTCTCTGTTCCTTGGTCTTCCTCTACCTCTCTTACTATGGGAACTCCAGAACATGGACTGCCCGGTAAAGCTATCAGCAGGTTTGCTCAGTGTATGTCCTGTCACTTGTCTGGTTTGTTGTATGTCCTGTCACTTGTCTGGTTTGTTTGATGTCCTGTCACTTGTCTGGTTCGTTGTATCATATGTATGTCCTGTCACCTGTCTGGTTTGTTGTATGTCCTGTCACTTGTCTGGTTCATTGTATGTCCTGTCACGTGTCTGGTTCGTTGTATGTCTCGTCTGGTTTGTTGTATGTCCTGTCACTTGTCTGGTTCGTGGTATGTCCTGTCACTTGTCTGGTTCCTGTCTTAAATTCCATATTAGTGATCTTGTCTTACCGCTACAATCTACTATTTTAGGCAAGCACCTGTTTATGACAACGTCCTTGGTTAGAGCGCAGGTCTGTCGCGGTGAAGGTAGTGGGTTGGGACCACGATGGCATCACACTACAGTCTATATCTGTAAATTGATATCAGACTGCTCTTGGGCCAGGTAAGGCAGTGACGAGGGGAAGCGGTTACTTGATCTAGTATTGTGAAGTCTCTAACACTCATCTCCCCTGCTTCAGTATCTACTATGAGACTATCTTTTTTTTACCCATTTATAAAAGTCTGACGCTATTTGGTTGTTATCCACATTCAGAGCCATACAATAGGACTGACTTGACATTTGAATTGATTCTGATTTTTGTGTTGGGTGTCACTTCTTTTGATCTCCATTTCTTTGATATCATCAGAGTGTTGTTACTGTTTTTTTTTTTAAATACCCGATATTTCAGCTGTGATTACAATATTAACTACTAGTAAATATACCCATCAAAATAATGACGGGGAAAGAATTAAAGCTAACATGTTAACTTTCCAACATCTGCAGCACATTTATCAGACATGGGGAACTCTTTTTGTTGATTCTGAATGAAGTTGTTTTACCCATTTTTGTTATTGTTGATCATGATTGACGTCACTGCATTCTGGGCTAACCCATGTTTCCCTAGGTAAATGTAGAAGATTGTGAATGCTAATTGTTCCTGTTGCGCGCTGGTTGTATACAGGTCAAATGCTTCCTATCATACGTCCGTCCTTGCTGGTCTTAAGTTTGATGCCAAATTCCAGACATCATTCATCAATTGCAGTGTCATTCTCTAATAGGCGATCATTAATTGACCTCAGTATCCCTCCCGTATCCATATCCAGTGCACCTTCTGTGGATGCTCTTGAAGGTAGTCTTTCTCAGCTCTTTCATTGCTGCATACGCCTTCATGACCAGGACAGTAGATCCACACCAGTTCCTGAAGATTTGAGACTTCTGTGGAGCTTTTCCATTCATGCTGGAGCCATCCACTTTGGACCTTCCTGATATAAACTACTGGCCAAATGCTTCAGCAAGTGCACAATCCAGCGAATACCACTACCAGCCCATTGCAACATACCAGGAAATGAGGAGGCAGACAAACTTGCTAAGGAAGGAGGAGCCTTACAAGTTACAACAAAATGATATAGAGACAACTTATGAAATGGCAAAAACTTCTATAAAAGCTACTCTACATTCAAGTCCAAATGGGAAAGAAGAGAGCACCCAGGCCATTTAAAACATTTTTCGGCTACACACTGGACACAACAGATTGAAATACATCTATACCGTACCACAAGTACACAATTGGTGCAACAGATCTCTGCACCTGCGTGCCGCAGCCCCTATTGTTATTGTAAATCAGAATCGACCTCACTGCACTCTGGGAAAACCCATAGGTGCTCAGCAAATGTTGAAGAGTATGAATGCTAATTGTACCTGTGGTATTGCACGCTGGTTGTACATACGATGGATGCATCCTCTCTCACGTCCAATGTCTGCTAGTCCCACGTTTGATGCCAAACTCCAACAGTCTCAGCCTTGTTAAGGTGATTCATCCATTGCAGTGTCATTATCTAGCAGGCGATCAAATAATTGACCTTAGTAATTTAGTATCTCTCCCTTATCCATGTCCAGTGTCCCCACTATGGGTGCTATTGAGGCCAGTCTGTCAGCTCTTTCATTCAATCATTGCCACGTATCCCTTGCATGACCAGGACAGTAGATCCACACCAGCTCTTGAAGACTTGAGGATTTTATTGATGTTTTCCATTCCTGCTGCAGCCATTCGTTCTGAACTTTCCGAAGCATGACTCGAGAGTGACAATATAACTGCCCTGGTTGATTGAGTTTCAGACAGCCACCTCAGTAACTGCATCTACCTCCATTCTCATGCTGGAGGTTGTTGTCATATAGGCTCCACTCTGTTCAGCAATGACCCTGCCCTTTATTCTCGCAGAGAAGCCCCATCCTGATTTATCAACACGCGCTACAGACCCATCAGTGTAGGGGGTGTCTTTGGCGTGGTTAATCCCCGCATGATAGGCGTTTATCAGCTGATTAATCTCCAGATCTGCTTTTCCATTGCAATCCCAAGATCTGCACTCTTGTCACAGTGCTAATGATTACGCATACAGCCCAAAACTAGTTGCATCCTTTCATTTTTAATGCGTTCCAGTCGTTCACATTGTGATATTGACAGCATGAGTATTCAGTAGAACATATTTGATGACTCCCCATTTTTTTAAAGTTTTGAAGAAAATTTTTGTCAAGGGATGCAATTTATCGTCTTGTCTGTCAAAGGGAAACAATCAGATGGCAAAATAATAACAAAATGTATTTATCGTCTTGTCTGTCAAAGGGAAACAATCAGATGGCAAAATAATAACAAAATGTATTAGATTTTTGACACTTTACCATTTGTTTTCTATTTATTATTTATATAACTGCAACTTTGGTGGGGGAAAAAAATGCTTGATATATTGAGCTCTGCACTTTACAGTGCCAATACCAGAAGCGCACAATGATGTAGCAGCGACAGGGCAGATGACTCCCCATTTTTTTAAAACGTTTTGACAGAAAATTTGAGTCAAAAGGGATGCAATTTATCAAGTCTTGTCTGTCAAATTTACAAAACAACCACAATGGCAAAAAGACACTTAACACCCCATTAAAATGTATTCAGTGTTTTGACTCAGATGCATCAGATAAGATATTTGATCATGACGTGATTGGTTCTGATATCATGATTTTATTTCTCATCGGGGAGCCGCGCTAGCGTAGTGGTTACAGCACCGCTCTGGCGACCGGGTGATACAGGATCAAACCCGGGCGACGGCATTTGAGGATTTTTCGTCGACCGGGATTTGGACTGGATTAACTCGAGACCTGGCGAGTACATTTGAAGGAGTGTCGTCGACCAGGGACTGGCGGCTCCTGAGCCGACCCAGCTGCAATGGGTACCTCCGAAATCGGCGAGTATTTGCCTGAATGGCGAGGGACACCTGTCTCTGTACAAGAAATAAAGGGATACTCACGTAAAATCAATTTCAGGTTAGACATAAAATAATAACCTGAGATTTCGCCTTGAGTATTAGCGGGCGAACGAAAAAAAAAAAAAAAAAATTTCTCATCGTTCTTTTTTTTGTTTTTCCCCTCCAGTCTGAGAAACCAAAAGGCTGAAAATTTGCCCATTTTAAAACTCATTTGGAGTTTATTAAGTGATTAATATGTATTGTGCTCATCGGCGTTGCCATTACTATGCATCGGCAGTCAGCTGAATGGAGTTTTCATATTTGATTCCGATTAGTCGAATTTTCTTTAAATCTGATTTGAATGAGTATTTGCTATAGGCTAAACCTGTATTGTAAATATGTTTTGTGCTGAGTGATCTGTTTGATTTTATGTTGTTGCAAAAGCATTTCGTTGTTTATAATTTGTTGGATTTTTAAAGTGGCATAAGACATTTATTTGAGAAATTCCCTGTTTTATGTAGTGTTCTGGATACTGCACTTTATGCCAAGGTAAGAAAGTGACAAAAAACATTAAACTGGACACAGAAATAAAAAGTATAGTTTGGTTTGGTTTAAACTGGACACAGAAATAAAAAGTATAGTTTGGTTTTGGTTTAAGGACCATCTTTATTGCACTTGGACAACTCCATCAGTGTTCCGATCTCTTCCCTTAGATCACACAGAGGATCTCAGCACAGTGCACACACTCTTTAGCACAGACAGGGATCCCAATGTGTGTATAAAGGAATTAAACATTCATAAATATTTTTGTGGTGGGTAGGTTTCCTAATTTTTTTAAATTAAGCCAGGGCAATGGCTGTATGGCCTACTCTTTATGATTTCCAACTGCTGAAGAATTTTTAACTTGCCCATGAGGCCTACAATCTCACTACCCAGGAGATCAGGGTGGAGTATGACGTCATTAGGAACCACTAGTTCTTAAAAAAATTTCCATCAACTATATTCCCTGTAGTGGGAGCAAACCTGGTACTTTTATAAGTAGTGGCGGACGCCATTCCTCTTAGCCACTGCGACCCCCAATAAAAAGTATAAAGATATGGAAGGACCTTGAGCAGACTGCAAAGGACAGGAATTTCACTAATTTTATTTAGTTTGTTATGGTATATCTTGTTTTGTTCAAGTTTGTTATGGTATATTTTGTCTTGATGGTCCATCTCTTGTGGTTTTCTTTTCATTTATGGCGCTGTCTTCCTCTTGCACGTTTGCCTTCAACTCTGCCTTCTATTATGGTTTTCTTCTTCTTTGATCCTTAGCCACCGACCGTCAAAGCAGTCAGTGGCCATTACGCCTGGTGGCATCAATTTACCGTTTACAAGCCTCGGGTTTCCCTTCCTTATATGTTATAAATGTTACTATGCATCCTAGGTATGTGAAGGCATCTGTCTGTTCCAGTTGCTGATTCCTTACTGATATGGGCTCAGGGTTGCTCACATTGAGCGTCATGACCTCTGTCTTCTTTAGGCTGATGTTCAAGCCCACCTGCTGGCTATACTTATTAAGTCTATCCGTTTTTTCCTGGATGTGTTGATGTGAATGTGCTAGCAGTGCAATGGTTTTCAGTAAGGTGTTATGTCTGTTTACATGGCCAAAATATTTCAGCTAATTTTGATCTCTTTCGTTAATTATGTTTTCACTACTACTTGAAGACAAATTATACAATGTTTTTTTTTCTTAACCAGTGGCACTTGGGCCTTCGGCCCAGCGGACATGTCATTGCGAGGCTGGGGAGCCTGTGGACTTTCCTTCCAACCTGGTCAAGAGCTTTGCTCCTTCCCATCCACAGAAGGTTTATCTCAGGAGCCGTTCAGGTTATTCAGTCAAAATCCCGGTCGATGACACTGCTTCAAATGCCCACGCCCGGGCTTAAACCTTGAACACCTGATCGCCAGTGCAATGTGGTAACCATTACACCAGCGCGGCTCCCAATTATACATTGTTAATTTAGTCTCATATCAAGCACATATTTCATGCTTCCTCAAAATACAGAGAATTGACACTAAAAAAAACATATATAACATCAACAAGAACAAGCAAAAACACAAGTTGTGTCTACAAGTTTAATCTAATGTGCCTTTAGAGAAGCAAATCATAGATTGGTAGACAGACAGATGGACGGATAAGTGAATAATCTTACATTAATTGTTGCTGAAGTCTGTGCTAGTGTTCACACATGAATGTTTGCACACACAAATAAGAATATAATTTTCTAACATTTTGTCATTCTAATCTGTGCAGAAACAACAAAACTTCACTTAACTGTAAATGTGATGCACCTCCACAAAAATAATGAATGTTAACTTTTGTGCTATTGAGAAAACAATTATATTTTGTTTCACATAATTTAAAAGAATATTTAAAAATTAAAAAACCTGCTCTATTTTCATTATATCTGCTAGCAGTATAGGCACCAAATGTTGAAAGTGAGTTTAAAATACATTCATAAAACATATGGGAAACATTACTGCAGTATTGTCTTATTATATATAATGAGAAATGAAAATTTGAACAGATTTATAGCAGACAATGGAGGTGATGCTGTGAGTAAGTTAGTGGACAAGGAAACGTGTGCTATCAGATAAGTGGAAATGTCAGGACAAGATAGGGTGTCGACACAAAGTGAGACTCGGTACAAGATGGTGGAGGGGAGTGTCAGGATAGGCAGGTGGTGAAGTTTAAGGACAATATGGAGTTACTAGATGAAAATAACGTAAGGCAATGCTGGTTATTTAGGTAACTAATTTACATCACAGCTGCAGAAAAATGTACCAGCTAAAATGGTAAACCTCACATCATCATGAGACACAAGCTTTTATTTTCAAGATGCCAGAAGAAGCTCTTACATGTAAAGTTTAAAAGGGCACACATAAAACCAGAATTCATCAAAATCTTTCATTTCCATGAATGAAATGCTATATCGTAATTCACCATAACCTACATCGTCTTGTAACCTAGTGTCCTAAAGCAAACCAGTCTATTCCATTTGTCACCAGTTTTCATCAGGCACTACTACAACAGTCAGATATACTTCAGTACATTAAGTACTCCGAACTAAACTACAGTCTTAAACCATGCCAAATAACACAATATAATGCAGCCAATTCAGAAACAAAACTTTCGGGTGGGCAGATGTCAATTGTCAGTTCATCTTCTCATATCACAAATGTGACACATTTTAGTAGCAGTCTTGCACCATACCACGTTAACAGATAACAATACAGCCAGTTCAGAAACAACTTTCTGGTGGGTAAATGTCAGTTGTCAGTTCATCTCATATCAGAAACACAGATGTGACACGTTTTAGTAGCTCACTCTATTTTCAGTGGGGCAAGTATATCTTTTTACATCAAAAATCCAATGTCGACATGTTTATTCTGTCAGTGATATTGTTAAAGTAATATATTCTAATAGGGACTTATTCTAAACTTTACAAGTATCAGGCTGTTGAATTGAGCAGGGCATCTCACTCATAGGGACTCTGACACTTAGACATCACCATTTTTATGCTGAGCTGAAGCATGTGTCGTCACGATGAGATTGGTCATGCTGATATGGCAGATAGAAGCCATGTTGCATAGGGGTGTAACACTGCCAGTGTTCATACATGAGCAACATCACAATCAGCTGAAACGGGTGCATGTGTGGGCTTCATCATCTGGATCTTTCATGTTAATGCTAAAATGGGGGTACAGAAAACGATCATGGATGAGCTTGATACTACAGGCAGTTCAAATACCGTATCTGATACTTTCTCCTCCCACCTTTTTTTTTCTAAATTCATTGTAATAATAATTTCTATTTCTGTGTCTTATAGAGCCACCACTGCAGCAGGCCTCCTTATACTATAGGATAGTCACACCAAAGTAGTATGTGCTCTTACAGTGGTGGTTTGTTGTTATTTATTTTATATGATGAGGTTGCCAGCCCCATGCATTACTTCATGTTAGTTGCCTTTTAAGACATGCCCGAGGGAGCAGCAGTACGGTTATTTCTCTTTAGGAACCCCTTCAGGAACTATATATATAGCCCACTCCACCTTATTAGCAGTTATGTACAGTCATGCGCCGCTTAACGTCCACGATACGTTCTGTGAAATAGGACGCTATGCGATTTGGACGTTGAGCGAACACCATACCTTATACTTAGCAAAGTTATATGGGATACTGTAGTGTACCTGTATTGACTAAATAGCCAAGATACTGTAGGCCTACACTTACGGTAATGTATTTTCGAAAGTTCACATTAAAATAACGATAGTAAGTACAGTACAGTACATACACAGGCCAGTAACATAGGCGTTTATTATGACTATCAAGACATATGTACTGTCCCATTATACGCCTGGCATCACAATCGCTTTGTACTGTATACAAGAGACATAAGATACACATGTTGCATGCGGGAAGCTGTTGCTTTCGCTATGTCCGTTTCGTCCTGTCACACAGCTCTCACCAAAATGGCAGACAACTGGCTGTCGAACATAAATGATGGAAAATTATGTGGTGCTGTTTTTGTCGACTTCAAGAAAGCATTTGACAAGATTGACCACAATATCTTGGTTCAAAAGTTAGAAACCCTTGGAATAGGTCCTAATCCACTAAACGTCATCAAATCATTCCTGGCAGATCAACAACAGTTAGTGCTCCACAACAACTCGACATCAGATTTCTCGAAGATAGATACAGGAGTACCGCAGGGTTCGATTCTTGGACCCCTACTCTTCGCACTGTTCATCAACGACCTGCCACTACATCTAAAATATTCAAGATGTGACCTCTTTGCAGATGATTGTACTATCTACACTAATGACACTGACTGCGCGGCACTTGAAATGACTCTTCAAAGCGATGTAGACACTCTAACAAAATGGAGTAATATAAACCGTATGCCAGTAAACACAGGAAAAACAAAATCTATGTTGATTAGCACCAGACAGAAACTTATAAACTTCACCAAAAGATCGCTACAGCTACATGCGGAGTCAATACGCATTGATCATGTAACAGAACACAAAGTTCTAGGCTTGACGATTGACCAGCACTTGACGTGGACCTCCCACGTACGGAATTTAACGAAACACTTAGCTCAAAAGACATACCAGCTGGCCAAAATAAAACACTTCTTAGACGCAGACACTAGACTATTGTTCTACACCTCACATATACAGACACATCTAGATTACTGCTCTACACTATGGGATGGTTGCCCTGCTTCCACCTCAAAGAGACTGCACTCCCTGCATAAGAGAGCAGTACGTCTGATTACCGATAATCGCACGATACTACACGCAAGGGCACGAAAAGAACCCAAAATACTGTCCCTAAAAAAAACGTCTCCTCTACAACAAAGCCAAGCTGACTCACGCAATTCTATCAAACAATGCCCCGCCGTACCTACGATCATTGTTTGAAACCAGTAGAAGAGAGGGACTACAATTACATCAGTTACGTCTGCCCAAACCTAGGACCGATCTGTTCAAAAAGAGTCTAGCCTACTCTGGAGCCTACTTGTGGAACAGCCTTCCAAACCACATAAAAAACCAACATACACAATACTCATTCAACAAAGCACTTTTTAAACACTTGATCAACACCGATTATCTACCCCATAGAAGCAGCCATTGTCAGTTCACATCTTATCTATATGTCAACCTTTCTTTTCCTCTTCCGCTCGTTATTGTCTATGTGAAAAAATTTGTTTTTATATCCACGTAAAATTGCTAAAAAATGTAAGTTTTCATGTCCAGGATATACCAGGTTCGAAACCTTCAATAACTTTGACTTTTAAAATATTCGACCGTATGTTCAGTTCTGATACCATTTGCCAAAATCACAAACAGCCAAATAAAGGCTGGGCGTTGAATTGATTATGTACTTGAAATGAGCAACATAATTTTTAGCTATATCGTAATTATGTGACAGATAATGTACCTGCATAGCACTGGTTATAAACTTTTGAAATATGTAATTGTACAGTATTTTTATTTGCTTAAATGTGATGTGTGTATGAGAATGAGCAGATATTTATGTGTCCTGCTACAGAAGTGCGTTAATTATTTCATTTTCCCTCAGATGTACAGATATAAGCGAGAATATGTTTATGTAATTTGTGTATTGATGTTTAATGACACATTCAAAAATGCAGATTAATTGCTGATGAACCACATGAGTGAGTGTCGGGATACAGAATGAAAGATAAAGGGCTGGATGGTCGGACAGACCTGGGTCCCCAATTCTTTACCCTTTTAAATAAAGTTATGTCCATCTATCTCTCCTACTGATTCTGCTCTTGGGTTAAGGAGGGCAAAGAAATAACACCAAGTCTCACCTCCTTCAATAGCAGACTGTCAAATACTTCATGAGTTCTGATACCATGCCACCTAATCTGATTATGCTTGAAATCATAATTTACTGTACGTTTTTTTTTAAAAATTTAATTTAATTAATTTTTTAAAAAGTAATATTTGTTTAATTAACAATTCTTAATTTTGATTATGACTGCATACTGTAAACGTACGCTGTTCTTATTACCCTTGAAAAGGATATAATATGTAAGATAAATGAGAGTGGAAGGGCAGAATGTTAGACGGGCCTGCGCGCCCAATTCTTAACCCTTCAAAAATAAAGTTTGTTCATTCGTTCGTTCTCCGATCAGAATTTCTGAACTCTATTATAACCTTATGGGACCACGGACGTATATGCGGTCGGACGTTGTCCGAACGGACGTTATGCGGCGCATGACTGTATTCTGCTCAAAGTAACAGCATTAAAAAAATATTTACACAATCAGATCACCACATTGACACTAGAAAAATGTTCAAATTTGTTTGTTTGCTTCCAATGACGAAATAGGATGAAATTAATTATCGCTCTTACTTTTGACATAAGTCTACTTAAAATACTAGCTTGAGCACAACATCTCCTAGGTCAGCTCCTAGTAGAATTTATTGTTCACGTCTCCTTTTTATCAATCAACCAATAATGGTTAAGCATTTGTGATAAATAAAGCATAAAGAAAAGTTAATAGCCCACACCTGTCAGATTTGAACTGTCAGAACTAGCTGGCCTAAGTTCATGACAAATGTATTGCTCATTGTCTGAACAACAGTAAAGATAGTCCCGTATCAGATATTGCAGTAGGGAGTGAAGTGTTAGAGACTTCATTATACTATGTCCAACTTTGAGAGATGAGGTGACCAGTTCCCTTCCTCGCTGCCATTGCTTTCCCTAACTCAAGAGCAGAGTCATGTACCCAATTATGGTCAGGTAGACGGGAATGGGACACCACTGTATTTTGTACTGGTATGTTTGCATCGAGAGGCCAGTGCTCTAACCACACTGCTAACCGGATGCTCCCTTCTTCATAAACCCTCCCAAAAGAAATGAGTCAAAGCTACTCCAGTGAGAGCAGCATCAATGTGCCAGCTGTTACTGGACAAACATTCTTGCAAGACAAACATGCACAAAGGATCACAAGAAATATTTGCATGCAAGGAACCAGTCAAGCATCTGCTGTCATAAACTGACAGCTAAAACTAAACTGGGAGGAGAAGAAATAAAGATCAATCATACACAGAAAAATAAACATACATACCAGAGGATGAGAAAAAAACATGGATGCAAGTTGGTGTAATAAATAAAGGGAAAATTGCACATAAATTGAAAAATAAATACAAAACTAAATATTGCACACATGAGAAAAAAAACAGACATGCACACTACATTTCAAAAGAAGATAAACACAGGACACACCCACATTCTTGCGGAATTGCAGAAGTTTGCACTGCCAACAGAGGAAGAGAATAAACACACCAACTATAAACACTGCAACTATGATGGGGTTATAAATCAGGAATGTTAGTAGTAGTCTGTAATTATAAGGACTACGATTTTAATGATTTTGTATCTTTTTTTTTTTTCTTTTGACATAACTGAAACATTGTCCGTTGAATTTTCATTAAAAAAAAAAACTATGCTGTTTTACGAGCCTTTGTTAAGGCATTATTTTGGCACCCTGTGGCATTTGTGTTGGAGATTTTTTGGTCATTTAAAAAGATTTTTTATTTTTTTTAGTCATTATTTTGCATATTTTAACATTTTCAGGGGGAAAAATGCATTTTTGGTATTAACATGTATTTACATGTTCTTCCTTATTGTTGTATACAGTTTTTTTACTTCAGTATTTCCCCAAACGGTTTAATAAATTTCCCAAAATCACTGAAAACAAATGTTTAGTCCCATAGCATGACCATAAATAATCTTCTCCAAACCAGTTTGAGCATGAGAAAAATAAACAACTCATTTGACAGCAATGAAGCAGCCTCAATTAAAGTTGGGCAGGGAATACTTTCTGTTACCGCTACTGAAATTGCTGGCAAATTTTCCTACATAAAGTCTAATTTTGAATTTCTGCCTGGTACCATTACTTCCTTAGAGAGGTGAGCAGTTCTGTTAGTGGATCACATAGGACTGATGAAGAAAGTAGTATCTGACTAAGAAAATGTGGCTGACAATGTAGGAAAGGCTGTGCAAGTTTTGAGAAAAAAAATTTGGGATATAAAAAGCTGTGCTTAATTTCAGATGTGCTTTTGGAGGAAAACTTGTCCCTTGCTGAAATTTTAGAGGACTTAAAACTAAGTGACATAGTTTACTTCAAGTATGCTCCTGTGGTGTCAGCAGAAGTGGGAAGGAGCTTTTCATGTTTAATGCTTTGTTGGCAGACAGTAGGAAGTCATTCCCTTTTGAAAATCTGCACATGGTTTTTGTTGTGCATTGTAATTTCAGTTTGTCAGAAACTAAAAATATTCAGTTGTAATTGTATGTATTTTGTGTTTTTTTTTGTTTTAAATATACAGAACTATTTTGTTAGTAACATTACAATTTTCAGTTTGGCACAGAAGCTGTGAAAATTGATTGCATTTTAAAGGGTTTTTTTTTTTCTGGCCTTAGATGTTTGGTTAATAAAATAAACTTTCAGTTTGGCACTGAAACTAAAAAAAAAAATGCATTTTTTATTGGTCATTTTCTAACTTTATGTAAATTGGCACTGAACAACAATTGCTTACTGACAACAAAAAAAATTCTATTGTTGTAAACTGCATAATGAAAAATCCTGTGTGTTTTTTTTTTCCAATACCTTAATCATACTTATTGTATTACTTTAAAAAAAAAAAAAATTACAAATGCACGTATTAAAAGATCATGTTTGTGCACAGGGTATGTGGATTTCTACTTAATTATACAATTGTTGATTCATAACTTTAGATAATATACATTTTTTGTTCATTTGTTATCTTTTATGGTTTCACCATTTATTTATGTTTGCTTTTGCTTTATTTAAGTTTCTCTAATAATTTATTTCTCAACGAATACATGCCAATTTCAATACTTATTATTAGAAATGTGTATTCTTGGTGTACTTTTATTACTTGTCATATACAGTAGAACTCCATTTATCCGAACCCCATGGGACCGAGCATCGTTCGGATAATCAAATGTTCGGATAATTGGATTACATGATGTATCGAATACATGTACACATATTTCTAAAAATAATTAACAATCACAAGGAAAATACACTATAAAACATATTTACTTGTACTGTAATAATAATACCCACACTGTATTAGATCACTGTATCACCAAAATCTTTCATTACACTGCAGTGCATGTACTACTTGTATTAATTATTTTTGTTAAGAAAGAGAAATGTTTTCAAAATAACATTACAAACAATTCAAAACCAGGCGCAACTTACGTATACATGTACTTGCACAGATGTAGCCCACTATTTAAAATAATGACTAAAAGGGAATCCTCTCTTTTTGCGCCAAACTGTACCATTACATGTTTCATTTCCTCCTTTTTTCCCAATCTAAATCTATTCCCAAGCCCTTGTTGAGATTAGTCTGCTTTGGTTTTCTTTTCATCGTTCACTACATTTTGTTTTCCTTCTTGCAACAAAAGACATTTCTTCGTCATCAAAACTGAAAACCAAAGAATCTTTGCTAAGTCCCGCATTCTCTTCAACAGCAGAAGCTGTGTCCAGGACAGCTGTCATCAAGAAATTCTTGCTCTCTGTACCAAGCCATCGCTGCTACCAAAAATTGTTACTACAACTCTCTTTCTAGTGCTATAAATTGCCTCTTCAGGACTTGGTCGACGTTTTGGGTTTTCGTATGCCAGACGAGATTTAAAGTTTCTTAACCACCCCTGGCTAGCCTTAAAGTCAGTGACATCAAGTACTTCTGAGGAGTCTTTCAACACATCATCTTTGGTCACTACAATTTCAAATGTATTTGGTTTGCAAAACTCATAATTTTTCTTGCACAAAAGACAAAATTGAAGACAACAGTTTTCACCTTTTCATCTTGTATTTCAAAAAACTGAAAACCAGAGAAAATCATTATTCTGTATCATGAACTGTCTTCTTCTGCCACATGTGTGCATCATCTTTGTCACAGTCCGAAAATCCAAAAGGGTAGGGCATTGCTTGAAACAGTTCCACAACTTCATTTATACAATCATCATTTGTGTCCACTGCAGTAGTTTTTCATTTCCTCCTTTTTTCCCAAGCAATCTATTCCAACCTTGTTGAGAATTATCTTGTGACAGGGTCGGTCCAAGCATCAGCTTAACATATAGCAGCAGCTTTGAGATTAAGCTTTTTTTGAAAACGCCAAAAAGTGTTCGGACTTTCTAAATCATCTTCAGCCAACAATAAAACGACGCAGGACTGTTTCCTTCTTGTACATCTTTTTAAGCTTTGCTATAACACCCTGATTTTAGAACCCATTTGTTGGAATCAGTGCTGTCCTGAATATAAAAGTACATTTAGGAAGCAGAAAAATTACTTTAAAATTTGCATCAACTGCATTCAATGTATCCGTCTCTGGATGAGATGGTGCATTGTCCAGTAGAAGAATTACTTTTCCAGTTTTCTTTTCTTGTTCTTTCAACCTCTTCACATTTGGGATGAACTGATTTGTATACCAATCAAGAAATATTTCACTATTCATCCAAAGCACTCTTCTGTGCTTTGTAGCACAATGGGAGACAATGTAAAGTGAAACACATTCTTTAAACAACGTGGTTTGTTGGCTTTGCCGATCATTAGCACCGGTAAACGATGACTTCCACTGGCATTCGCGGCTACCAAAATTGTTACTCTCTCTTTGCACTTTTTAAACCCAGGGGCAGCTGCTTCGCGCTGACATGGGAATCAGCGGGTTTTCGATGCGAAAGGAGTCTGTGTTGCTGACAAACTTCTTCTTCTAGGAAGAAGCTTTCCAGATTTTGCACCTGGAAGTTTTATTGAAAGTGCACAATTTTTGAGGCAATCAAGACTTAAATCACACCACAGTGAAGGGTATTTCCAGTATAAGCCAGTCTCATCGGCATTATACACATCATCGAGTAAATAACCTTCTTCTTCCAAAAAAGCCAAGAATGTTTCTTTAAAATTTTCAGCGGCAGTTGCATCGCTAGATGACGATTCCCCTTGAATCTCCAATTCTCGTATTTTGCCATGACGAGATTTAAAGCTTTAACGGTTGAAAACCAACATAAAGAAAGCCCCTGGCTAGCCTTAAAGTCCAGGAGGACCGTCTTACAGTTGACTGTTGAACTGAAGTGCCTTTTACAGTGCACAATAGAGAGCCAGAGATTAGGATTTCCCCTTTGCTTCTTCTTTGCACAAACATATATCAAAAAGCCTCTTACCAATTTCAAATCTTTCGCATTTCTCATGGTTTTATGTTTCTTCGACCCATTTTCACTATCCAATTTCGATGCAAAACTCATAATTTTTTCCTTGTTACTTTTGATGTCAGAGACGGTAGCTTTCTCAACATTGAAAATCCTCGCAAATGGAGCCACAGTTTGATAATTGGATGTTTGAATCGGATAAATGGAGTTTACTGTATTAACTTTTTCATCGCCTACACCTGCCATCCTCTTGTGTCACACCAGTGTGGCACGCCACACTATTTGAGAACCACTGTGTTGGATATTGTTTGATTATATTGAGTATTTCATTGGGCAGTTCTGTACTTAATCCATGAAGATTTAAAAAAAAAAAAAAAAATTTTGCTTCGTTTTGGTGAGGCGCGACTCATTTAACCTAGTCGGTTATATTAGTGTGCATGTCCGAATATGAAAGACCTTTAGAAAAGTGGCATGACTAAATATTCCAATTGTGGAATCCTTTGTTGTTTATACATGTTCATTTTAGAAAAGAAGTGTTTTGTAGTTCCGTCTTGCAGGCACCCTGCACAATAAAGTTCTTTTTTCTTAAAATATCCCGTTTCCATTTGTAATCTAAGCTGTTTCTTATTGCTGGATATTTTAAATTGTCTAGTTACCTGTAATGTTCTTGTTGGATCTTTGAACAGCTTAAATGCATGTTTTCATTTTAAACTATTGTCCATTTCTCTGTTATTCTTCTTTTAAATATGATTTTTATCAGTGTTCTGCTCATGCATACGTTTATTTGGTTTGTGGTGTCTCTACCTTTCTTGGCTTCTTATCTGCCTTTTTGTTTTCTTCTAAAACAATATGTGGTAGTATCAATGCTATTAGAACCAATGCCCCAAACTATTGTCCATTTTCTATTATTAATTTATTAATATTGATTCTTATCAATGTTAGACCCAGGCATAAATTTATTTGGTTTGTAATGTCTCTACCTTTCTTGGTTTCCTTCTAAGCCAACATTCGTATGAAGGTATCAGTGTTATTAGAACTGGTATATAAATATGTGGATGTATTTGCTAAAAAATATCCCCTTATGCCTTCATACATTTGACATAGGTGCTAAGACATGCAACAGTTCTTGTTTACTATGAAATGTGGAAAAGATGGAGGGAAGACTAAAACTATATACAATATATAAAAAGGGAATACAATAATAAAACATACAATACACAGGAAATTGGGGGAATAATACCACTGATGTACAACTACATGCTTGAACTTACCTGTGATGACTGCAGTTTGATTTCCGCTACAAGACAACGCCAGGAAAAGAAGGAGCAGACATAATGGGATAAATTATTCCACGTAAATGTTTTTTTTTTCTCTTTTATTGAAATAGGTAAAGGGGAGAAGTTAGAATATGAAGCCTTTCGACATTGAGAGAATACTTTGTTTCGTAACAGTCCTGATATTGTTAGTCTGATCATAGTGTAAACAAAAGGGAAAAACTCAAAAATAATATAAATCAAGATAAATCCAACGCAACAAATGAGGCATTGATGCCATTTGCTACAATTACAAGTTAGTGAGCCAACTAGTGACTTATGGGGAGTTATGAATCTAATCACTCATCACAAAAATTGTGGAGCAACCACTACTTTATATCACATACTGCTGAACTCCCTGTTTCTCAATGGCAGTGCAAAATCAAAGAACAAAAATATATTTCACATGCATAAAAAGGCTGCAGCATATTAACAGTTCACACCAGACTATGGGAGTAATAAACCAAGTTCCCACTTCGCATCCATAAAATTTCATCACATTCAAATAGTAATCACAATGTTAAGACTGGACTTGCACGTACCAGTCTCACAAAGTTCAGAAATCAGTGCAACAAATACACAGTGTCCTGTCCCATTACAATAAAATCAAATCAATTGTGCTGAACCATGAACAACGAATCTACAATGGGATTTTCTTTGGCTGATTATGAAGCTGAGGGGACAGTTATATGTGATGAGGAAATCTAGAGATGGACTTTTGGACCAGTTTTGGTGGCAATAGATCAATGAGCTTAGAACTGCTACCACCTAGACACACAGACATTCATGATTTACACACAGTGAAACATTTTGGGTAAGTTTGTGTAGTATATGTGTGACATTCCCATTAAGAATTATGAAAATAATGATTTATCCTCAAAGTGATTGATTGTAAGACTTTGATAAAAATTATATTTATTTTTTTTGTTTGTAAACGCTGCTTACACATTTGAGGTTATTTAAAATATATTAAGAATTGATCATGGTTTAAAAACATCACAGAAATATGAAACTATAAACCTGGTTTTCTTAGATCTTTATATTCTAGACATATCTTTTTTTTTCTTTTCAAACACATATAACTTGTCATCAAATTACTATAAACTTCCCACCAATTGCAAAGTTCATAAAACACCTTTTTTGTGATTTCAAAACCTTACTATAAAACAGCCTGGTTTTATAGGAACATCTCACATATATTTTGTCACATAAGGGGAGAAGCTATTACTAATGTATTTATGCATTTGATGATGCTATCTGTTTGGTTAGCTGTGCATAATACAGACTTTAGTGATCACATTAAACGCACAAAAAAAGGTCCTACTGACTTGTGACTATTCGATCATATTTATATAAGGCTGTCATTTTATATTTACAAGCTTTACGTCATACACAAAACAGACAAGAAACACAGACAGCTTGCTAGTATCACACGGCTTTGTACACATGGTCACTGTACACATGAAAGAATGATAGAAGGGTCAATCACATGAGCTGTAGAACTGAGAGAATTCACACAAATGAGCTGAAATGACAAGCATGATACAAAACATACATCTACATCTCTGTATAATAATTCTACAAACTCCCCCTAAAATCATCTTTCACTCTCCAGGTTGTCAGATGCTAGCACAAATACATCAGAGCTGTTGCTTTCCATGCTTGATCTCCTTTTTGCATCTCCCGATGATCCAAGACCCATATTATCACTGGCACTCACAGTGTTTGGCTGGTTGGACTTTTTTTTTTCATCTGGAGTTTTGGCTCCGGGTGATAGCTGTGCTGGTGTTTGTGCATCCATCAGTACATTCTCATTTTGGACCTCTGAACCCATACCTTCACCATCCACTTTTTTCTTTCTGTCCATTCGGCGCCTACGTCGTGCCCTGGCTTTCTCTAGTTTTGGTAACACAACCTCACTGCCAGAATCTACACCCTGAACTTCACTCCACACCTGACCCTGACCTGGAGATGCTGCTGCTTCCGATGTCAGCTTCTTGGCAACCTCTTTATTCTGATCTTGACCTGAGGAACTTTGTTGCGGTTTGGATGCCACAACAACCTTGGAACTTGGGGCTTGGATCGTCTGTCCCTGAGGGACAGTTGGTCCAGATGGTTTTACGGCCACTGCTGTGGCTTGATTTGGTTTTGTAGGTTCCCTGATAGGTGGTGGAGCCTTAGTTATTGGCAAGGTCACTACTGGACTTTCCAGAGTTATAAAGTTCCCTTGGCTACTCTCTGCACTCAACTGCTGTTTAAGATTAGTTGAAGTGGCCACTGGCTGCTCCAAAATTCTGCTACCGTAGGTGTTCTGGTGTACCACTGTCTTATTAACTGCTGGAGCAGAGGCTGAAACTGCATCTTGCCCTGGCTTGCTGCATGACTGTGGGGCACCTGGTGTCAATTCTGATGGAGCCACAACTTTCTGAGAAGAAGTGCTGAGTGGTTCTTGAAAGTTTTGCCCGACTGCTACCACAGTGTCAGGTTGCACCTCACCAACCTTGACCTGGATTGGATTTTTTGATGGGATGGGACAGCCAGTTTGTTGTGTGGGTGCAATGGGAGCTTCTGTCTCAGGAAGTAAGGCTTCACTGGAGTCATTAAGGTCAAGGCTGAGATCTGCCACAGAATCAAATGACCAAGTGCTGGTCACTGAGTGGGGACCATCTGAAAATTGATTGGCATCAATGGCTTTATCTTGTGTAGGGATGGGAGGATAGAAACTGTCTGGGGTCTGTGTGCTCTTCTCCATGAAGATGCGTGTTACACGGTCATGTAATGTCTGTGTCTCTTGCGTTGTCTGTTTGTCCTTGCTGGGAAACTTCATATCTGGCAGGGTTAATGATTTATGTTCAGTCTTTTCTGTGTTCAGCTTCTGCAACTTGGCATTCCTTTCCTTCTCCAGCTCCAATATTTCATGGGGTAGGCGGCGAACATAAGTAGATTTTGGAACAAATTCTGAGGCACTTGGGTTAAGAACTGAGCTGGATATATCTCCAACCTTCCGAGAGACAGGCACATCAAAAACTTCATCATCGAAAGAGCTCTCAGAAGGTTTGTGTCCAGAGGGTGGAGTTTTTTCTCTAAACTGTATCTCCCTACGTCTTCTCCTGGCTGTCACTGGGGCCTCTCCCTTTGACTCAGTCCTTTGTCTAGGTATAGGGCGATCCAATACACTCTTGGGTACTTCCTCTGGTTCAAAGTCAACACGGCCCTGCTCTCCATAGTCTAAACTTTTGGCTTGCTTCAGGGTTTCTGTATGAGCTGCCCTATGACGTGCCATCACACTGATTGGTTTATCTTTAACAGCAATTTTTTTGGACTCCTCCACTTTGGCCTTATCACCAGACTCTTCCTTCTTAGACTTGCTCGAAGCATCATCAACAGCATCCACATATTCTCCCAGCTCCTGGAATCCACTTGCGTCCATGGGGTCCTCCATGGTGTGATATCTACCAAACTTGTAGAATCGATCTCGTTTTGAATCAGCTGCAGCAAGACCAGAGGACTCTCCATGTGTTTCCTCTTTTGACTTGGCCACGGTGGGCATGGAGCTGTCTGTGGTTCCAGTGCTCATTTTGTTGGACGTGACGTCTGTTGCCTTTTTTGCCAATGCTCCCATACCCACCCCCTCCCCTTCCCCCAACTTGATAGCAGTACTAGCAAAGTTATCACAAGTAACACCATTAGGCTGGAGAGAAGCTTCATTACTAGCAAGCTCATTCAGGTTAGTACTACTAGAATTAACAGAGGCATCAGATGGTTCATTCTCTTGAGGAACACTCATCAAGGTATTCTCTCGCTCTTTGTGTCGAATTGACTCAAAGAGTGGGTGTCGGACGGCTTCTTTCAGTGAGACTCGCTGCTCAGGGATATACTCCAACATCTGCTCAACAAGTTCTAGGACTTGAATATGATCCTGCCCCTTGTCTCTCAGATAGTGCTGAGGAGAGATTGTGAGACAAGGCAGATTATAGTTTCGTTTAACAAGAAAATATGTTTTTTCCTCTACCCCTCCCCCTATTTTATTTTGTATTCTCTATACTACTTATAACCCCACAACATTTCACTGAATAGTATGAAATAAATCAATAAACAATAACTGAGTAGGTTTTTCTAAAACAATTGCATGAGCATATAAAACACCAAAATAAATGCCATTCTGTAAGTGCCCAAGACAGCGTACATTGCATTAAGAAACCTTTGTTATAACAGTTGTGAAGTTCAGCCCTCATGACCAGTTTGAAAAGCATTTCTGTAATGGTATATAAATAATGTTGCCCCATGTTGTTCCAGGGGGTCTCTGATAAGACAAAGAAAGAAAAGCCCTACTGCTCCCTCAGGCATGTCACATTGGATGACTAATATGAGGTGGTTCAAGAGGCTGCCAACCTCATCATGTAAAACAAATTACTACAGAAACCACCACTGTAGAGCATGTGAATGCTTGGTGCCGGCTTCCAGCAAAGGGACCAGCTGCAGTGGTGGCTCTGTGCTCCATATGGAACGAAAAGAAAAATGATGATAATAATAATGTGGTAACATCATATTTTATGCCCATTATTTTTACATTTGACATTATTTCTGCGACGTGGCTGGTACCAAACTGTATTGGCAAATACCATTCCTTTGGACTTACCGGCTACTTGAGAGGGGGAACATGCTGCATGGGAACCAGTTTGATCTCCATATAACTGTGCCTAATCTTGAGCCCTGGTCACCCTGGTGTCATGTGCTGGCCTTCAAAGCACGTATGCATTGCTTAGACAGTACAGATATTGCTGACTTGACCATGTCTGCCACATGGAAGATGGTCACATCCCTAAAGATGTCTTCTACAGACAACTAGTGGATGCCAAAAGAACAACTGGGCGACCGCAGCTGAGGTTCAAAGACGTGTGTTAGAGAGACATGAAGGGACTGGACATAAATCTAGGAACTTGGGACGATGAAGCTGCTGATTGCACCAAGTACTGATACTCTCTATGGCGCCACCTCAGATTGGACGAAAAGAAGCTCTAACAGCAAGCAGAAGATAGGAGAAAATGTCAAAAGGAACACCAGGAAAAAAAGCAGCTGAGGGCTGTCACCTCAGGGGTGCATTCCCATAGTCATGACTGAAGGGGATAGTATACTATACTATACTATTGTTACATGTGCAATGAAATTAGAACATTTAGTCAATATTTGTGATGGAAAATAATAAAAAAATTTATTTTATGTTAGTGTTTGTTATTTAGTAAAACAACACATAGTAAATGTTACTGAAAAATCAAATTAGTGGCAGTTATAGTTGACCTTTCCCAACAGGAGGTCTAAGGTTAGTTCAGCAGTAGACAACTCTATGTCAACAGAAGAAATTTATGACATATAAAGAGTAAACATACCTGTCACACACACAGCAATCTCACCAGTATCAGTTAGACAGCAAGGTATCTATGGCACATATACAACAGCTTTGTCTATGTTAAACAATGTACAAGTTAATATTACAAACACAGATCAAGTGTTCATCACACACACTTAACACAAGTCTACATTACACTCAAAAACACGTTTGTCCATGTCACACACAGAAAGCAAACCTTCACCATACATAGAGCAAGTGTATGTGACACAGGGGGTAATTCTTTCTGTGTACAGCATGCGAAGCAAGTCTACAGGCATACAGAAATTCTGTGTTCTACACATGAGCAAATCAGTTACAGTTACAGCAAGTCTTTGTTGCACACACATTGATCAAGTCTGTGTTACACACCCAGTAAGTATGTTACACACCCAGTAAGTACGTTACACACCCAGTTAGTATGTTACACACCCAGTAAGTATGTTACACACCCAGTAAGTATGTTACACACCCAGTAAGTATGTTACACACACAGTAAGTATGTTACACACCCAGTAAGTATGTTACACACACAGTAAGTACGTTACACACCCAGTTAGTATGTTACACACCCAGTAAGTACGTTACACACCGAGTTAGTATGTTACACACCCAGTAAGTGTGTTATACACCCAGTAAGGGGGGTAATTCTTTCTGTGTACAGCATGCGAAGCAAATCTACAGGCATACAGAAATTCTGTGTTCTACACATGAGAAAATCAGTTACAGTTACAGCAAGTCTTTGTTGCACACACATTGATCAAGTCTGTGTTACACACCCAGTAAGTATGTTACACACCCAGTAAGTACGTTACACACCCAGTTAGTATGTTACACACCCAGTAAGTATGTTACACACCCAGTAAGTATGTTACACACACAGTAAGTATGTTACACACCCAGTAAGTATGTTACACACACAGTAAGTACGTTACACACCCAGTTAGTATGTTACACACCCAGTAAGTACGTTACACACCGAGTTAGTATGTTACACACCCAGTAAGTGTGTTATACACCCAGTAAGGGGGGTAATTCTTTCTGTGTACAGCATGCGAAGCAAATCTACAGGCATACAGAAATTCTGTGTTCTACACATGAGAAAATCAGTTACAGTTACAGCAAGTCTTTGTTGCACACACATTGATCAAGTCTGTGTTACACACCCAGTAAGTATGTTACACAACCAGTAAGTACGTTACACACCCAGTTAGTATGTTACACACCCAGTAAGTATGTTACACACCCAGTAAGTATGTTACACACACAGTAAGTATGTTACACACCCAGTAAGTATGTTACACACACAGTAAGTACGTTACACACCCAGTTAGTATGTTACACACCCAGTAAGTACGTTACACACCGAGTTAGTATGTTACACACCCAGTAAGTGTGTTATACACCCAGTAAGTGTGTTACACACACCCAGTAAGTATGTTACACACCCAGTAAGTATGTTACACACCTAGTAAGTATGTTACACACCCAGTAAGTACGTTACACACCCAGTTAGTATGTTGCACACACAGACAGCTATATCAATCAATCAACCAATATTTTTCCCCTTCCTGTCACATGACATCCATTCAAAGTCTTTCTGTGTCTTATTTATCCTTTTCATGGCCATCTCCAGTTCTCTTCTCCATGTATTTTTTGGTCTATTTCTCTTACTCTGGGATTCCAGAACAAGCTCTGCCTTGTAATGCTATCAACTGGTTTTCTAAATGCTTATCTTAACCAAAGTCAGTGTCTTCTCCTCACCTTCTGTTCCACTTGTGTCTATCTAGTTCTTTCCATCAGTTCTGCATTAGTGATCTTCATCATTTCAATCTTTCAGTTCTGTCACAAGCACCCATTAATGAAGGTCTGTATCTTTCTGGTTGTCAGTTTTGTTGTTCTCAGTGTTTCAGAGTTATACATTTGAGTTGAGCATCTGATTGACATAGTGGTTAAAGCAGTGGTCTCTCATGGCAAAGGTGGTGTGTTAAAAAATGGAAGTGATATGCTCCAGTTTTCCTCTTCCAGCTTACCCAGCTGTGAATGGGTACCTCACTCTGCTCTTGATTTAGGGAAAGCAAAGGCAGCAAAGAAGGTAACTGGTCATCACACTCTCAAAGCTGGACATAGTATAGTGAAGTCTCTAATGCTTCACTCCCATTTGGCAGTATCTGCTATGGGACTATCTTTACCTGCATACAACACTTCTAAAATGCAATGATGTGACCACTAGAAAAAAAAAGAGATGCCTTAATCTCTTCCCTTCCCAATATTATTGTGGGTAAGACTTCCTAGTGAAAGACCAACATATCGTAGTGTATACAAACCATAACAAAGAAGACAACTGTCATATAAACCTTGTATAGTCATGCAACTCATTGCTTCAGTGCAGGCTTCTTCAAGGGGACCAATTGCAATGGTGATTCCATGCTCCGTAAGAAGCGAAAAGCGAAATGTTGATGATATTCATGCATCAAAGCAACATCTAGAAAAAAATAAAGCAATGATGTTAGTGGAGGTTTCAGTGGGAAGCACCATATGCTACAGGCAATAGGTCAATCCTCATCAGGCAATTGTAAGTAAAACTGAGATTAAAGAAACTTTGACCATAGGATCATGGAATGTCACATCTCTAATGCAGGATGGAAAGCTGGGAAACATCAAGACAGAAATGAAAAAAATAAATGTATGTGACTGGCATGAAGACGAAGATGGCTGAATACTGCTCCACCTATGTTCCAGTCTTGATTTATGGATGCGAGTCATGGGCAACGACTATAACCCACAAAAGCCAGCTCCACACTTCAGAAATGAGATATCTGAGAAAGGTGGTTGAACTAACAAAAAAAGACATGGTCCCCAACCAGACAATATGCCATGGCCTCAAAACTCAGCCCGGACCCGAGTAGAACAGTCTCATGTCTAAGAATGGGAGAAAATTGGCTACCACAACAAATATGGGAAACCTAGAGCCAGGGATCCAGACCGCTAGGACGACCCAGAGTTCGCTGGGAGGGCAACATCAGAGAATCTCTGACGAACTAGATTGGAACCGGATCAGGAGGAAGACAGCTGATAGTATAGTATGGTGCTCTCTCTGGCAAACCTCTACACCCCAGGGTAGAAGACGAACAACTAAGTAGAAGTAGATCTTAAGATTAAATGCAACAAGATGGATCAGAGTAGGGAATCTCCATTCTGACATCTTCAAAATAACAAACCCATGGAATTTTGGAGTAATAGTTAAATCAAATGGCAGACTTTAAATATTAATTTTGTACAAATAAAAAAAGCCACTCTCACAGATAAAACCACTGAAACAATCTACAAAGAAAATTGAAAGCATCCCAGCAATATATCTTTGTCACTGGAAATAAGAAATGTTATAAGTTTGACATATATCCAGTCTTTTCATATGTATTATGGACATTTTGCAGAAAAGAAGATCCTCTGAGGCCACAGCAATGCTAAAAATTCCATGGACAGTTAAAAAAGGTCAGCAATGTCCTGAAAGAGGCAAATGTGCAAAGGAAGCTCATTTCACACACCATAAATATGCAGTCTATATTACTGAGCATGTTAGGAAAAGAAGAAATGGTTTTATTAGTTATGTGACTATTTTAACTAACCAAACTGACATATTCAGATTATGGAACAGAAATTAATATAAGCTACCTTTTACAGTCATGCATGCAGGCGCACAGTTGAATGCAGTAATCACGATGCAGTACACGCATACTCACAAAGAGAGGCTTGCAATTTTCTCTAACATAACGGCCAGATGAAGTAGTGGGGTCCCAGTCCAGGCGACCATGCCAGAAGTAAGTTGTTCTAAGATGATATATTTCAGTTATATTGTGTATATGGAGATCATGTTCTAAGATGGTATATTTCAGTTATATTATGTATATGGAGATCCTGTTCTAAGATGGTATATTTCAGTTGTGTATATGTAGATCATTGGGCATAGCAGATTTAGGGATGCAGAAAGCAATGAAGAGCATGGAGGATTCTGTGTCAAAGGAAGCTATAAAATGTACAACTTAGAGATGTTGGGAAGGGGAAAGAAAAAATATATAATCAGAATAGATTGTGTGAAGGGAGAGAAAAATAACATCTACAGTTTGGAGGCTGAAGATGAAAGAATATATACAAAGTAGAAGAAAGTGAGAGAAAGAGCATATACAGCACACTGGCAAGGGGAAGGAAAAAGAAAACAGTTTGACCCCCTGAGTTACAATTAGTTTACCTTAAGATGAATTCAATGTATGATGGACTCTCATTTTTAAAAATTAGGCTCAATGTACAATATAACTTCTACACCTTACGGTAGAAGAGGAACGACTACGTAAGTAAGTAAGTACAATATAACCCTAGCCATATGAACAGTGACTGGAAGATCAGCTTTTAAGAGAGAGTGTTGACCAATCATGTTTTGCTATTAGTGTTTCAACAAATCACAGCTTTTTATGGATAATATCCAGCCTTCAGAGAAGAGGACTTCATTTTTTGTTTCTTCCTTAGTTTGACGTCAGTGTTGTCAGTTAATAGTAAGTACTGTAACTGTATTATATTTACTGTGAAATGATTATGCAGTATTTACTTATTCGTCCTGTATGTTTACCAGGAATCTCTCAGGAGACAAGAAAAGATTAGGGTTACTGCTCCGTCATGCATACCATAAAAGGTGATTAAAATGAAGTTTTGAATGAAGCTACAACATAATGTAAAACAAATTGCTATAGAGATCACCATTGCAAGTGCACGTGAAGGCTTAGATGCAAGTTTCTTGTAAGGTAACCAGCTGCAATGGTGGCTCCATATTTCATAAGGAGCGAAAGAGGAAATGATGATGATGATTTACTTATATTTTTTAAATTATATAAAATATAACCATGCCCCTAAGATCCAAAGTAACTGTTATTGTTGATGAGAATCTACGTCATTGCACTTTGGGCAAACCCATAGGTGCTCAGTTTCCCTCAGGAAATGTTGAAGGGTATGAATGCTAATTGTTCCTGTTGCGCACTGGTTGTATACACACCGTATGCATCCTCTCATTCACCGATTAACTGGTCTTACGTTTGATGCCAAATTCCAGTAGTCTTAGCCTTAATGATTCATCGATTGCAGAGTCATTCTCTAATAGGCAATCATTAATTGCCCTCAGTATCTCTCCCTTATCCATATCCAATGCACCTTCTATGAGTGCTCTTGAAGCTAGTCTGTCAGCTCTTTCATTGCTGCGTACCTCTACATGACAAAGACAGTAGATCCACACCAGTTCCTGAAGATTCAGGGCCTCTATGTAGGTTTTCCATTCATGCCAAAGCCATCCACTTTGGACCATCCAAAGCATGGATTGTGAGTCTGATACAATAACTGCCTTTGTTAATGAAGTTTCAGATAGCCACCTAAAGGCTGCAGTACCTCAGTTCTCATGCTGGAATTTGTTATCATGTAAGCACGGTAATGTTCAGCAACGATTCTGCCCTTTACTCTAGCAGAGAAGCCCCACATGGATTACAGACCCATCAGTGTACACAATGGCATCATCATCCTCAGTATGATCATTTATCTGCTGATCAATTTCCAGCTCTGCCCTCCTATTGGCCCAAGTTCTGTACTGTCTGCCAAGACTGATGATAACTTGCTGGTAGTTCATCCAGTTCTCATCTGACTTACCCCACTCTTCTCCCTTGAATATATTTTCAACTGTGGTCACCTGTCTAATAGTTGCCTCTGCCTGCACCATCCATGACATCCCCCTCTTTATTCTTGCTCCTTTGATGTCAGCTAAGTTTCCATGCAGTGGATGCCTTTTGTCTGTGGTTACTCACATCTAAGTTCTTGCCTGAGCCATTGCATATCTGGATTCAATTGACAGCAATCCAAGCATGTGCAGCATCATCACAATGGGGGTATCTCATGTACAGCCCAAGGCTATAAGCATCCCTTCATTTTGAGTACATTCCAGTTGTTCACACTGCAATATTGACAGCGAGTGTATTCCCAGGCCATACTTGATTACAGACATGACCAGCTGATGATGTAAGAGAAACAGTAGTATCTGCTCCAGCTGAGAGTAACATCTGGACAATCTGCTTTCAATATGGAGTTATTCAAGGAGCACCACAGCAAACATACTTTGATGGGATTGACCTTGGAGCTGGTTTTGTCGCACCATTTAGAAACTGCCTGAAGAGTCTCATATATATTTTAAACCATTTATTGTCTATCTGAGCCAGTCCTATAAATGAGCAAGTCATCAGAAAAAGTTAATGTTCATCCCAAACCTGTTGGTTGAATCACACCTATTTTTGCTGTATAGATGTTAAACAGCACTGGTGATAATGGAGAACCCTGGGGTAATCCAGGACAAATGTGTATTGGTTCTGATGTCCATGTTTCCAAGCGAAATGCAACTGATTTCTACGTTAATGCACCTGCCATCCACCTTGTTAGCCAAAGGTTTACAACACATGCCATTACACAGTTCATCAAGGTTGCAAAGTCCACACTGTTGTAAACATCCACTAAGTCAATTGCCACAGCCACCATTTCTTGATTACCCTGGAAACCCTCATATATATCACAGGCAAATGTTCCAGTGTTACCCCATGTTACTATCATTTGTCTATAACTGCCCAGGGTGTCAGGTAGGATGTTTACATTTTCAAGGTGGTTTATTAATTGTCTCGTCACTATCTTCTCAAGTAATTTGCCATAGACATTCTGTAATGTGATGATTTGATAGCTGCACTTCAGCATTCTGTATGCTGATGTTGAAGTCCCTCATTACATTCATAATGCCCATGTCATCAAGCCATAGTAATCACCAGTCTTCACTAGTAATAATGATGTACCACCTCTTACTGATGACTGTCCCTTCTGTCTACAATGACATCACATCTTATTGATTTTTATCACCACAAGTGTAATGAATGATCACATCCTACTGACCTTCATCATGACAGGTTACAATGATGCATCAGATCCCACTGAACAATGTTTCCATTCAACTTTTTCTTTATTTTTATTCAGGGTTATCTGTCTTACTCAAGTAACTCAACAATTTTCTCTCTCCTTCTAACATACACCCACAAATAAACAACAAAGAAAAACTCATTTCACACACATGTACATCCATTCCACATATCAACCGCCAACCCCTTCCCAAAGAAAACTGAGTAAGAGACCATACTACTCACTTTGTTTTCTTAGTCATACGATATGGCATGGAACCTAGAATTCTCTCCATCATTGCTAAATGTTCTTTATTGTCATGGGTCTGAAAAGAAAAAGAGACATATGCTGTAGCATTAAAACACAACCTGCAAACTCTGAGGTTTTGGAACCCCACACTTGAAAACTGGTGTTTTTTGTTTGCAAGGAATACCCGGTTCAACCCCATGTGGGTTATAATTTGGGTATATAGTGTTCATTTTTCCATATAGTGTATTACTTTGTTGTTTGTGTTAGCTCTTCCAGGCTGTAATTTATCTGCCGTTCACTGTGGCAATGTTTAATGTCTATGGGGCCTGTAATGTTTCTTCTTCCATGATACCATGTTGCTCTCTCTCTCTCGCTATTGACATCTTTTTTCTGCTGGGCTTTTGTTGGTTTTTATTTTTTTTAAATATAATTCTTCTACTGGTATTGAATGGACTTATTGGTTTTTTTTTCCTTGTCTTTCTGATTTGTTCTAGTTGTTATGTGTTGGTTCTTGTTCTGGTAATATAAAATTTTATTATGTTGTGTAGCTCCCTGGGTAGGTCAAATATCAGTACATTTTCCAGTGACATTGATGTCGAGTTTTGGGTTCTTAAGTATTCCATTAGTGGTTTTCTGTGCTGTTCGTATTTTTTGCATGTTAACACATAATGTGCTATGGTGTTTTTCTCCAGACATGTTGCACAGTATGAAATAGCCTGTTCCTAGTTGAAGTCTAATTAGTTTTCTGTTGCATGGTATTTTTTGTTCTCTAGATATCTCACATGTCCGGGTTGGATCTTTTAGCAGTTTATAGGCGTGTCTGCCTTTCTGTCTTGCTTTCCAGTTTTCTTTCCGTTCCTTTGTTATAATATTTCTAATTGTACTTTTGATCTCTGTTGTGCCTAAACCTGAGTTTATGTGGTTTGGGCTGGTTCTTCCTGCTTTTGCTTCCCTGTAGGCCACCTCATTTCCTTCTATTCCCACGTGAGAGGGTATTCATGCTAGTAATACTGAGCATCCCCTATTATTTAGGTGTGTACTAAGTTGCAACACTTCTTCCGCTATGTCTGGTCGGCTACATTCATGTGGGTTTCTTAGTGCTTGAAGAGCTGACAGTGAGCCAGTTAAGATTGTTAGCTTTTTGGGGGGGCTTGTCAGTAATTATTTCAAGTGTTTTTGCTATTGCCACCATTTCTGCTGTGAATATTGATGCATTTTCAGTTAAACTAAACCTTTTCTTCAGCTTCCAGGCTGGTATGTGTATTCCTATTCCAAGTTCTTCATTTTCTATCTTAGATCCATCAGTGTATACTTTCAAGCTTCCAGGCTCTGGTATGGTAATACCGATTCTCAAGATTCTTTCATTTTTCTATCTTTAGATCTCATCATTACAAGTAGTATAACTTTCAAGCTACCCTTAGCTATCTGTTCTATATATTCTCTGGCTATGATTTTAATGTCATATTTTCCTGCTTTTTTATTTATTATATCTGAAAGATGAGAGTCAATACTTGGTTTCTTGAGCTCCCAAGGAGGAATCACTGGTGTGTATTTACTATTGCATTTGATTGCATTTGTTATAATACTGTTTTCTTTTATTTCCTCCATGCACTTCCATTCTATTGGGTATCTTGTGGGTTCCAGAGGTGTATCCCAGGTCATTGGGAAATTCTTCACAAACACTGCATGGGCTGGGTGGTTTTTGTCAATTAGGACTTTGCCCATGTAATTCAGTCTAAGTTCTTTTCTTCTTAGCTTGAGGGGTATTATTCCTAGTGCTACCTCTAGTGCTTCTAGTGATGTTGATCTTGAGGCTCCAGCTATTGTACATAGTGCCTGGGGCTGTATTTTTTTCTTATTGCTGTGAGCTGCAGAGTCATATAATATGCTTGCAAAGTCCATTTTTTCCCTTACAAATGACCTGTAGAACATGAGAAGTGACTTGATGCTTGCTCTCAATCCACTGCCTCTTAGGTATCTCATCATATTAGTGAGTTCTCTGCTGCTCTCAACCAGCTTGTCTATATGTTTTTTCCAGTTTAGTTGTTGATCTAAAGTCATGCCTAAATATGTGGTTGTTTCTACTGTTTTAATTTTGTGTCCTTGGATTTTTATGTCAATTGTTTTATTTTTTATAAATCTACCTCTACTGAATATCATTCTGACTGTCTATTTAGCGTTTAGTTGGAAGCCTCACTTAGCCATCCATTCTGCGATTGTTAATTTGGGCTTGCAGATCTGTATATAATCTGGGAAGGATTTTCCCCGTCCTCTAAATAGCTGCATCATCTGCAAATTGTGACAGTTTGTTTTTTCTCTTGCTGAATTCCTCTCCTAAGTCATTTACCATAATAGAAAATAGGGAAGGAGATAATACTGAGCCTTGAGGGATGCCGTTCTGTTGCTCGTATAGCTCTGATTTGTCATTATTTACTTGTACTGTAAAGTATCTGTCCTCCAAGAAGTTTTCTATGTAGTTGTATATGTTTCCAGTTATGTCTATCTTGTTAATCTTATATAACATACCTTCTCTCCAGCATTCATCATATGCCCTTACATCTAAGAATACGGCTACTGTTTTTGCATTTCTTTTAAATCCTAATATTGCCTCATGTTCTAGTCTGATAAGCTGGTCCATAGTGCTTCTGTTTTCCCTAAACCCTGATTGGGTTGGGCTGTAAAGATTGTTCTTTTCCATGTGGAACTTTAATCTATTGTTCACCACAGTTTTCATTACTTTCCCTATGTGAGATGTCAAAGCTATTGGTCTGTAACAGCTTGTATCATGGGTCTCTTTATCTGGTTTTAGTATTGGTATGACTACTGCTACTTTCCATGCCTTTGGTATTTTACCTGTTTTCCATATAATAACCTGCAAACAATAGGGATCATTGCAGTAACAGCCTGGAATATAAGATGTAATTATTGTGTTCTTACAGAAGAGTTCAACAAAAATAAAATGTAGAGCTGAAACAAATAATTTTTGATATGACTCATCGGAATAAGAACAATTAACAACACTATTCTTACAAATGTATGTAATATAGTGGCAAAAGTGACTTTGAATGTTAAAAAGAGTTTAAATAATTTATCATCTTCTGCTTCTCTTCTTCAAGTACCGTGCCAGCTGGCATTGGTGTCCAGTACTTCGAGCCCACCATTTGTTATTTATCAATTCTGTTGTTGACTTCTTTCCATACCATGATGTCAATATGTACAGTGTCTTCTCTTTTTATCATCCTCTATCTCTTTTTATGCATGGAGGCATCCTTATATGACCATCAGTGAGGCACAATGCTAACGTATTTGGATGTGAACCTCTGTCTGTGAGGATAATTACAACCTCATTGACTCTTGAAATCATCCACACACTTTCAGAGATTCCCCCTATGGTGAAACATGTTGAGAACCTAGCATTGTACGCTTAGCTTGGAGAAGTCGCTTGAGCCCCAGACGTAACTTTGGCTTTTACTTGGTTGGGGGATCTCACTATGGACCCAACACAGGCAGGGGGAGCTGAGAAGTGGCGCTCTGTAGAATGTAACGATTCCTTGGGAGAGCTCAAAACCAGAGCACAGTATTTTAGCTCTGCATATTTGGAGAGCCCATTTGGATGGTGGGAAATGCTTCTTCTTCCTGGCTTGGGACCAGATGTGATGATCTCTTTAATGCAAGCCAAGCTGGAGAAACTGGAGCTCATGACTTCAACTCATCATGCTTTGGATTGGCAGAAAACCCATAGGAAAAGCCTAGATCTACTGCGTAGATAATACTAAGGATTCTTCAACTTGAAAAAGAGCAAAAAGCTGAACAGCCCTAGTTAAACAACAACAACTATCTCTTTTTCTTCAGTCATTCCTGTTGTCAAAATATATTCCAGCCCTTCTATTCTTGTAACATGTCCAAAGAAAGCGGATTGCTTCTTTCTAATATGAGTAATAATCTTTCTTTGTACACTTAAATTTTGAGTCTGGTTAGTTATACATACAAGTTTTAAATTCATCAATACATGACACTTTATATTACTGCCAAGTAAGAAATAAATAACTATGAGGGCATAAAAGGCTAAAAAGTTTCTTAGATTTTGTACATAATCTTCATCTAGAAGCAGGGCTGCAGATAGGACTTTATTAATGGGGGAGAAGGTTTAATTTAAAAAAAAATTTTAATGCACTTTTTTGGTACAGGTACAGTACAGTTACCCCCCCCCCCCCCCCCCCAGAACTTGGTGCAGGAAGATAAAGAGTTCTTAATAAGCTTCTACAGGTTTGCAATAATTTATTCGCAATTTCTATATTAGAAAAGCACTGAAAATCAAATGTTTTTTTGTCAAAAGTAAAACAAACATATATATATATATATAAAATACGGTTTTTTTGTTGTTGCATCACTCATATGTATGAACAACCCAATCACATGTGAAGGTAATTTTCATCATGTTTCCTGTCCATGTTTACTACCATACTAATGCATGCGCATTACATTAGGCAATTTAATGTAAGCACTCGAGTGGGGTAAAACTTTCAAGTGTAGTGAGATCAGCTGTGTCTACCAAGCACATATATGGATATTTTTGCACTTTTTTTATTTTGAGTGTCATTTCATTGTGAAAATGTCAAAAATAGCTGCAGAGACCCTGATTGAATGTTTTTCTGACATATAGTATGTATTACAGAATTTAAAAGGACCATTTCATTTACCAAATACTGGACACATGTCGCCATGTTGCCCAACACACAATTTATAACTACCCCAGTTCGCTGTTGTGTTTTGGTAATTATTTTTGGAAATGCTCAAAACAGGGCAAGTGTTTTGGTTAAAATTAGCTTTGGCAGTCATTGTTCTGAGATCTGTAGCTGATTATTGGTTGACAAGAAAACTACATGCTGGAAACAAGGTTATGGTAACTGGTTTAGCATTACGATTTAGGTCTAGGCTTAGGACGAAGAGACAGAAAAATTATACCCAAATTCTATATCGCTCTTTAAAAAAACAATAATAACACATGACAGATATTTTTAAAATGACAACAATAACAGTAAATGTTATGGATCAAGAGTTTGGCTACTTCTTGATCGTAAGTTTGGCGACATCTGAAATTCTAAAAATCCTGGTTTCCAAAACATACCTGCCCCTGTGCATTATAGATAAAAGCTTACAGACCTGGAATGAGTCAATAATGCAGACTACATGTTCATCTTTTCATTTGCTAAGGAGAGTACAAAACAGATCCATTTTTAAACTAGCAACAAAATAAATAAAAGACAAATTATTTCTCATAAAGTAGACAACCTCAACAAGGCCCACTAGAACAAATTAGAATGACAAGAAAAAAAAACAAAAACCAACAAGTCCATTCAATACCAGTAGAAGAATTATATTAAAAAAAATAAAAACCAACAAAAGCCCAGCAGAAAAAAGATGTCAATAGCGAGAGAGAGAGAGCAACATGGTATCATGGAAGAAGAAACATTACAGGCCCCATAGACATTAAACATTGCCACAGTGAACGGCAGATAAATTACAGCCTGGAAGAGCCAACACAAACAACAAAGTAATACACTATATGGAAAGATGAACACTATATACCCAAATTATAACCCACATGGGGTTGACCCGGGTATTCCTTGCAAACAAAAAACACCAGTTTTCAAGTGCGGGGTTAAAAAAACCTATACCTATACAATGGTGATTAACGTAGTTTCAAAAAGAAAACTACAGCCAACTGGAGTGCATGTTAGCATATATGTAATAAACACATGCACAAGCTACGATTGTCTGCTTCACCACTGTGCACATGTGGATTAAAAGAACATACTGCTGAGCATGTTCTACAGGATTGTCCTCTGTACGACCAGTTAAGAAAGATATACTGGCCCAATGACTCAACACTAAACTCAAAGCTGTATGGAGCTAAAGAGGAACTCCAGACAACGGTCGAGTTCATCATGAGAACTCATCTGACGGTGTAAACTTCAAAGATACGATCGCAAGAAGAAGAAGAAGAAGCAGCATATATATGTATTGCCATAGTATGTTTTGTGCATGCTGGAAGCCAACAAGAACATGATAGTACACCTTGACCTGTGATTTGTGCATTAGACAAAAACAAAAGATGATGCATGACTGGATGTTATAAACACTAGACAATTTCATAAAAGTACACCTTCCTCAATGTTGTAAGAACTAAACAGATGCTGTCATGTTACCTGGAAGAGAGTGTAGCCTGTATACAGTTCAAACATGATACAGCCAATGCTCCATACATCACAAGGTTGAGCCCAGCCAAGCTCTGAAACAAACCAAAATAACATTGCCACTTAAAGCAACAACACATACGATTTTCTGAGCATAAAGTTACAACTGCAGTTAATAAAAGTGAAGAGATGTGGAAAAAATAATAATTAAGTATTATTTAAAACAAGCATACAACAAAATGAATGTATCAACAGTCTGTGTAAACAAAAGATTAACCATGCAACATTAACATACTCACAAAATTGATCCCATGAAGCTCAATTAATTACATAGAGCATGGAAAGATAATAAATTCCACAACAAAATATCATTAGGAAAACACACACATTTTGTTGCTAGTAACAGAACTGTAGTTTACTGACAGCAGTACTACAAGTTTGTTTCCAACAAGATCATCACTGTATGCTGTTAGTAACACCCTCATATTAAATTGATGTTATACTAGCACATTACTATTATAGTTTCTTTTTTTTGTTGCCAGAAATAAGCCATGATTTCTTTGCATTACCACAAGACTTTCTTGCCATTAGTGCAACCGCAGCTTTTTTTAAATCCAGATAAAACAATGGGTTTTTTTAAAAACCATACCTCAACAGGTTGTTGCCTATAATACTATCAGAGTCTGTTGATAATAATAGCAGTTTATTTAGCAACTCAACTATATTTCATTGTCAGCAAAACCATCGCCCTTTGCTACCAACAGCAACCCCAGTTTACAATCAGTAGGACCATTATTTGCTGCTTGTTATTAGCAGTTCCACAAAGCATGTTTTTAAAACTACTGAAATTATTTTTCTATATCATATCTGCTCCAGTAATATCAACATCTGCATCAACATCTTCATCATCCTCAACATTTCACTTTTTTGCTCTTTATTGAGTATGCAGGAAGCTTGCACCAAAGCATTAAAGTACTCTTTCAGGTGTGGTTTCTGTAGCAATTTATTTCACATTATAAAGTTTCCATCTCCATGCCCAACCTCACATTAGTTGCCTCTTAGGACATACCTAAGGCATCAGCAGTCCTATTCTTTCCATATCTGCTCAGAGACCCCCTTTCAAATGTTCATATACTCTTGTCTATAATTCTTCTTCTTCTTGCGATCGCATCTTTGATGATTACACCTTGTCTATAATAATTGAACAGGAGAGATAATGACAAAAGCAAATATTTGCAATTAAACACATTATCTAAAATTATATACACTATATATCCTTATTATAAGTCCTCAGTGTTTGAATGGGATAATTTGCTTTATGAAATTTAAAAATAATCCCTGGGAACTATTTAGAGACAACAACATATTGCTGCCAGAAATATGCTTATCATTGAGTGAATAACTAATATAATTGAAAGCAGTCTAAGTGAGCACGTAATATAATACAAGGTAATCTAAGTGAAAACTTAATATAATACAAGGCAATCTGAGTGATCCTCATATATAATACAAGGCAGTCTGAGTGATTCCCATATATAATACAAAGCAGGTCTTGTTCTGGAATCCTTAGGGGGAGAAACCAAAAACAGATAGAGAAGAAAGATGGAGATAGATATAAGAAAGGTTAAAAAAAAAAAAAGGAAATAACTTGAACTGACAGCACAAGACAAGAGGGATTGACATGAGCTAATTGAAGGTCTATGCTTCACAGGCACTGAATGGCAGAAGTAGAAGAATACCACTATACATTGAAACCAGCAATACTATAATATTTTGGGGTTAATAATAACAAGATAATTTATTTAAATTAATTGTAAATGCTATACTTTTTTCTTGCTATAAATAACCAGTCTACATGGTCTATTATATGTGAACATGTGCTCTAATATAACCAACGAACCCTGTGTCTAGGTTGAATGGGACGACCCTCACCAAAACTTTATTTTTTTAAAAACCGGTGTTTACATACAAAAAGGTACTCAAAATCTGACCAGCTAAGATTTCATGTTGTCCCACTGTCTCATGTTGATGATTATGTGAGTGTGGGTGGTTATGTATAAAGGATGGAGAAGTTAGTTAATTAAACAGTATATTTCACATGGTTGTATGGTAAGTTTTGATGATTTATTGTTCAGAATTGTCATCCCAAGTGAAGCTGTTTCTTGAGTAGGTGTTATGTTCTGGAGTATAAGAGTTGCTGGAAGATATCTCATATGGGTTAATGATTTATGGGTGAGAATACAGATTACGTCAGGTAGAATTTGGGCTTTAAGGGGGCCAGATGTGTTTCCTGTTTTGGGGCTGTTAATGCTGTATAGAAATAGCATCACTGCATGTTTGATAAGGTTAATTTGCTAGATTATATTATAGATTATAAGTTTGAAAGTTTGAGATAGATGATGGGGATTATTCAAGATATGGAATGCCACTTCATCTCCCTTCATGGGATTGCTTCAGTATTATGTATTTAGATGAATACATGCTTTACATATTATATTACAACTCTGATGTTTAAGAACACCTATGTTATTACAGTATTTGCTAGGACTGAATTCCTTGTGTGTTTCCTCGATGACTATACGACCTGCCTTGGATTGTAATCATACACCATTGCCAACAACTACAGGAATCTACACCTACTGTATTATTTCACATATACTGTCTACTACAACAAAACCCCCAACCCCTTGTGTCACATACCTAGAATAACCTCTGGTGCTCGATAGTGACGGGTTGAGACAATGGTACTGTGGTGTTCATGGTCAAATGTGGCTGAACCGAAGTCTATTAGCTTGATGTCAGTGTTCTTAATGTGCCTTTCATCTCTCTTCTGTAAAAGCATTATGCAAAGATGTTTGGAACATCCTTCATACATAAGTTCATTTAATTAAATATTAAAATAGTAATCAATGTAGAATTTCTAACAATGAAACCTTTATATGTTTGATAAGGTTAATTTGCTAGATTATATTATAGATCATAAGTTTGAGAGTTTGAGATAGATGATGGGCATTAACTCCTGGATGATGCAGAAAGTTATGATTTGTTCCAAAAACAGCATGAAACGCTATAACAAGCCTAAAAATATTTGCTAGTCAGCAGAAGGCAGCACATGAACCAGATAAATGAAATAATAAAGCTGCAATATTGCTGCTATACGAAGATGTGGATAAATAAAAAAATAGCAAACTTCTGTCACAACCAGTAATTACAAACAGGCATAATACACAGTTTGTGTGGTTTACAATTTTCTACAAGATGAGATAACCGATCTAATGCCCAACCCTCCTTAGTCACTTATTACGACATGCATGGTAAACTACAGTGTTACTATTATCTGCTCCCCTTTCGGGCCTTGGTAACACATGAGTGAAGGCCTTGGTAACACGTGAGTGAAGGCCTTGGTAACACATGAGTGAAGGCCTTGGTAACACATGAGTGAAGGCCTTGGTAACACATGACTGAAGGCCTTGGTAACACATGAGTGAAGGCCTTGGTAACACATGAGTGCAGGCCTATGTTCCTTGGGGAGCTGAAAGGTGATGAATAATAGACAGGAAGCAAGTAATTTATAAATATGTTTTGAGTTTAATTTATAATTATGATCTAACTGTGTCATAACAAGCAAGTAATTTATAAATATGTTTTGAGTTTAATTTATAATTATGATCTAACTGTGTCATAACAAGCAAGTAATTTATAAATATGTTTTGAGTTCAGTTTATAATTATGATCTAACTGTGTCATAACAAGCAAGTAATTTATAAATATATTTTGAGTTTAATTTATAATTATGATCTAACTGTGTCATAACAAGCAAGTAATTTATAAATATGTTTTGAGTTTAATTTATAATTATGATCTAACTGTGTCATAACTAGTAAGTAATTTATAAATATGTTTTGAGTTTAATTTATAATTATGATCTAACTGTGTTCATAACAAGCAAGTAATTTATAAATATGTTTTGAGTTTAATTTATAATTATGATCTAACTGTGTCATAACAAGCAAGTAATTTATTAATATGTTTTGAGTTTAATTTATAATTATGATCTAACTGTGTTCATAACAAGCAAGTAATTTATAAATATGTTTTGAGTTTAATTTATAATTATGATCTAACTGTGTCATAACAAGCAAGTAATTTATTAATATGTTTTGAGTTTAATTTATAATTATGATCTAACTGTGTTCATAACAAGCAAGTAATTTATAAATATGTTTTGAGTTTAATTTATAATTATGATCTAACTGTGTTCATAACAAGCAAGTAATTTATAAATATGTTTTGAGTTTAATTTATAATTATGATCTAACTGTGTCATAACAAGCAAGTAATTTATAAATATGTTTTGAGTTTAATTTATAATTATGATCTAACTGTGTCATAACAAGCAAGTAATTTATAAATATGTTTTGAGTTTAATTTATAATTATGATCTAACTGTGTCATAACAAGCAAGTAATTTATAAATATGTTTTGAGTTTAATTTATAATTATGATCTAACTGCGTCATAACAAGCAAGAATGTAGAATATGTAAGTGAAGAAATATTTCATTAGCTTGATGAAGGCTGAAGCCCAACCAACAAGATTTCAGATCATGTTTTCATTAAACGTTGGGATTAAACAATGTGCAAGAGCTAAGAGGAGTGGCGTCACAACGTACAACCTGGAGAGCACTGGTTTCTGCCTTATGCGCCGTGTTTGGTGCTTAAAGAATTTATTATTATTATTATTTCATTAAGGTTTGCAAAATGCACTTGAAGTGACTTGACTTTGATCCACTGTTACTGAGCATCAGTTCTTGGTGACGAACTAGAAGTAGACACTCTAAAAAAATAAGATCATTGATTACCTACACTTTCACATTTTAATGCTCATATTTTTAACACTTTTCACTTGAGAAACTAAATACAATTCAGGCGGTTAACTTAAGTTACTATGCCTTACAGAACATGAATGCATTCAAGAGTAATTGCACAGAATAACATTTTAAAAACACACACACAAATAAAAGACACAGCTGGGCAGAGAAGAAAAGCAAAGAAGCTGTCTACAGCATAGAAAAGGTATCATGTGTCAGACTGACTTGCAACACCCACAATTCAGCATCCAGTGAATGTGTTAAAATAACCAGCAAAATTGTATTTACAGTGGAAAGTGAATGAGCCTGATATTAAAATAGTATAGGAAGACAATTATTGATTACAACATAGCATTTATCTCACAGCGCCAAATGACTGTCAGATTAACTCACAGCAAGATTAACTCACAGCACCAGATGACTGCATTATATTAACTCATAGCACCAGAAGACTGAGTTAGATTAACTGTGCCACATTAACTCACAGAACTTGATGACTGAGTTAGGTTAACTCACAGCACCAGATGGCTTTACCAGATTAACTCACAGCATCAGATGACTGTGTCAGACTAACTCACAACATGGGATGATAGTTAATGTGTCTAATACAATCTACCACAGCAGTATACTTACCTTCTTTGGATTGAAAACTGTTTCAAAATCTGAGTTCACAAAGAGAATATTTTCTGGCTTGAGATCTGTATGGGTCAGCTGATTTTCATGGAGAACTAAAAGATGAATAAAGAAAGGAATAGAGTCAAGGAGGCATTCAGTAGGGAGACACTTTTTACATCATCATCACATGCTCAATATAACAGGTGATCATGTCTTTTCACACCTGCAGTTCATTTATATTCTCTTTCACCTTTTTTTAAAAAAATCTAAAATAGGCAAATCTGGAAAAGAAGTACCGGTAATCAGAATGTCCTGAAAAAGGTCAGTAAACAAAAGAGGCTGATTATTCATATTTGAAGTATGCGAAAGAGGCCAATGTGCAAAGGAAACTAATTTCACAAGTTAGAAAGAAGCAATCCATTTTTTTGGGCATGTTATGAGAAGAGGAATGTTGTGAGAAAAGGAATCAGCAACTGGAACAGACAGATGCCTTCACATACCTAGGATGCTTAGTAACACCAGATGGCGGAGCAAGCAAAGACATCAACAACAGAATGAACAAAGCAAGAACAGCCTTTTTTAGTCTAAACAACATCTGGAAGTCCTCTCAGTACAGCACAAGCACAAAATTAGGATTATATCAGAGCTGTGTGCTTTCTGTGCTTCTCTATGGTGCAGAATGCTGGAGAGTTACAGAGAAGGAAATGTCGAAATTGTCCTCTTTTCACACAACATGCCTAAGAAAAATTCTCCGAATCTTTTGGCCAAATATCATCACCAACCAAGATCTGCTTACTCGGAACAAGCAAGAGGACATGCACACCATCATAGCTGGCAGACGCTGGAGCTGGGTTGGCCATGTCCTCAGAAGAGACCCCGATGCCATCACAAGAACAGCTATGCTATGGACCCCTGAAGGAAAATGAAAGAGAGGCCGACCAAAAACAACTTGGCGGAGGACTGTGGAGGCTGAGATGCAAAGAATGAACCAGAGTTGGGGCACTGTACGAAGGATGGCCGCCAACCAAGCAAAGTGGAATCAATTTGTTGTTGCCCTACAAGACGCCACCAGGCGTGATGGCCACTGACTGCTTTGACGGTCGGCAGCTAAGGATCAAAGAAGAAGAAGATGAAAAGAGGAAAGCAGGAATATATCGTAACAACAGGTATGATTGAAGGAAGAAGAGACAAGGGAAGACAAAGTGAGTAAATACTAGACAGTTTGACATTGTGGCATGGAAAGAAGTCAACAGCAGAACTGATAAATTGTACTGGAGACAGGAAGTTGTGGAGAGGCATGATCTCCTATGCCACTAGGCATGGTACTTGAAGATGAAGGATGCAGTCAACCTTCTTTGCGCATATAAGAAAAGGAACACTGAGATTACAGGAATGGTTGATGGAAAAAAAGACAGGATAATAAAGAGAGAAAATGATGATCAGTTTAGCATCATGGCATGGTGTTAAGAGCATGTTTGTGCACCACATAGGTCGATATCTCTGTAGACCATGTGCTGCACAGAAAGACATGATTGCGATTGAATTGTATGCGCAGTAGTGAGAATGACTTGAGCATGTTTTGGAGTAGCAACCTGAGGAGTGTGTGGACCAAGTGTCAACAGGGCGGCTGTGTTTGGAATCTTGGAGTATGTCCTGAAGGACTTATGTTAATCAGTATATAGATTATGAGAAGATATATTTATTGGCTGCTATGAAAGATATGTGGACATAGAAGTTAATACTATTACAAAGTGGAAATATGAGTTTCATGATGCAAATATTATTATGCCTATACGAGTAGAGACATGAATATTTTGAATCAAAGAACTGTCAAGTATGATGAATAAAGTGATTGAGTTTTAAAATGATACGCACATTCTGGGATTTTGCTGTTTAATTGATATTCAACATTGGCCATTTAACAGTTGCCATTTTTTCTGTTTACCCCTAGCCCAGAGCATGGTATGGCTTTATAAAAAGACACTTGTATCACATGGAAAGAAGACAACATCAGAATTAATAAACAGTGATTGGGACAGGAAGTTGTGGAGAAATATAAACACCATTACCATCTGGCATAGTACTTAAAGACAAAGAATAAAACTAGTATAATTGTTGTATTTCTCTCCTGCAAGGCTGTTAGACTGTCCAGTATTTTCTTTGTAATTCTCCGTGTCTCTTTCTGCAACTATATCTTTTGCAAATCTTTGTTATATATATCTTCTCAGTAAATTTTCATGTCTACACAATGCTATCTAATTTTTCATGTCTGTACAATGTGGTCTAATGGGTCATGTTTACACAATGTGGTCTAATTTTTTGTCTCTATACAATGAGTTCTAAACAAAGAGTTCTATACAATGAGTACTATACAATGAGTTCTAAGTTTTCTTATCAATACAATGCTGTCTAATTTTTCATGTCTACACAATATGTTCTAATTTTTCTGGTCTACACAATGAGGTCTAATTTTTCATGTTTACAGAATGTTGTCTAATTTGTCATATTTACACAATGTGGTCTAATTATTTGTGTCTATACAATGAGTTCTAATTTTTCTTCTCTGTACAGTGTGGTCTAATTTTTGAGTGTCTTAACAATGTGGTCTTTTTTATGTCTATACAATGAGTTCTAGGTATTTTTGTGTATAAAATGTGGTCTAAGTTGTCATGTTCACACAACATGGTCTAATTTCTCATCTCTGCATAATGTGGTTTAATTTCTCATCTCTAAAAAATGTTGTCTAATTTTTCATGTCTACACAATGTGGTCTATTTTCTACATACTTTGGTGAGAAATTTGGAAATTTCAGTTATAAGTTCTAGGTTTTAAATGAGTTTTTACACAAATACTAAAATATTTTTCAACATAATTTTTTTTTTTTTTTTTCGTACGCCCGCTAATACTCAAGGCGAAATCTCAGGTTATTATTTATGTCTAACCTGACATTGATTTTACGTGAGTATCCCTCACCATTCAGGCAAATACTCGCCGATTTCGGAGGTACCCATTGCAGCTGGGTCGGCTCAGGAGCCGCCAGTCCCTGGTCGACGACACTTCTTCAAATGTCCTCGCCAGGTCTTGAGTTAATCCAGTCCAAATCCCGGTAGACGAAAAATCCTCAAATGCCGTCGCCCGGGTTTGATCCTGTATCACCCGGTCGCCAGAGCGGTGTTGTAACCACTACGCTAGCGCGGCTCCCTTTCAACATAATGATGTGAAAATATTCGTAAGTTGTAGAACAAACAATCTCTTTAGAAGCTGTGTGAAACATTTTCTAAAAGTATAATCTCTAGCAGTGAAAAACTCTATATTCACAGCACAAGTTCCGGTGAAGCTAAAAAATATGTCAATCCAAAGTGAATCAGTCATAACACTAGTTGTTAAAAAATAGCATTGGTCTGGCAATTAATTAGCTTTAATTTTAGATTTATTCATGCTGGAACATTGTCAGCTATTTTAGAACCTTCCAAAATTTGACAGATCCCTATTGTGTTGTGAAATTTTTAAACATACATTTGGTGTTATTGGTATTCTCAGTGTCTACTAGTAATAGTGATGTCTCTCAATTTAAAATTAGTTTTTGTCAATTTGCTCAACTTGAAAATACCATTAGTATCACTTACAATTGACTGCATAACACAGCTGATATGATATATGTCGAACTTGCTCTAGGGTGTAGGGAACATAGTTGTTGTCTTTCTGTAAAAACCCAGACAAAGCACCACATCATGTGAGGTAACATAAGCTACCAATGAAATGAAATATACTGAAAATAACTAATTCAGAACACAGACACAAAGTGATCAATGAGCTGGCACTTAAAGATGAATAATTAAGGAGCAGTGGATGCTAAAAACAAAGAATCTAAATTGAAGCAACTATACCATGTACACAAAAAAAAAGTGTCAACACATGGACAGAAAGAACAAAAAAAGTAGTGTCAATACATAGACAGAAAGAACAAAGAAACATTTGTCAGCACATGGATGGAAAAAAAAAAAAAACTGTTGTCGGCACATAAATATTTATACACTGACACTGGCAAGTGGATATAAAGAACAAAATATTAACACAAGCACATGAATACTAACTTAACACAAGCACATGAATACTAACTTAACACAAGCACATGAATACTAACTTAACAAAAGCACATGAATACTAACAAAACACAGACACTGACATAGGAATACACATCCGTAACTGTTTATCTGATATCTGAAAAACTCTGAAAATCAAAAGGCTCTTTTTATTAAAATTTTTTTTTAAAAATATGTTATTTCGCAGTACACAAAAATGACCCAACCACATACGAGTCAGTTTAGGCCTAGACTTAAGATGAAGAAGACAGAAAAATAGTATCTTAATTCTATTTCTAGCTTTAAAAAAATAATAATGTATTAAGATATTCAGCCCATATACTTTAAAAAAAAATTATGGATTGAAAGTTGGGCTACTTTTTACTTGCAAGTTGGGCGACATCTGAAATTAGAAAAATCCTGGTTTCCGAAACATTCTGGTCCTGAAGCATTTCGGATAAAAGGTTATGGACGTGTACTAAGAAAAAAACAGACACTGAAATGAACCCTAAGAAAAAAAACACTGACAATGATATGTGAAAACTATGAAAAAATGCTGACACTGTGTGATAACAAGAACAAAACACTGACCCTGACAAATAAATACTAAGATCAAAGATACTAATATCAATAAATGGATACTACGTACAGGGGTAATACATAACAAAAGGATAATAATAACAAATAAACTAACATATCACTATCACGTACATACTGACAACAATACCAATATGCATATGACTACTAATTTTAAAAACACTAACAGAAGCCCAGGGTATGAAGAACGAGTATACAAATATCAACATGTGGATGCCACAATGAAATATATTTGTAAATGGCATTACACAAGGAAGATATTAGGAAGGTGGTGGAAGTAACAAGAAGGGACATGGTCTGAAACCGGATGATAAGTCATTGCCCTACAGACCAGAGTGAATCAGTCCCAGTTACAATGGTATGGCCATGTCTGCAGGACAGGAGAATATCAGCTACCAAAGCAAATATGGGAACAAGAGCCAGGGATCCAGACCTCTAGGAAGACCCAGAGTTTGTTGAGTGGACAACATCATACGTCTCTGAAGGACCAAGGACAGGACTGGAACCAGGCCAGGAGGAAGACAGCTGATAGGAATGCATGGTGCTTTTTCTGGCAAACCTCTATGCCCCAAGGTAGAAGAATGACTAAGTAAGTAAGTCAGTAAATTATACAAAGAAAAAAACATACAAATACTGAAACAAGAATACTCAACAAATTAATGCACCAGTTTATCCTATCTCAGCAGTAATCAATACCATGAAATCACAGACTGATAACTCTGAGATAAAGTTTATAAATGGAAGTTAAGCATCCGACCGACAGAGTGGTGAGAGCACTGGTCTCTCATGGCAAAAGTGCTGGGTTTGAATCACAATACCAACATGCTCCAGTCAACCCAGCTGTAAATAGGTACCTGACTTTGAGTTAGGGAAAGAAAAGGCAGTGAGGAAGGAAACTGGTCACCCCACCTCTCGATGCTGGATCTAGTATATTGACATCTCTAACACTTCACTCCCCTATGGCAGTATCTGCTATGGAACTACCTTTACTTTATTGTTTCACATATTGTTAACAACAAGATGTTAACACTTAAATGATATCCTAAGACTGCTAACAGGTCACTTCACTGGATCAGATGAATACTTTCACATATTGTTAACAAGATGTTAACACTTAAATGATATCCTAAGACTGCTAACAGGTCACTTCACTGGATCAGATGAATACTTTCACATATTGTTAACAACAAGATGTTAACACTTAAATGATATCCTAAGACTGCTAACAGGTCACTTCACTGGATCAGATGAATACTTTCACATATTGTTAACAACAAGATGTTAACACTTAAATGATATCCTAAGACTGCTAACAGGTCACTTCACTGGATCAGATGAATACTTTCACATATTGTTAACAACAAGATGTTAACACTTAAATGATATCCTAAGACTGCTAACAGGTCACTTCACTGGATCAGATGAATACTTTCACATATTGTTAACAACAAGATGTTAACACTTAAATGATATCCTAAGACTGCTAACAGGTCACTTCACTGGATCAGATGAATACTTTCACATATTGTTAACAACAGGATGTTAACACTTAAATGATATCCTAAGACTGCTAACAGGTCACTTCACTGGATCAGATGAATACTTTCACATATTGTTAACAACAAGATGTTAACACTTAAATGATATCCTAAGACTGCTAACAGGTCACTTCACTGGATCAGATGAATACTTTCACATATTGTTAACAACAAGATGTTAACACTTAAATGATATCCTAAGACTGCTAACAGGTCACTTCACTGGATCAGATGAATACTTTCACATATTGTTAACAACAAGATGTTAACACTTAAATGATATCCTAAGACTGCTAACAGGTCACTTCACTGGATCAGATGAATACTTTCACATATTGTTAACAACAAGATGTTAACACTTAAATGATATCCTAAGACTGCTAACAGGTCACTTCACTGGATCAGATGAATACTTTCACATATTGTTAACAACAAGATGTTAACACTTAAATGATATCCTAAGACTGCTAACAGGTCACTTCACTGGATCAGATGAATACTTTCACATATTGTTAACAACAAGATGTTAACACTTAAATGATATCCTAAGACTGCTAACAGGTCACTTCACTGGATCAGATGAATACTTTCACATATTGTTAACAACAAGATGTTAAACACTTAAATGATATCCTAAGACTGCTAACAGGTCACTTCACTGGATCAGATGAAGATGAACACTTTCACATATTGTTAACAACAAGATGTTAACACTTAAATGATATCCTAAGACTGCTAACAGGTCACTTCACTGGATCAGATGAATACTTTCACATATTGTTAACAACAAGATGTTAACACTTAAATGATATCCTAAGACTGCTAACAGGTCACTTCACTGGATCAGATGAATACTTTCACATATTGTTAACAACAAGATGTTAACACTTAAATGATATCCTAAGACTGCTAACAGGTCACTTCACTGGATCAGATGAATACTTTCACATATTGTTAACAACAAGATGTTAACACTTAAATGATATCCTAAGACTGCTAACAGGTCACTTCACTGGATCAGATGAATACTTTCACATATTGTTAACAACAAGATGTTAACACTTAAATGATATCCTAAGACTGCTAACAGGTCACTTCACTGGATCAGATGAATACTTTCACATATTGTTAACAACAAGATGTTAACACTTAAATGATATCCTAAGACTGCTAACAGGTCACTTCACTGGATCAGATGAATACTTTCACATATTGTTAACAACAAGATGTTAACACTTAAATGATATCCTAAGACTGCTAACAGGTCACTTCACTGGATCAGATGAATACTTTCACATATTGTTAACAACAAGATGTTAACACTTAAATGATATCCTAAGACTGCTAACAGGTCACTTCACTGGATCAGATGAATACTTTCACATATTGTTAACAACAAGATGTTAACACTTAAATGATATCCTAAGACTGCTAACAGGTCACTTCACTGGATCAGATGAATACTTTCACATATTGTTAACAACAAGATGTTAACACTTAAATGATATCCTAAGACTGCTAACAGGTCACTTCACTGGATCAGATGAATACTTTCACATATTGTTAACAACAAGATGTTAACACTTAAATGATATCCTAAGACTGCTAACAGGTCACTTCACTGGATCAGATGAATACTTTCACATATTGTTAACAACAAGATGTTAACACTTAAATGATATCCTAAGACTGCTAACAGGTCACTTCACTGGATCAGATGAATACTTTCACATATTGTTAACAACAAGATGTTAACACTTAAATGATATCCTAAGACTGCTAACAGGTCACTTCACTGGATCAGATGAATACTTTCACATATTGTTAACAACAAGATGTTAACACTTAAATGATATCCTAAGACTGCTAACAGGTCACTTCACTGGATCAGATGAATACTTTCACATATTGTTAACAACAAGATGTTAACACTTAAATGATATCCTAAGACTGCTAACAGGTCACTTCACTGGATCAGATGAATACTTTCACATATTGTTAACAACAAGATGTTAACACTTAAATGATATCCTAAGACTGCTAACAGGTCACTTCACTGGATCAGATGAATACTTTCACATATTGTTAACAACAAGATGTTAACACTTAAATGATATCCTAAGACTGCTAACAGGTCACTTCACTGGATCAGATGAATACTTTCACATATTGTTAACAACAAGATGTTAACACTTAAATGATATCCTAAGACTGCTAACAGGTCACTTCACTGGATCAGATGAATACTTTCACATATTGTTAACAACAAGATGTTAACACTTAAATGATATCCTAAGACTGCTAACAGGTCACTTCACTGGATCAGATGAATACTTTCACATATTGTTAACAACAAGATGTTAACACTTAAATGATATCCTAAGACTGCTAACAGGTCACTTCACTGGATCAGATGAATACTTTCACATATTGTTAACAACAAGATGTTAACACTTAAATGATATCCTAAGACTGCTAACAGGTCACTTCACTGGATCAGATGAATACTTTCACATATTGTTAACAACAAGATGTTAACACTTAAATGATATCCTAAGACTGCTAACAGGTCACTTCACTGGATCAGATGAATACTTTCACATATTGTTAACAACAAGATGTTAACACTTAAATGATATCCTAAGACTGCTAACAGGTCACTTCACTGGATCAGATGAATACTTTCACATATTGTTAACAACAAGATGTTAACACTTAAATGATATCCTAAGACTGCTAACAGGTCACTTTACTGGATCAGATGAATACTTTCACATATTGTTAACAACAAGATGTTAACACTTAAATGATATCCGAAGACTGCTAACAGGTCACTTCACTGGATCAGATGAATACTTTCACATATTGTTAACAACAAGATGTTAACACTTAAGTGATATCCTAAGACTGCTAACAGGTCACTTCACTGGATCAGATTAATACTTTCACATATTGTTAACAACAGGATGTTAACACTTAAATGATATCCTAAGACTGCTAACAGGTCACTTCACTGGATCAGATTAATACTTTCACATATTGTTAACAACAGGATGTTAACACTTAAATGATATCCTAAGACTGCTAACAGGTCACTTCACTGGATCAGATGAATACTTTCACATATTGTTAACAACAGGATGTTAACACTTAAATGATATCCTAAGACTGCTAACAGGTCACTTCACTGGATCAGATGAATACTTTCACATATTGTTAACAACAAGATGTTAACACTTAAATGATATCCTAAGACTGCTAACAGGTCACTTCACTGGATCAGATGAATACTTTCACATATTGTTAACAACAAGATGTTAACACTTAAATGATATCCTAAGACTGCTAACAGGTCACTTCACTGGATCAGATGAATACTTTCACATATTGTTAACAACAAGATGTTAACACTTAAATGATATCCTAAGACTGCTAACAGGTCACTTCACTGGATCAGATGAATACTTTCACATATTTGAGCAGTGTTAAAAGCCCTTTAGAGACTCAGGCGTGTTAGAAAGATGGAGAAAAAAATTAGGTTATATAAAATCAAATACACACATTCATAAACATATGCTTAAGAAGAATATTGAAAACTGAGTGATGGTAAAATAAAGGTCTTTTGTACAGAGCTAATAAAAATCACATTGGTAACAGATACAGAAATAAACTGTTGATTTCCAGTTATTGTTTGATCAGCCAGCACTCTACTTTGATAAGCTAGCTCTGATAGTGAACACTTTTATATGTAATTAGCAGAACGTAGAATAGAAATATAATTATGGAGGCTCAGCAGACTCCAGTAACCATTACAAAAAAAGAGAAAAATCTAATACATACATATAACACGAGAAATGAAACAATAAAAATTAAGAAGGCTTGAAAAAACTCAAATTACCATTACTAAAATACAATACTTAATACATATACACCATGTGGGATGATAGCTATAGAATTATGAACTATAGTTCATAGAGGCTAAAAAACTCTAAAATGGGTTATAATAAAAACATAAAACACTGAACATTTATAGACAGCAAGATGAATGAAATCCTAAAAGCCCCACAGGGTTGAATAAACCCTAAATTGTTACCAAAAAAAAAACCATTTAATACATCTTTATATTACATTTACGTGAAAGCAAATACAATCAATGCAGGCTAAACAACCTCAATTTATCATCACAAATATACAGTATTTAACATAAATAGAAAACATGCAAATTGAAAAAAATACAAAATCAATGGAGGCTGAACAACCTCAACTGATCACCACATAAAATACACATGAAAACAACAAGTAGAATTAAAGCGATAATGTTTTTCCATGAACAATCTCAATTAACTATTACAAACAAATAATATTTATTCAATACCAGTATGCAACAAGTAGAATGCCTGCCACAGTGGTACTTACTAGGAAATCAAACACGCTGAGACCAAGCATGTCAAAGGCAATACACATATGTCCATGGAAGTCAAACCAGTCCAACATCTGGACACATAAGCTAAATATGGATATAAACAAATGTGCTTACACATAATGCTTGCATACTTACATTTGAAATTCATGTGTTTAGTACTACATTTTTAACAATTTAAATAGCAGTCATTATAATTCATATCTTTATCACTCGGGGTGAGTTCAATTCCATTGCTTAGTCTACTTATATAACATGGAACATATCTAATCCATAATCATCTTTCCCTTCTAAAACTTGGCTTCTGATTAAGTAAATTTACTACGGGTTTACTGTCAACTGCTTCTCTTGTTCTAACTTGTAGGATCATGCTACAAATCTTGGTTGATATAAATAATACAGCTGGCAACCTCATCACAGAAACATGTTGCTATAGAAACCACTGCTGCAAGAGTACAAGATTGCTTGGTCCAGGTTTTCTGTAAGGGGACCAGCTACAGTGGCAGCTCTATGTTCCATGATGATGATGATGATGACTGTCAACTGTTTCCCTTGCACTTTTTTTTTTGTCTCTTGTACTAAATTGTAGGATCATGCTAAAAATCTTGGTTGGTATAAATAACACAGCTGTAGGGAGATTTCTTCATTATTAACTCTTACATTCTGATATTTTCTCATTTTTTTTACCAATCTAATTGGATGTTTTATTTTTTATTTTCATAGTGTTTGTTTCTCTGTCTCAAATCTAACTAAAAAATTTGAAAATTATCTCTGCTTTCTTTACAATGTCTTTCTTTTCTTAGGCGTGATGCTGACCACATCACCCATAGTGTGCCGATAGTCTAGAAAATATGGGCCTAACACCATATTCCCAAGATGCTTCAATGTGGATCCTTTACCTTTTTCTTTTCTTTAATTTTAGTATAGCCTTTTCATTACTGAAATACCAGATATTTATCCAAAATATATAATATAAGACTTAGCAATGCTGATTATACCTCAAATCAGTTAGAACCAAAATTAAGCTTTAACAATGCTAAATTCCTATATAATCACAATATTTGAAATTAGTTTTAACAAAGCCAATTAGACATCTGTACGGAATTATATAAGAGCTGCATGTGGCTTGCTCTAGCATATGTTGCGGTTCTCGTTACTTCTCCTAAATTATATTAAAACTAGCAATAACCCATCAAACTTGACGGGTTTTTAATTATAGTGTGCTGTTTCCGTTCCCAGATGAGCAGATAGAAGTACATTCTTAGAGTGTTTTTGGTTTCTTTCCATTATACAGTGTAATCAAACTGTTCATGAACACCGTAATTTGAATGCTTTTCTTTGTTGATTGTAACTATTTTCGGGAGAGTATATATAATGGAAACAATACCATCTTCAACACAGTTGCATTCCTCAGCTGTGACCAACGTACACAGGGCGAGAATTATGTTATTCTAGATTCAATTTAAAAGTTCTTTGATGACAACGTTTCGTGTGAAAGTGCGTGGATTGTTTTCAAAGAGTGATAATAAGTGGTTTTAACAAATTGGGCAGCCATCTTATCATCTTGATCATTATGTGTCAAACCGTTCAAATACAATTCACTTTGGTATATTATTGGCTCATGCACACCAATTTTTACGCACTTTTTCTTTGACGAACGCTACTAATTTCGTGAAAGAATAAAAAAAAAATAAAACCAAAGTATTTGTTTTATATAACACCCGCGCCGCGCAAGTTGCACACCATGCGTTGCGCACTTTTTTTTCTGGTGCGAGTTACTATTTTGAGTGAGACCGACCGACGTAACATACATCGGTAATTATGTTAGTGTATAATATAATATATTGTGCTGAATAACACAGAATAATATTCAAAAAATATTATTTTACCAAAAGAGATGCCGCAAAAAATATTACAAGGAAAGTGAGATATGAGTGACATTCGTTTTTAAGATAATTTTATTTATATTTTTTTAAATTGTGGCATCATACATGAGCAATTTAAAAAAAAAAATGGATGGCCCTTTCTAAAATGTTCTCCAATACATTGGCTCCTAAAGGTTGACTAGTTGGCCACTTCTGTTACATAACATAAGCTTTAACGATGCCAGTCAAACCTCTATGCCAGTTAGAACCAATACATATATAAAAATATTTTACTCTTAATCCTTGATCAATCTCACAACTTACTGTTTGCCAGCAGGATCTTTCTCCCGCAGTTTCTCTAGCACATTGATTTCCAATTTGGCAGCCTCTCGGTACTTTTCTACATTCTTGATGATCTTCAGGGCCAGGCGTTCACCACTTCTGTAATATACACCCAAAGATAGTGTCTTAATAGATTTACAGTGTAACTGCTTACTATAAATACAACAAGTAGCTAACTACAAATACAATGTACTGTTTACCATAAACAAGTAGCTTACTACAAATACAACAAGTAGCTGATTACAAATACAACAAGTAGTTTTCTACAATTACAACAAGTAGCTTACTACACATACAATAAGTAGCTTACTACAAATACAACAAGTAGCTTACTACAAATACAACAAGTAGCTTACTGCAAATACTACAAGTTATCAAGTAGTTTACTACTAATATTACAAACATGACAAGGAGCTTACTCACCCCCGCAAAAATAAAAAAAGCAACTAGCTTGCTACAAATTCAACAAGTAACTAAGTACAACAAGTAGTTTACTACAAGTACAAGTAGCTTAATACAAATACAACAGATAGCTTACTACAAACACAACAGATAGCTTACTACAAATACAACAGATAGCTTACTACAAATACAACAGATAGCTTACTACAAATACAACAGATAGCTTACTACAAATACAACTGATAACTTACTACAAATACAACAGATAACTTACTACAAATGCAAGTAACTTACTACATATGCAAGAAGTAGCTTATCACAAATACAACTAGTAGCTTACTACAGATTATAATAGCCCCTTCAGTCATAACTGACTATGGAAATGCGCCCCTGAGGTGACAGCCCTCAGCTGCTTATTTTCCTGGTGCTCCTTTCGACGTTTTCTCCTCACCTCTGCTTCTTGTGTGAGCCTCTCTTTGCCCAATCTGAGGTGGCGCCGTAAATAGCATCGCCACTTAGTGCGATCGGCAGCTTTATCCTCCCATGTTGCTGGATCCATGTCCAGTGCCCTCATATCTCTCTTGCACACATCTTTGAACCTCAGCTGTGGTTGCCCAACTGTTCTCTTGCCATCTGCTAATTGTCCATAGAAGATATCTTTTGGGATGCGACCATCATCCATGCGGCGAACATGGCCAAGCCAGCGAAGTATGCGCTGTCTAAGAAGCGTATACATACTTTGAAGGCCAGCACGTGACAACACCTCGACATTTGTCACTTTATCTTTCCACGAGATGCCGAGGATGCGGCGTAGACACCGCAAATGGAAGGTATTGAGCCTTCTTTCTTGCTTAGCATAGGTCGTCCAGGTCTCGCTGCCATATAGGAGTGTGCTGGTGACGCAGGCATTATATACCGCAGCTTTGGTCTTCATTGTGAGTTTAGAGTTTCCCCAAACACGCGATGTGAGGCGGGCAAAGGTAGCTGCAGCTTTGCCAATGCGGCTGTCGATTTCTGTATCCAGTGAGAGTTTGTCATTGATGGTAGACCCTAGGTATGTGAAGTGGTGCACCACTGCCAATTCAAAGTTATCGATAGTGATAACTGGTGCAGCACCCACATCCTGACTCAGCACATTCGTTTTCTTTAGACTCATTGTGAGGCCAAAGTCCTTGCATGCTTTAGTGAAGCGATTCATCAAGCTCTGAAGCTCCTGTTGGCTTTGAGTGACGACTGCAGCATCATCAGCAAACAACAAGTCTCTTATAGTGACCCTTCTGATTTTTGTTTTTGCCTTCAGCCTTGAAAGATTAAACAGACGGCCATCTGACCTAGTGTGAAGGCATATTCCTTCAGTTGCATCTCTGAATGCATGTTTCAAGAGTAAGGCAAAGAAGATTCCGAAGAGGGTCGGAGCCAGAACACAGCCTTGTTTAACTCCACTTCGTATATCAAAGGGCTGTGACGTGCTTCCAGCATATCGGACTGTTCCCTTCATGCCGTCATGGAATGACTTTATCATTTCCAGCATTTTAGAAGGGCAGCCTATTTTCAGGAGGATTTTAAAGAGTCCATCCCTACTAACCAGGTCGAATGCTTTTGTGAGGTCTATAAAGGCGATATATAATGGTCTTTTCTGCTCTCTTGATTTTTCCTGAAGCTGGCGGAGAGAGAAGATCATGTCTGTTGTTGATCTGCCAGCTCGGAATCCACACTGTGACTCTGGATATATGCGCTCAGCTAACTTGTGTAGTCGCATTAAGATGACTTTGGCAAAAACCTTACCAACAATACTAAGAAGAGAGATGCCTCTGTAGTTATTGCAATCACTTCTGTCTCCTTTATTTTTATACAGTGTTACAATCTTGGCATCTCGCATGTCTTGAGGAATAGTTGTCTCTTCCCAGCACTGGCACGGCATCCTATGCAGGGGATGTAATATCGTGCTCTTACAGCATTTGATTAAATCAGGAGGAATCCCATCACTGCCTGGTGCTTTGCCAGAGGCCAAGCTATCAATGGCCTTGCTGAGTTCCTCTAATGTTGGTTCGGCATCCAGCTCCTCCATAGTTGGCAGACTGTTGACACCATCAAGGGCTGCAAGCGTAACGGTATTGTCTCTAGCGTAAAGCTCAGAGTAGTGCTCGACCCACCTCTCCATCTGCTTACCCTTATCGGTTAGCTTCTCTCCGCTGATGGTTTTTAGCGGTGCCGTCTTACTTTTATGGGGGCCAAGTGCTTTCTTTATACCGTCATACATTTGTCTAATGTTGCCTGTTTGCGCTGCGATCTGGATGCTCTCACTGAGCTGGAGCCAGTAGTCATTTGCACAGCGTTGAGCAGTTTGTTGAACTTTGCTTCTCATAGCCCTCAGGATCTGTAGGGTTCTGGCACTCGGTGAACGTTTGTATTCATTCATAGCACTGCGCTTAGCTTCAATGACAGGTGCCATCACATCTGATGAAGCATCAAACCAGTCATTTGACTTTGCTGTTTTCTTACCAAAGGTGGCAAGTGCAGTACTTTGAATGGTGTTCCGTAGATGCTCCCAGTTCTCTGTAATAGTATCACCATGCTGAGGGCTACTGAGCACTTTCTCGAAGGTCGCAGTGAATTGAGCGATCATGAAAGGGTCTGACATCTTGCTGGTATCAATGCGTGGTTTCCCTTCATGTCTGACACGATAGAGTTTTCTTGGTTGTGCTCTGATTTTGCAGCAAACCAAGGAGTGATCTGTATCACAGTCTGCACTATGGTACGAGCGCGTGGAGAGCACAGACCTGAGGAGTGGCCTTCTGACGAGAATCAGGTCAAGTTGGTGCCAGTGCTTGGATCGTGGGTGTCTCCATGACACCTTATGCTGGGGTTTTGTCTGAAAGTAGGTGTTGGTCACGCAGAGGTCATGGTGGACGCACAACTCTAAGAGCCGTTGTCCATTTTCATTCATCTTGCCAATACCAAACCTGCCCAGACATGAAGGCCATGAAACATTATCGGCACCCACTCTAGCGTTAAAGTCACCAAGGAGAACAAGCTGTTCTTGCCTAGGTATGCTTTTGATAATTGCTGTTAGATTCTCGTAGAACTCATCTTTAGCTTCTGAGGCAGAGTACAGAGTAGGAGCATACACACTGACAAGGGTGATGGGACCTGTGCTAGTTTGCAGGCGGAGCGTTAACAGGCGTTCTGATCCATTCTCGCCTGGTTCAACCATTTTAGTTAGCGATTTTTTTGACCGCAAAACCTACTCCGTGTTCTCTAGCTTTATTAAGATCTTTCCCTTGCCAATAAAATGTGTAGTCCTTCTCGCTCACCGTTCCAGAGCCCGCCAGGCGCGTTTCCTGAAGTGCAGCTATATCCACCTGAAGTCGTTTAAGCTCATCATTAATTATGGCTGTCTTCCTTACATCGTTTACATCCTGTAGGTTTTCGGATAGTCCAGTTAACATAGTCCGGACGTTCCAGCATCCCAATCTGAGAGTTTCTTATTTCTATTTTTTCGATAATTGCTTGGTGCAAAATTTTCTGTCCACAGTTCGGGTTTGACCCAAATCTCCATGCACCCAATGGGGAAAGCAGACAGTGGCGGGACAACACCTTATTGACTGGGGGCTGCCCAGCTTGAAGCGGGCGGTAGCTGTCCAGTGAGATCCTAGAACCTCTCCCACTGTCGGAAGTAGCCCCTGGCGCCATGCCCTACGCCCATTGGGCAAAATGCTTATAACCGGTAACTGCTACTTCCCGTGTTTTGCCGACACCTATAGGGTGAAGCTGGAGTGTCCTCTCCAGGGCGCGAGCTTGGGCACAGTTATATGGAGATCAAGCTGTTGCCCATGCAGCATGTTCCCCCTCTCCACACAGCCGGTAGATCCAAAGGAACGGCAGTAGCCGATACAGTTTGGTACCAGCCATGTCGCAGGAGTTGCCAGAATAATGTCGAATCGACATTAGACTGCCTTAGGGACTCTGACTCCGGATTTATCCTCAGGGTTTACTCCCGAAGCCAATTCCATAAATGGATATTCCCGCAAGGCAGCGGTGGTTTGAATTCAGAGTTCCTTCTCTTAGATAAGCTACCAACCAAGGATCGCGAGCCCTATCTGCCCGAAGCTGCTGGTTTTAAGGCGCCAGTCGCTCACCTTTGCCCCTTCTCCCGTCAGTGGAAACAGTTCCACCGGGCTCAAATTGAGCCACACGTGAAGGCCGGGAGCTGGACTTGGTTGTCAGAGGCTGTTTGAGGCGCGTGCCATAGAAATATTTTATCTGCAGTGAGAGCTTATCCTCACTACAACTCCCGGCAATAACTACAGATTACAGACACAGTAAATGCATCATCACTATCATCATCATGTGGCACATAAAGTTCCATCACCTAATACAGGTCTATAACCATTTATAAGAACACCTGAAATTCTGACTTTTTTGGTGGCTTTGTGCTAGTTTCAAACACAGTTTGGGCAAATTTGTGCTACTTTTTGAAACGATTTGGGCAACATTTGAAAACTGAAAAAAAAATCCAGTTTTCAAAACAAAGCTGTCCGCAAGGATTTAACATAAAAGGTTACAGACCTGCAGGGTAGACAGTTTTCATTTTTGATCTCTTTTCAGATTTGACTTTTGTTTTAAATTTTAAATAATTTCTTTGTCTCTGCATCTTCTCTCCTCTGTTTTCTCTTTCTGCCTTATTTTTAAAGGAGCTGGCTGGCGCTTCTTCCACATTCCTTAGCTGAATTGTGTGAAGGTGCTTGGAGGTAGGCCAGTGGCTCTGTTATTTCCTTTCTGGATTAAAGCCCAGGCCACTCTGGACTTTCGGATTGGGTTAGGTAGAGTTAGTTAACCCTGGTAGTTTGTTTAACTTTCAATTGTTTACATGCGGAGTGTTTCCCATGTAGTTCCCAGAGGTCTCTGATGAGAGAAGACAAAGGAGGAACAGTACTATTGTTATATCAGGCATGTCGTACACGACAACTAACACCAGGTTGTGCATGAGGATGGCAACCTCATTATGTCAAACAAATTGTTACAAAAATATGCCAAGTCTTTTTGTTTTTGGCAAATCTCTCAATGTCTTCTTTATCCTTTTTATGTCTGTCTCTAGATCTTTCCTCCATGTTGTTTTTGTCTTCTACCCTGGGGTGTAAAGGTTTGCTAGAGAAAGCACCATACTATCCTATCGGCTGTCTTCTTCCACGTGTTTTTGTCTTCTATCCTGGGGTGTAAAGGTTTGCTAGAGAAAGCACCATACTATCCTATCGGCTGTCTTCTTCCACGTGTTTTTGTCTTCTACCCTGGGGTGTAGTGGTTGGCTAAAGAAAGCACCATACTATCCTATCGGCTGTCTTCTTCCACGTGTTTTTGTCTTCTATCCTGGGGTGTAAAGGTTTGCTAGAGAAAGCACCATACTATCCTATCAGCTGTCTTCCGCCTGGCCTGGTTCCAATCTAGTCTTCAGTCATTCAGAGGTTGTCTAATGTTGTCTTCTCAGAAAACTCTGGGTCATCCTGAAGGTTTTGATCCATGGGTCTTTGTCTCCCATATGCATCATGGTAGCCAATTCTGCAGACATGACCAAACCATCACTGGTGCTTGTAAGATGTTTAACTAGGTTCAGGTGCCTAATGCTTTGTCTGTTATTTTGTGCATGAAGGCTTTGAGGAGTAGCTGTCTGTTAAGCTCCATTCCTAGTTGAGCTGGATTTTCTTCTCTGGACAGTAGTTGTCTGTATCGTTTTAGTTGGTATACCTTCTTGCATTCCTTGATGCTCCTGGTGAAACCTGTGTATGCAGTTTGTTGCATATTTATTTTTAGTTTCCAGAGCCTGCAGAAGGCAGCTATTGTGGCTAGGGCTCTATACAGTTCAGCTGGGGTGAGTTTTAAAATATTTTTTTGCTATCCAAATGAGCAGTTCATCTGCATGCAGTGCTGTAGATACCTTCAAGATGGGGGAACGGTCATTTATAAAGATAAGTTAGAGGGTGCAGCTTACTACTGCCCCCAGCATCAAGAAGACCTATCCATGAAGACAACACCACTAAAGCCCACCCTATACCCTGTACCATGGGAGCAGGCCAGCAGTGCCCTCCAAATTAATACATCAGTCAGTGGTCTCACAAGTGGATGTGAGTATAATGATCTGCAAAAACGAACTGCTACATTGAGTATGATCCAAGAAAGCTATCCCGATCAATCATGGATACATGCCTATACAGATGGATCAGCAACTAATGCTGTTAGGAACGGAGGTGCCGGTATCTTTATCTCATATCCTGACAACCACTATGAGACTAGGCACATTCCCACTGGTAAATTCTGTTCCAACTATACAGCTGAGGTTCAAGCTCTAGAGCAAGCTGCAAATATGATTTATAACACCAACTCTGACTGCCACCAGGTAGTCATCTTCACAGATGCACTGTCTGTCCTGCAAGCTCTCAAGGGTGGTAAACTCCCGCATCTGAGAAATGAACTAAACAAGGTAGCTGCCAAAAAGAGAACCATACTTCAGTGGGTACCATCTCATTGTGGTGTACCCGGAAATGAAAAGGCAGATAAACTTGCAAAAAAGGGAGGAGAATGTGAACAAGAAGATAATGAAGTCACATACTTTGAGAAAAAGAGAGTTATCCAGACTATCAGAAGAGAACAGAACCAACCCAAAGACGACTATCACACTCTCGACCGGCAGGGACAGATAACTATTTTTCGACTCAGGACAGGGCATAACAAACTGAACAAACACATGCACAAGCTACGATTGTCTGCTTCACCACTGTGCGCATGTGGATTAAACGAACAAACTGCTGAGCATGTTCTACAGGACTGCCCTCTGTATGACCAGTTAAGAAAGATATACTGGCCCAATGACTCAACACTAAACTCAAAGCTATATGGAGTTAAAGAGGAACTTCAAACAACAGTCGAATTCATCATGAGAACTCGTCTGACGGTGTAATCATCAAAGATGCGATCGCAAGAAGAAGAAGAAGACTACTGCCCCCCCCCCCCCCCTCCCCCCCCCCCCCCCCCCCCCCCCCCCCCCCCCCCCCCCCCCCCCCCCCCCCCCCCCCCCCCCACCCCTTTCCCATGGCAATCATCCTTTAGATTTTTTTTATGGTTTACTGCCTTCTACTGTTGGTTGCATTGTTCTGTTTTAGGCTTTAATCTAGAGACACATTTTTCCATGTATGCCCATTCTTGTCATTTTGGCAAGGAGTTCCTGTCTTCATACTGTGTTGTATGCTTGCTGCAGATTGATGATGTGCTTACACAGGTTTCAGAGCTATGCAATAGAATTAAGTAGAAATCTGAGTTGAAGATTCTGATTTTGTGTTGGACGTTTGATTTCCATATATTTCCCATTGCAGTGAAAACTAGTCTTGCCTTTTGTATTCTTCATGTGATATCCTTATAAATATCTCCAGCTGTTTCTATATCGCTGTCAGGACATTTATGTATGACTCTAGATTTGAGGGGGTGTTTCTACAAATGCAAACATTGGAAATCATCATCATCATCATTTACCTGCGCTCCTTACAGAGCATGACACTACCACTGCAGCTGGTCCCCTTGCAGGAAGCCTTAACCAACCAGTCACATGCTCTTGCAGTGGTGGTTTCTGTGGTTATTTTTTGTACATGATGAGGTTGCCAACCCAATGTACAACCTTATATTAGTCACCTTGTATGACATGCTTGAGGATGCAGCAGTTCTATTCTTTATTTTTCTCTTTATAAACCCCCAGGAACTACACGGGGCAAGCCTGGGAAAAGCTTAATTATGAACTGAAACAACGAGCTATCACATTTCCTTATCTTATCTAATCTAGTTTTATTTACTGTCAACACTCTGGAAAAAAATAAAGCATGTGTGTGAATGTGCATGTGCATTAGTGTTGTTGTGTGTGGATGTGTGTAATTGAGTGCATGTATCTACATGTGTTTCAATTTGGTAGGGTAGGGTTATAATGCCAAGATATTCAAAAAAAAGCAACAAAAGGCTATAGAGAGCAGTCAAGACCAAGTACAAGGGATCTGAAAAATACACAATCAAACAATGCTGCAAGAGAAAAGGCTAGTGAAACTTTGCTTTTTTTCATTCTTCTGTCGCACTACAGCATGTTGCAATCAAGAATGATGTAACAATCAAAAAGGGAGGTAGCAATCAAGAGTGGAGGTGAAGGGGAGAAATAAGGTATGAAAGAAAGCTAAACTACAAGCAATTACTAATCTGCCAGTTTGACATGAGAATGGGTGCCAGGAGGTTATGAGTAAGCCAAATGAGAAATTTGAGTCTAGCCCTCCTGTCTGACAAAGACTGGCTCAGGCTAGCTGGGGGATGGAAAGGTGAAGACAGGTAAAGTGGGAGAATGTTGGGCTTGTGTGAGCTGGTCAGGATGAGAGTGCATGAGAAAAAAACCATGAGGAAAAACTGTAGGAGCTAAGAGAGTTTATGTATAAGGTGAGACTGTGTGTTACTGTAATAAGGTGGGGATGTGTTAAGTGAAGCAAGCCTATGCCAACCAGAAATAGAATGCGCATGGTCTGTTCCTGGCAAGGCATCAACATCCGCATTTTTTTCAGGACACTTATCTACAGCCTCGCTCTTTCTAGGATTTTTTGTAAAAAATTATTCTGACATTTTCTCTGTTACCAATACCATGAGTACTTTTAAACAAATAAGGTTCTGACTCAACCGTCCTCTCTCTATGACAATCTTCATGAGTACTTTTCTATAAACAATCCATCCCAATGGTTCCCAAATGGTGTGACGCGCCACACTAGTGCAGCACAAGAGGATGGCAGGTGTGGTGGGAAGATTCAAAGAACAACATTCTTTGACCATTTTAACCAGTACTTTTAAATAAATAAGGTTCTGACTCAACCGCCCTCTCTCTATGACAATCTTCGTGAGTACTTTTCTATTATTCTGACTGAACATCATTCTTTGACCATTTTAATCAGTACTTTTAAATAAATAAGGTTCTGACTCAACCGCCATCTCTCTATGACAATCTTTGTGAGTACTTTTATGTAAACAATATTCTGACTGAACAACATTCTTTGACTATTTTAACCAGTACTTTTAAATAAACAAGGTATTGACTCAACCATTGTCTTTATGATAATCTTTGTGAGTACATTTCTATAATTATTATTCTGACTCAACATCACGCTGTGGCCATTTTCATGAGCACTTTTAAATAAACAAGGTTCTGACACAACCCCTCTCCCTATGACAGTATTTGTGAGTTCTTTTCTATAATTACTATTCTGACTCAACAACACGCTGTGACCAATTTAACCAGTACTTTTCAACAAACATGATTCTGACTCAACCTCTATCTATGACTATCTCAGTTCATACTTTTTTAACTAACAATGTCATCTGCATATTAATTATGATACCTTCATCATGTCATCTATAGCTTAACTTTAACACTTTCATCATGTCCTCTATAGATTAACAATGACACTTTTATCATGTATCTATAGATTAACTATGACACTTTTATCTTGTCATCGGTATGTTAACTATGACACTTTTATCTTGTCCTCTGTAGATTAACTATGACACTTTCATCATGTCATTTATTAATTAACTATGACATTTTTATCTTGTCATCGATAAGTTAACTATGACACTTTTATCTTGTCATCGGTAAGTTAACTATGACACAGTTTTTATGTGATTGATCTGACAGATTAAACCATCAAAGCGGTCAGTGGCCATCACTATATATTGCCTTTAACCTGGGAGACTTAGCTTCTGTTTTCTTTCTTTTAATTTCCTTTCTCTTCGCTATGGTGTTTAGCATTTCTGGTGTTATCCAGTCTTGGCTCTTTCTTTCCTGGAATCCTAAGCATGTCTTGCTGCTTTCCTTGTGTATTGTTGAGATGGTGTTGAATTTCTGGTCGACATCATTGGTCTCGGTTCTTTCCTGGCTTTTGGTAATCTGATATCGCCTCTTTAAGTCAACCATGAAAGCTTTTCTGGTGAGGGGGTCCTTAAGTTTCGTGATGTTATATCTTTTCTGTTTGACTGCAACTGGTCCAGCAGCTCTGAGTTTCACCTTCATTCTTGCTACTACTAGGTGATGATCACTTCCCACATCTGCACCTCTTCTTACTTTCACGTCTTGTAGTGCATGTCTCCATCTGCCATTGATCATTATGTGATCTATCTGGTTTCTGTCCCGTCCGTTTGGTGATTCCCACGTTAACTTGTGCACTTCTTTGTGTGGAAAAAGTGTTCCTCCAATGATCAGGTTGTTAATACTGCAGAAGCTTATTAATTTGTCCCCATTCTCATTTACTGTTCCACTGCCGCATTTCCCCATTACTCTTTCGTTATAATTATTGTGTGTTCCAACTTTCGCATTAAGGTCTCCCATTATTATAATAAGATCATACCTGGGTGCAGTTTCCATTTCTTTTTGTACCTGTTGATAGAACTCGTCCTTGATCTCTTCATCACTGTCGTTTGTTGGTTCATAGCATTGTATAATTGTGGTGTTGGTGAATCTTCCTCTCAGTCTTGTTCTTATCAATCTGTTGTTGATGGGTTTCCATTCCAGTAAAGACCTTTCCATTCCTTTCTTCAGGATAATGGCTACACCTTCGTTGTGCTGACCATCCTCTCTACCAGAATAAAGTACTGTTTCCCCTGTAGCTGTTTTTATTCTCCCCGTCCCTGTCCATCTGCTCTCACTTATTCTCATGATATGTAATTTGTAGTTCCTCATCTCTGCTGTGATTTGTCTCAGCTTTCCTGCCTCATTCATAGTTCTGACGTTCCAAAATCCAATTCTGGTTTTGTGTTTTGCAGTCAGAGCATCTGTTTTCATGCCAATTGCTTCCTTTCGGCTTTCACCACTGACAGTCATACGAGCCTGAGACTCCGGATGTCCATCCCGCATCAAAGTTTTTCCATTTCTTACCTTTTCCGTAACGTGCGATTTTTTTACATAGACAGAGGTGTTGGCCCTGTGCTAAAACCCCCAACCTGGAGGACCAGGGTACCAGCTTTTGTCTGACCCCTACCCACGCAGACCAGTCCAGCTTGGTTGAACCTACCAGGAGTAAAACTCCCACTGGCATAGCTCTTGGGATTGTCAGGGTACACAAGCTGCCATACCGCTACAAGGTATAGGTACCATTGATGGCAGAATTGTAGTATACTGGCTGAAGAATAGTTTCAAGTGCTATAAATCTTACATGTAGCAGATTAGTTTGCTTCATATCATGTAAAGTACAGACATGATCATATCTGACTACAACCAAATAAACATACCAGGTGGCCTTTGGAAAATAATGAGCCATATTGTGAAATTATATTCAGTTCTTACAGGTAGAAAAGTTAATGTCTTTTCAAAAAAAAAAAAAAAAGTTAATACTTATTTCACGCACATCCATTTGTTCACATTAGCAATGACATCTTCCAATGGCGATTACCAATTACACTTTGTCATATGACGTCACTGTACATATTAACTCAGGATGACACTTCTTCATGCCATCCATATGTGCAGTTAATAATGGTACTTCCTTGACTTTTTTTTTTTAAATTGAAGAAGAAAAATATCCCATTCAACACCTGAAAGATTGTAATTAAGACATATAGTGTCTCTATTATCACATAACTTGTTCAATTACCGATACATGAACGTGGCATCATATCTTCTGCCCAATTATTTTAAATAGAGCAAATTAACATTTCCAGATATTGTGTCAGTTTTTCCTTAACTCTAAAATAGTATACAGGCTAAATGGTAAACAAAGAAATTAATTTTTTGAAAAAAAAAAAGAAAGTAAAACAGTTTGGACACCTCATCAGAATGAAGCCATATTACTCATCATCACAAGCCTTTAACAGCAGATGATGGGATACAGAACTATGAGATGCCCAAGATGAAAGTGAAAAGACAATATTATGGAAGCCATGAGGAAACATTTTCAATGCTTGCTTAGAATAGAAGGATTGAAATATGTGACAAGGTCAACAGTGTGGAAGATGACAAGAACTAGACATGTACCAGTGGACAAAAGATGAGAAGAAAATGCTAGCAATGATTTAGACACACATTGAGAAAAACCTGTTGATAGCAATACAAGACAGTCCTTGTTCTGGAATCCTCAGGGTAAGAGAGGCAGAGGCAAACCAATGATGACACGAAGAAGAGAACTGGAGGCAAAAATAAACATCATGAAGACAACATGGAAAAACATTGAGCTAATGGCACAGGACAGGAAAACTTGACACATGTTTGTTGAAGGCCTATGCCCTTGGGGGCCTATAGGGTATTGATTGATTGATAAAGTGAGTTACTGATGAGAAAACATGGTACAACACTAACCAAAGCTGCACACATTACATGGGAATAAAAATTACCTCTCCCTATCACACTTAGATCAAGTAGAAAGAACAAGTAAAGAAAGTATCTATCCACACTGGCAGTGTTACTATGCAAAGTAGCTGTACTGAAAGTTTAAAAATAACCAAACTAAACAGATAACTGAGCTATGCAATCTACATTTATTGATTACACAATCTACCCTGTAATCAAACTAAGTAGTTTAATTGTACAGTTTACCATTATAGGATTTTAAAAATACAATCTATCCCAATGGTTCCCAAATGGTGTGACGCACCACACTAGTGCAGCACAAGAGGATGGCAGGTGTGGTGGGAAGATTCAAAGATAATCAAGGATTTAGAGAAATTTTCAAAAAATTCATTTTTAAAATAGCAGTGAATTGCATGACCTTCATACAGGAACATCTTACAACACTGGTAGAAAAGATTGATCAGTACTTCCCATCTTTGTCTACAGAAAAATTCAACTGTGTTAGAGGTCCCTTTGTGAATTCCAGCTGTTCTTGAAGTTGAAAAACGCAACTATGCCACTGGACTCTTTTTGGATATATAACCAGAAACAGTATCCACACATCTGTTCCAGAGCGTTATCCACTCTTCAACAGTTCTCCATGACATATTGTTATGAACAGGGATTTTCAGCTCTGACAAATATCAAAGACCAGAAAAGAGAAAGGCTTCTTTGTGTTGATGAGGATGTGAGCATTTGTCTAAAATAAAACCTAATATAAATGAGATTGCTTGACAAAAACAAGCTCACACCTCTAATGGAATTTGTATATTTTGTGAATGAATCATGTTTTTATGTAGCTGTATTGTTTTATGTGTTCTATGTTATGAATAAAGCACTGCTAGGAGTTGATTTTTTGTTTTTGAAGGTATTTCTTATCAATAAAAAATTCGGTGTGGCGCTAGCAAATTTTCATCCCAAAAGTGCAACCCAAAGAAAAAAGTTTAGGAACTACTGATCTATCCTATTTAGACATCTGTTGTGTAATATTAATAGCTGAAGCATAACGCACTTGAATAAAGTTTGATTCACTGGCTTTTATGTTAATGGTTAAATTAAAGTAAGACAGTCTTGACAAAGAAAGACAAGGTTTAAACAAACATAAAACACAAAGCCAACACTTACTTGTGCAGATCCTTGCACTCGACCACCTTCCCAAAGGTTCCCTCCCCAAGAGTACTGATGACCTCATCTGAAACAGGACAAAAGACTGGCAGTTGACTGACCACTCTTTCTTAATCTCACATGCTGTTGGATAGTAGGTCTCCATTTAATTGGTCACGTTTCTCATGGTCTATAAAGGATACACTATTTCTTGTTGATACTGTATAGTTTTTGCACTACACCACCTTCTTTTTCTCCAAGTACCATGCCTGATGGTATAGGCGATCATGCCTCTTTGCAACTTTCTGTCTCCAGTACTATTTAAAAATTCTTTTTTTGACTTCTTTTCATGCCATGATGTCAAACTGTCCAGTATAAAAAATGTGGCTTTAATGCATACATTATTTCAATATACCGATATCCTTTCATGAATCCAAATTGTGTTTTGTTAAGTACTGTCTCAGTTACTGGTCTTAAAAGTTGTTCTATAATTTTGTCCAAAAATTTTGCTTCAACATGAAGTGGAAAATACATCTGTGGCTATTACATTCCTGTTTTATACCTATCTCCTTCCATATGGGCACACCAGTAGCCCTCTGCCAGTCTACTGGTACTTTCCATCCATGCATTATTAAATATATATCAATGGCATAGACAAGGCACTTGCTGATCTTGTGATTTTTGGGCCACAGGTAAAATTTCAGGTTAACCATAGTGAAAGGTGCCCCAGATTGCCGAGTCATAGGGGCCCATATTGGTTATCTATGCTACTGGTAATAACCATTTGACTCCAGTTGAACCACATGCTTTTATTACTAGAGCTGTGTACTTTTAATTCTGTCAACATTTTAATTAGGGCAGCATTATAATAATTAAAATAAGTATTTTTCCAATTTAGTTCCTGGTGGGGGGTGGGGGGATATCTGAGTAGGCACATAAACAAAAGGGCTACACTCCCTCAGCTATGTTGTAAAAGGCATCTAATATGAGGTTGTACGTGGAGCTGGCAACCTCATAATGCAACAAATTTGCAACAGAATCTACCACTGCAAGAACACGTGAATGCTTTGATGCAGACTTACTGTGAACCAACTGCAGTGTTGGCTCTATGCTCCATAACGAGCAAAAAAGGAAACAATAATGACCAAAAGTATTTACAGCATATTAAAGAAATCAATGTAGGTACAGAAATGTACCTGCTGTAAACTTATTTATGGTTAAGATAAAATGAAGTTGCTAATGTAAAGACAGCTGAAGATCCTGTTAGCTAATGTGTTGATATAATATACAGGGTTACTGCTAACAATATGTGGACTATACATAAATGGGTGCAGGCACTGCTAGTGAACACACACAATAGACATATAGAGGCAGTTACTTTAAGCTAATGTAAAATACAGATAGATAAGGAGAGCTATTGATAGTGAATTTAGAGTATATTTAAAAAGATGCTGGTGTTACAAGCCAGACTAGTGTAAAGGCAGATCAAATGAAGCTAGTGTAAGCCATTGTACACTAAAGGTAAATAGATGTAACTAGTGTTACCCAAAAAGGTACAGATAAACAAACATAGCTGCAACAACCTAAAAAGGAGTTTAAGAAAAATCAAATAAATTTGGATGGCAGATGACGTCTTGAATAAAATGGAAGAAAGAAAGCAAAAAACATTCCACAATATAAAACAATAAACAATGAAATATGTACAATGTGTAGACAAGCAAAAGAACGGTGGAAAGAAACAAAATGCAAGGACATAGAAGACATAGAGGCAAAGACATGACAAGGGATATGCATGAAGAAATTATCAAATAAATTGAGGTTTGCCCAAGGAGGAGGCTGTATCAAGAATAAGAATGGTGTAATGTTACTTGATGAGAGAGACATATCAAACAGATGAGCAGAATAAGTAAAAGAACTATTTTAGGACAACAAAAGTAAAAAAAACCTTCACCAGATTCTAATGAAGGCCCAAACATTCTCATCAGAAGTAGAACATGCAATACATATGAAGGAAAATCAGCAGGCATGGACAACATGAAAACTGAAATGATAGAAGCCCTAGAGAGCTTTGGTGTAGATGCAATCACAGATCTATGCAACGATAAATACAATACATGATATATACCACATGATATGAAGACATCAGTCTTTGTAACCAAGCCCAAAAAACCTAACGCAACAGAATTTTCAGACTTTATAACAATCAGCCTGGAGTCATGCAATTAAAATACTGCTCAAAATCATACAAGAAAGAATAAAAAGTAAGGTAGTTAGCAAAGGTCAAGAAGAGCAGTTAGGATTTAGATGGAACAGCGGAACAAGAGAAGTAATATTTTTCCTAAGAACATTAGCAGAAAAATATGCAGAGGTCCAAAAAAGTATGTATGTGTGCTTAATTGGCCATAAGAATGCTTTTGACAGAGTCCATCACAAGAAAATAATTGAATGCCCCGAAGACATAGGTATTGATGGAAAAGACATAAGAATGCTCAGTAACCTTTACTGGGAGCAAACTGCTACAGTAAGATCTTGCAGGAATTACTCACCATACATAGACATAAAAAGATATGTCAGACAAAGCTGCATGCTGTCCCCTTGCCTATTTAATCTATACACACACACAATTTTCAAACAGATACAGGAAATCATTGGAAGGTCAGGAAATCATTGGACTGAACATCATTGGAAGGTCAATAAACAACATTAGATATGCAGATGATACCAATTTGTTAGCTGAAAATGAACAGGATTTACAAGAACTAGTGAAGCAAGTAAATAGCATAAGTCATGAATATGGATTGGACATTAACATCGAGAAAACAAAAACTATGATAATAAGCATAACAGATGAAAAACCCTCAATAAAGATGAGCTTAAATGGGAAAATCCTGAAACAAGTCAAGAGTTTCTTATATTTTGGTTATATAATAACAGAAGATGGCAAATGTGAAACAGAAATCAAGAAGAGAATAGGAATAGTCAAAGCTACATTCAACAACATGAGACAAATACTGACATCTAAACAGTTAACTCACACATTAAAACTGAGAATCATCAAGTGTTATATATATTCTTCATTACTGTATGGTGTAGAAACATGGATAATGAATAAGCAATTGGAAGAAAGAATTGAGGCTCTTGAGATGTGGGTATATAAAAGAATGGGACGCATCTCATGGAAAGAGAAGAAAACAAATAAGAAGGTCCAAGAAAACCTAGGTATGAAAAGAGAACTAATGAAGGAGATCAAAATTAGGCAGCTAAAAATATTCTAGCCATGTAAAAAAACATAATACCTTGCAGAATACCATAATAGAAGAGAGAGTTGAAGGCAAGTGTGCAAGGGGAAGACATCGCTTTATAAGTGGGAAGATAACATCAAGAGATGGACAAGAAAAAGGTCTTTCAGAATGCACTATCAAGACAAAAGACAGAAGACATTGGAGGTCCATTACAGCCTTCATTGTGAAGATGGCAGCCGATGATTCGGGGCTGCTACAAGTCAAATTACAGCACAGGCAAAAGAGCTAGATCTATAAGTAAAAACTGATGTAAGTATATACACAGGGTGATTTAAAAGTCAAATCATTTTTTAAAAATTGTTATATCATCATTTGTGTCTATTGGAAATACAAGAAACAAAAGTTAAAACAGGCAGCAATAGCTGTCATTTGATTAATAAGTTGTATTTTTTAATTTGTTGTTCCCCAGGAACAAAATAAAATAAAATCTACAATTGCCTATAAACAAACGTTAAAGTAGACAGCAAAATTTGCTGCCTGCTATGAAGTTTTATGTTGAACAGGACGGATCTCACGTTGAGTTATAATGTTAAAGTGACATCATTTTTATGTAATAAAATGGCAGTTAATTCTCTTAATCTTGACATTTGCTTCATTTAAATTTGTTGCATATGAGTGAAGAAATAGCAATTTAAACATTAGAAAGTAACTTTTCAATCACCCTGTCAGTGACACACACACACACACACACACACACACACACACACACACACACACACACACACACACACACACACACACACACACACACACACACACACACACACACACACACACACACACACACACACACACACACACACACACACACACACACACACACACACACCACACACACACACACACACACACACACACACACACACACACACACACACACACACACACACACACACACACACATATAATTTCTGAGATGTAACTGAAAGACAACACAAGGTTACTACATCTGCTTACATTGGGCTCGTACCACATCACCAGTTTTATACACCAGGTGTCCATCTTCATCATCGTCTACAGATTTCTCCTTTCGTCTTCCGTTCTCTCTTTGATCCTGAAGGCGCAAAACAGTTTCAGACAACCGTAGTTAGACATCCCAGAATGTCATACAGTACACATACCGGAGCAGATTGTCCATGGCCGTGGAGACATTTGTTGATGTTGGTGATAGCAGATATGCATGGTTGTGAGATGGATGCATCAGGTGTCGCCATTGAAATTTAACAGAGGCAAGCCCACCAGGCACAAACAGAAATAGAAAAGCAAAAAGTAGAAAAAAAACAATACGACATGATGTGATACAAAATAGTGTCTACATACATCATAACACATTACTAGATAGTGAAGTCATTGGTTAGTTATAAAACATGAAATAAGTTACAGCCATCTTACAATATAACTATATCCAATATATTGTATTTATATATGATCCTTATCCAGTTATTATTGTTATTGTTGGTCAGAACACATTGATGTTCAGTTTCCCTGAGCAAATGTTAAAGGGTATGAGTGCTAATTATTATTGGAGCGCGCTGGTTGTAGGCTATACACGACGGATGCATCCTCTCATACGTCCGTTCCTGCTGGTCTTATGTTTGATGCAAAATTTCAGCAGTCTTAGCCTTGATGATTCATCGATTGCAGTGTCATTCTCTAATAGGCTTTTCATTAATTGCCCTCAGAATCTCTATCTCTTATCCATGTCTAATGCACCCACTATGGGTGCTCTTGAAGCTAGTCTGTCAGCTCATTCATTGCTGCGCACCCCTGTATGACCAGGTCAGTAGATCCACACCAGTTCCTGAAGATTCGAGGCTTCTATGGAGGTTTTCCATTCATGACATGGCAATTATGTTTTGTTCTAGTTTTCTAGAATGTTTGTTCTAGTATTTTTCTAGTTTGTCTCTAGTTTGTTGTTTTATTACTCACTTTCCTGATTTGTTATTTTTTTTAAAACAGGCAACTACTTTATGTTTAGTCTGTTATTTTGTTGTTTCTATTTTTGTCAATGTCTGTTTCAACATAATCACATCACGTGCTGGCAGGTGTCACGTGGTTGCCAGGGATCTTTAAGAAGACAAAGAAAAATGAAGACTACAGCTTCCTCAGGCATATTGTAATAGGTGACTCAGAACGAGGTTATACATTTAGCTGGTAATATCATCATGTCAAATAAATTGATACAGAAATCACTGCTGCATGAGCACATACATGTTTAGGTGCAGGCTTCCTTCAAAGGGGGTGGCGGTCGGAGTGGCTAAGAGGTATGTCATCTGCCTCTAATTCTAAAGGTTCACTCCCTGTACAGGGAATATAATTGATGGACATTTTGTCCACAACCAGTAGTTCCTAATGATGTCATATTTTCCCCCTTGATCTAGGTAGTAAGATCTAATGCCTAGCCTTCTTAGATAAGGGCAAAAAAATAGGAGGTTCCCTTGTGCAAGTTGCCCACATTTAAAATCCCTCAGTAGTTGGAAGTCATAAGGAGTAGGCCATATGGCCTCTGTCCTTGCAAAATTTAAAAATTAGGAAACCTACCCACCACAAAAATGTTTATAGACTGTGTGATTCCTGTATACACATATTGGGATCCTCACCTGTGTTATAGAGCGCGTGCACTGTGCTGAGATCCTCCTTGTGTGATCTAAAGGGAAGATCGGAGCACTAGATAGAGTTATCTTAGTGCAATGAAGATGGTCCTTAAAACCAAATGAAACCAATCCTTCATTGGGACAAAAGCTGCAGTGACGGCTCAAAGCTCCACAGTCAGCAAGAATGGAAATAGTTAAGTGCTGGAAGGTATAGATGATCACAACACTCTGCAACTTCTGGTCCATGATGTTTTCATCAATTTTGCTTTTCATTCTGTTTTGCTCTATGTTGTTAGTCTAGCAAAAAGCATCACTCTTTACCATCCCTTATCTTGTGCTCCTTTATGTTTTTTGTCAAGTAAAATGTACCGAGTCTTACAATAGGACTGACTTGACAATTTAATAGAAGATTCTTATTTTTGCGTTGGCCTTGACTTCTTTTGATTTTTTAAATACTGGGAGACAGTCATATAGAACAATGATTATTCTAAATTTGACTTTATAAGATGTCCAATAGTCTTCCCTCAAACATAACAATACCCCCTTGGTCCTAATTGCTTAAAGCACATTAGAATGTGAGTAATACCTCTACATCTGGTCACACAGCCAACTGAAAATGAATGTCATGCTAAAAATGAGAAATTAAATATTTTATGACTTATTGTCACGAAGACCTGAGGCTGTGATACTTTCAATTTGTGTAAGAAGAAGATACACTAACTAGCATCTCTTTGTATATTACACCTAAAATAATTCACACCACAATTTCTTACAAAGGTTCGTACCAATTTCAATTCCATGTGCTTGACCATTCATCTTCAATTATCAGTGCATTATATGTATCTGATTTCAATGTGACCACAAACCTTCCAGTTTCCATCAGTGGATCATACTTTGTTTTAAAACTCTGGATTGTCGCCTTCTAATTTCAAATAGTGAACAATATACCTTCTAATTTTAAAGTAAACCATATACCTTCTGATTTTAAAATGAACTGCATGCTATCTAATTTCAAATACACATTTTAATTTCAAACAGTGGATTAAACACATTGCATTTGAAACTGTCAATTGACACTTTATAATTTAAAACAGTGAACAATATATTTTCTAATTTCAAAATGAGCAATACACCCATTTTAATTTTTGACAGCGGACCACACATTTTCTAATTTTGAACAGTGAACCATTTAACATCAAATTTCAAAATGAATCACACACATTTAATTCCAAAAATACATATTTATATTTTAATTTCAGGTAAAGGATTCATATATCTTCAAGATTCAAACAAAGGGCTATAGGCTTTCTAATTTCAAAATGAACATTCACATTTTAATTTCACAAAGTGGGCCACACATCTAATTTCAGCCCATGGACTATACACCTTCTGGTTTCAAAATGACTCATACAAAATTTAATTCCAAGTAAGGGACCATACATCTTCAAGTTTCAAACAGTGTACCATATGCCTTCCAACTTCAAGCACTTGCCTTAACCACAATTCTAATTCCAAAGTATGGACAATTAGCCCTCTAATTTTAAATAGTGAACCAAACATCTTCCATTTTCAAGCATTTACTAATTTCCAGCAGGGAACATGTACCTTCTAATTGCAGCAGTGTACCATACACCTTTTAAATTAAGACAGTGGACTATAACTAATATAATATTACAAAGATGACAACAAGTTTCTAATTTCAAACACAGACCCCATACAGCTTACTTCAGATAGTGAATCTTTTAATTCTACATAGTGGACCACAATTTGTTTCTAATTTTAGTGAATCATACACTTTCCACTTCCAACGAGCGTTCAATTAGTTCTCGGAACTAGATAATGATCTGTACTTGTGCTGCATCAATTAAAACATATATATGATAAAAATGCTCAGACCTTCAGATAGATGAAAAAGATCTACAGCAGTCAGGAATATGTACTGAAAACATATTGCAGAAATGGTGATAGATAATAAAGTGGAGGAATATAAAGAAATAGTACGTTACGTAAGGCAAGGGTTGTTCTGGAACCCCCAGGGCAAGAGAGGCAGAGGTAGACCAAAAAGCACATGGAGAAGAGAGCTGGAAACAGAGGTGAAAATGATGAGAAGAACGTGGAAAGAACTTGAGATGATGGCACATGACAGGAGGACTTGGCATGTGTTTGTTGAAGGCCAATGCTCCTTTGGGAGTGGAGGGTTATGAATGATATGAAGGCAAGGCTATGTGTTAACTTACCACAGTGAAAACGTCATTGTCACGAGAGGGTTGATGTTATTGAAAGAATAAGATATCCTGGACAAAAAGTTGTATCAGATGATACCAGTATAGTGCCAGATAAGTCTGGTCTTATAAGAAATACCCTTCTCTGAAAAGAGTAAGGGTATATAGCCATCAAAGGTAGGATCAAACTGTATAAGTTCCTAGAGAAGATGGTAATGTATTACTCTAAGTCCCTACGTGTTCCCTCTCCAGATCCTCTTCTGTTAATTGTATTATTATTATTATCATTAATAACTCTGCTAGGGGTAATAACTTAATTATCTACCAACAGAAACTGTAACTTAACTTAAAGAATTTAAATAAGTCTGCTGGTAAATATTTACAATTTATTTTTACACGTTTTCTTTTCTTTTGAAAATCTTTCACTGAATTCAAAATTTGATTACAAAATTAAATAAATAAAAACACTTGCAAATCGTTAAAATTATTTACAGTCTTTTATCTTCGTATGAACGTTCTCCTTTCTAGGCTGAAATCACTGTAGGTGTAGACTGTCTGTACTTTATGATTTATTTTATCTTCTTCACAGTTATTGGAATTAAGTAACCACTGACTAGGACGTTTGCCTAGCGAAAATGCACTGTTTATTCATCATAGTCTATCCGTAGTTTGTGGTGATGCTGTGATAAACTATACAGTAGCCTTGGGTGGCTACTTAGCTTGAGGTCTTGATTTGGTAGTCTGTTCCACCTTGGGTCTGGCAAGAAGACTGTCTCGTCCAAGCTTTTGGATCTGGGTGACCGGCCCTGTATCATTAAAGGGCACTCGCACCTGTGAATCCTATTGTGGAGTCTGGCTGCTAAAGGTGGCAGGTAATTGCAATATGTAACCTGAACATATATTTAATTTCAGCACTGTATTGCCTATCTCTATTTCCCTATCACAGAAGTAGGAGATGAGAGATAGTTTTCAGACAATACAGTGCAGGTAGACGCACAGATCACATCAAGTCAGCATTAATACAATTCAGTTCACTGTGAATACAATTTTCCTTCAAATCCTTAGTTAGAGCTATTTGTCCATGATTCGCCTCCATAAAGTTATTAGGTTTTGTGGAAAAATACCAAGTGATATCTTAATCGATGCAGTAAAACAATTCCTTTTATCCTCCCTCATGTTCCTGGTATGTGATCCATTCCATCAAGAAATAATTCTTTAAATACTTTTCTAAAACTATAGACACAACCGTGCTACCATTCTCAATCGATTTGAATATTTTCACAAGCTTGGCTTTTGCCTCCAGAAAATTACACAGTAGTTCAAACACGTTCTACACACCTTCTAACACTCACTGTAATTAATCCATTAAAAAAAAAAAAAAATATATATATATATATATATATATATATATATATATATATATATATATATATATATATATATATATATATATATATATATATATATATATATATATTCTTTCTTACCCTCAGGCACACACAGTCAAGCTGTTAATGGTTGTAATGGTCTGCTCTCAGATACATAAGGCAAAGACACTACAAATTAACACTTGTGTTACCGCTCACCGTGATTTTTTCTAAAATGACTGACCCCATTTCGTTATCATACACGTTATTTATAGTGTGAGGTCGGGCGTCCGAGGGGTTTCCCTGCTCGCTAATATTTGCATCCGAATTTTTTTTTGTAAAATCTGCCTAGTTGTGCAAATCAGGAAAACTATGATTTTATTTATCTACGTTATTCCTGTAGCGATTTTCTTCATCTAAAGCTTTAAATACGCTCTGTATTATTCTACACCTTCCTAGCTACTAATCTGTTACTTTCCTAAATGCATTTATTTCTATGCGTACTTTAAACAGCCAAATTATGGACTAACCTGAGGCCTCGATGCATTCAACCAAAGATTTCTCCCGTCCTATACTACTGATCGTGAAAGTCTTTGCACAGACGTGCAGAGCAACATTCCCGTTGTAGAATTAGAGACTTCTTCCAGGTGGTACTTCTTTCCTACTTATGTAATTAAATGGCATCCTTCACTCGGTTGCACGGATTAGTCCTAGCCATTTTGTCTGTTCAATGCTTTAGTAAACACGGCAGAACGGTACCATCTGATTGGTCAGTGTATCAAGCAGTTATCATAAAGTATGGCGCGCGGTTTCGTCAGAGTATACAGAAGGACGTGTTGTGAAAACAGACCAACTCACGACAATAGCCTCCCCATTCAAAAGCGTAAACTCTCTGTTGAAGCTTCCTGTCTGGATTCACAATCAGATCACTCTCCCATTTAGGGGTTCACTCTGCCTTCCTACTCTCCTGGTTTCCTTCAGGTGGGTGCCTACTTAAGAAATCTGCCCCAACATCTGAGATCGAGGGATATGCACCGCCTATTGTGTTAATAAACAGCACAGGTGCCGCTGCCTGTCTAATGCTGATTATCAACTTCTATTCACATTTTCACCTCTCTGAGTCTGTCCAGTGACATGTCCAAAGATGTTAGATGTTCCTCAAAGGTGTTCGTCTATGAGAATATCATCCATGAAATTGGTGATAGCTGAGTTGTGTAAGGGATCCAATAATTTTCTCATCCTCCTGGAGAAAACACTCGGAGTATTCTTCAACCCAAAAGGCAACATATTGAACTCATAGTGCCCCTCCGTTGTGCTAAAGTCCAGTAACAGTCTGATTTCAGGTTTGACGGGAATCTGGTAATGCCCTTTACTTAGATTCGCTTGTCCATCTGTTATCTTTTATTTTCCTGTTATCCAGGCAGTCTATTTTCACCAGGGGGTTTCCTCAGCTAAACCTCACTGGCACGATAATATGATTCATATGGGGAAATGAATTTTCCTGCACCAAGAAATCAATTCTCCCTGTTAGCATTGCTACGAATATAATATAATCTCAGTCCATGACCGTGTCAATACTTCCAATGGGCCGGCCAACTACCACTGTTGCCGGTGCCCTTTCTAATGCTAATTTAATAGCTGTATAGTGGAGTTGGCTTTGCATCAGTCAATTGGTTCGCACAAATCAATCGTCCACTACCTATTTTCTTGGGGATTCCCCGTAGTTCCGTTTTCAAAGGTGGCCTTTTTAACCACATTTCTATTTATAGCCAGTTCCTGGTATTCCGAACAAATTGTTATCGGGATGGGATGGGTTGTGTCACCTCTCTGTACAACACGGAGAGTTGCCATTTTAACTGGTTTCGTGGAAGACTGTTTGTGAGAAGGTGCTGTCCTATCCACTATGTCTACCTTTTTATGTTTATTTTCAGGCCTATGTCCGTCCCAATGCGTTCCTAGGTCCTGTTGATTTTCTCAACGTGTGGGATTCACCTTGCTACATTAAGCACAAGCAGTCACATACTGAGCTATGTCTTCAGCAATGCCTGACCAATAATGATTCACAGATGTCCTTTGACAGGTGGTACCGATTTTTATATGTCCACCGTCTGGTACAACTTGTGCTAATTCCATAACTTTGTCCCTATAACTCAATGGCAGTACTAACTTGTCCTGTCCCTTTTGTTCTGCTCCAGCTTTCCTGTAAAGCAATCCATCATTCAAATAAAACTGTCCCTTCTTAGGGGGGTTATGGCTGTCTGGCAATTCACCAAAGCAACGTTTTAAAGTGCTATCTTTAGCTTGGGCCTTTTTCATCTTTTCGGATGAATATTTAGTGGAGGTCCTTCCTCCTTCTTAGTGCTAGAACTGGTCTGGAGCATTGCCATGATCACAGGTTTTATTAGGGTACCCAAGAAGACATATCTCCTTCCCATTATCAGCGGGTAACTAGGATCCTCACACACTGCTGCACTAATCACTCCTTCCACGTAGCGAGTTCTGACATTGATCCTTGCTATGGGAAGTGCCATGTGGCGATTCCTTTTAATGCCCCTTGTATCTCCACTTTTTCTGTGGTATATTGATCAGGGTGCACTAGAGATGCACTCACGACTGAGTCATATTCCAATCCTGAATCATACAGACACCTTATTTTAGTGCCGTTACATATTACTTCTTCACATGTGGGGGGATGATGAAGGTTTGTCTGACTGTCTGTCAGTTCCTTCCTTCCCTATTCCACTGTTATAAGGCATGCAGCATGATATGGAGGGACTGTCTTACCACATTCCAGTGTATTGTGGTTGTTCATTTTGCACATTTTGTACCACTTTTCTCCCTGTCTGCAGGGTTTCTTATCTTGTACCTGAGGGTTCCTGTCTCTCTGATCAAATTTAGGTTTGTCATAACCTTGTTTGTATCTGTGTTGTTGGTCCCTATTATCATACTCATTCTGGTTTGGGGGTGGCCTACTACTTTCTCCTTGTTTCTTCATAATGCCTGCTATTTCTTTCTGAGCTGCCTGATATCTCTCAGCAACTGTTAAAATCTCCCCAAATCTCTCTGCACCTTGTTCCATAAGAAATTTTCTCATGTCTGGAGGCATAGACTCTCTCACTTGTTCCATCATGACCATTTCTTTTAGGTCCTGACATTTTTCCAGAGCAGTCCACTTCTCCAAATAGGTTTCTAATCTGGCAGAGAATTGGTGGTAGGTTTCTCCAGAAAGTAGCTTAGCATTTCTGAATTTCTTCCTATAAAATTCTGAGTTCTTTTCATATCGAACCAGCAATGCCTGCTTCAAGATTTCATAATCTTCCTGGTCCTCTTTTTCCAAGTTTTGCATAAACTTCATAAGAAACTCCGCTCAGCCCTTGTGATAACTTAAGGCTCCATTTCTCTTTCTCTAGACCATAGTTAGTGGCTAACCTCTCATCATCTCATCATCTCAGCCCGTAACCCGTCATGGGTCGTAGGGGTGCCATGGTGGAAGCATCAGCAGACAGTGTCCTCCACTGCTCTCTATCCTCAGCAATGCGTACAAGTGTGGAAAAACCGTGTCCTGCCCATTCTTTGATGTTATCAGCCCAGGATTTTCTCTGCCTTCCTCTTCTCCGTTTACCTTCGACTGTTCCCTGGAGGATCGTTTTCGAAAGGGAGTCATGACGAGTTACATGCCCAAACCAGGCAAGCTTTCGACGTTTCACTATTGACAAAAGTGGTTCTTGGTGGCCTGCATAGGTGTTTATCTTCTCTCTAACATAGACATTTGTTTTGTGCTCTTTATAGCAAATGCGCAGAATTCTTCTATAACATTTATGCTCGAAAGCCTGAATCCTTCGCTCTGTATCTGCAGTGAGTGTCCAGCCCTCACACCCATACAAGAGAATAGATAATACAAGTGATTTGTATAATTTGATCTTCACAGGAAAACTGATGTTACTTTTCCAGATCACATTCAACCTTGTCATGGCAGCTGAGGCCATCTCAAGTCTTGTCTTGATTTCTTTACTTGATCTTCCATCACTACATATAGTGGACCCAAGATATTTAAAAGTGTTAACTTCTTCTAACGTTTGCCCATTTAACGTAATGTTGGTCGGAACATGTTTCTTATGGCTATTCACCAATATCTTGCTTTTTTCTATATTAATTTCCATCCCATACGTTCTTGTTACTTTCTCCAGTCTAGAGGTAAGGTCTTGAAGTTCTGATTCTGATCCAGCTATCAGATCAATATCATCAGCAAAACGTAGGTTGCACAGAGGTCGGCCTCCAATCGATATGGTTGATTTATAATCATAGAGAGCCTCCTGCATAATATGTTCCAGATATATATTAAAGAGCACTGGTGACAGGATACATCCTTGGCGAACTCCTACAGTTGTTTTGAAAAATTCTCCAATGTCGTTGCTTGCAAAAACAGCACTGCTTGCGTCCTTGTATAGTGCTTCAATGATATCTATGATGTTAGTATCAAAATTGAATTTTCTCATTACTTGCCATAAGCCTTCATGCCAGACTCGATCGAAGGCTTTTGTGAAATCGATGAAGTTATGGTATAAATCGTGTTGATGTTGGAGATGTTTTTCGATAAGTAATCTAATATTGAAGATTTGTTCTGAGGTACTTCTTTTTGGTCTAAAGCCAGCCTGTTCCTCTGACAAGATTTCTTCTGATTTCTGTTTTATTCTGTTCAAAAGTATCCTTAACATCACCTTACTTGGATGACTAATAAGGCTAATGGTTCTGTAGTTCTTGCACATTTTTAGATTTCCTTTCTTTGGAAGCGGTATTACTAATGACTGCGTCCATTCTTTTGGCCATTTTTTTGTACTCCATATCTTCTGGCAAATTGTTGTCATGATTTTTACTATATCTGGTCCTCCATATTTCAAGAGCTCTGCTGGGATATTATCCACACCGGTGACTTCCCTCCTTTCATCGAACATATAGCCTCTTCCACTTCTTCCCGTAATATTGCTGCATTTCCGAGTTCCCTGTTTTCGCACTTAATGTTGTTTAATATGCCTAAGTCAGTGTCAAGTTTACAGTTATATAATTCTTTACAATATTCTGTCCACCTTCTCATTACAGCTGTTTTTTCATTGAGCAGAGCCCCATTGCTATCTTCTATGACAGTTACCCTGGGCTGTTGGGGTTTTGTTAGTTTTCTTAATGTGTCAAAAGCTGCCTTGCTGTTACCTTTTATTAGCCCCGTATTAATGGACTCACATTGATCAGCTACCCATTTTTCTTTGGCCTGTTTCATTTTCTTCCTAATATTTTTATTCACCATACTGTATTGCCATGCTGCTTCAGGAACCTCTTTCTTAACCTTTTTCATTTCCCGCCGTGTATCACATAACTTCAGAATGTCATCTGTAACCCATGGTTTGTTTATTTTCTTTCTTTTACCAAGTATTTCTGTTGCTGATTCAATGAGCACGTCTTTCATGTTCTCTGTGATTGAGTTGATATCATCTTCCAAAAAGTTGAGAGCTGCGAATTTTCCTCCAACAGTTGCCTCAAAGATTCCCGCGATTTCTGGATCTCATACCTACTTAGATAAGACTCAATTTCATCCTCTTTCTCCACAAATGGATCCAAGTGAAAGTTCATAGCTCCATTTGAGGGACCTTGACTTGCACTAGTGTCAGAGGTAGTTGGACTACTTCCATTACCTGTAACATTTCCTTGAAGTTCAAGCTCTTTCAATCTCAATTCATGCTCCCTTTGCAACCTCTTTTCCTCAGCCTATCTTTCAGCAACCTGTCTTCTTTCCTCCCTATCAGCTTCCAGTTTCTTAGCCTCCCTATCAGCTTCTATTTGTAATCTCTTAGATTCAGCTTCTATTTGTAATCTCTTAGCTTCAGCTTCCAGTTGAAGTTTCCTTTCTGTTTCCAACTTCTTATCTTCTCTTTCTATAAACTTGTCACACTCAGTAGTGACATATTGAATAAGTGCCTCCCCACTTAACCCAAACCCCTTTGCCGACTGCACTGTAGCAGATCGAAACTTTGCCAAGTCTGCCATACTCATACAATATTATCTTGCAGACTCTTACACTCTTTTATACACCTATCTAAATATTCAACAACACTAATTAATTAAAAGACTACTGTCAGTGCATCCAGTCACCACAATTTTGTTTTGTACTCAATGGTATTACAAAGTGCTTTATGTAGTTTTTAGTTTTTACTAAAATTTATTTTATTATTAAATGTTACTCCTACTGCTAACTCAGAGGATGTAAGTAGTACTATAAGACAGAATGTCTCAAAGAAAAGACCCCAGGGTGGTAAATGAATTCCGGACGAGCCCCCAGTGTCACGAGAGGGTTGATGTTATTGAAAGAATAAGATATCCTGGACAAAAAGTTGTATCAGATGATACCAGGATAGTGCCAGATAAGAGTCTGGTCTTATAAGAAATACCCCTTCTCTGAAACTATAGACACAACTTTGCTTCCATTCTCAATCGATTTGAATATTTTCACAAGCTTCGCTTTTGCCTCCAGAAAACTACACAGTAGTTCAAACACGTTCTACACACCTTCTAACACACACTGTAATTAATCCATAATATATATATATATATATATATATATATATATATATATATATATATATATATATATATATATATATTCTTTCTTACCCTCAGGCACACACAGTCGAGTTGTTAATGGTTGTAATGGTCTGCTCTCAGATACATAAGGCAAAGGCACTACGCATTAACACTTGTGTTACCGCTCACCGTGATTTTTTTTTAAATGACTGGCCCCATTTCTTTAGCATACACGTTATTTATAGTGTGAGGTCGGGCTTCCGAGGGGTTTCCCTGCTCGCTAATATTTGCATCCGAAATTTTTTTTGTAAAATCTGCCTAGTTGTGCAAATCAGGAAAACTATGATTTTATTTATCTACGTTATTCTTGCAGCGATTTTCTTCATCTAAAGCTTTAAATACGCTCTGTATTATTCTACACCTTCCTTCCTACTAATCTGTTACTTTCCTAAATGCATTTATTTCTATGCGTACTTTAAACAGCCAAATTATGGACTAACCTGTGGCCTAGATGCATTCAACCAAAGATTTCTCCCGTCCTATACTACTGATCGTGAAAGTCTTTGCACAGCCGTGAAGAGCAACATTCCCGTTGTAGAATTAGAGACCTCCTCCAGGTGGTACTTCTTTCCTACTTATATAATTAAATGGCATCCTTCACTCGGTTGCACGGATTAGTCCTAGCCATTTTGTCTGTTCAATGCTTTAGTAAACACGGCAGAACGGTACCTTCTGATTGGTCAGTGTATCAAGCAGTTATCATAAAGTATGGCGCACGGTTTCGTCAGAGTATACAGAAGGACGTGTTGTGAAAACAGACCAACTCACGACAGTCATATTGATGACATGAAATGGATAATAGATAGAGCACATAACATCAACAACATGAAATATGCAGACACCACAATTTTAATAGTATAAAACATAAAGAGACCTCTTTCTTCTACTGTACAGATATCACCAAAAGCACCACCAAAGGTATAGAGTTGAACAGCAAGAAGTCAGAATTAATGATTACACCAAGAGAAGAAAAAAATTCAAGAATGTAAAATGTTTGTAGACACTTTAATTATTTTGGATCTATCATAATGTTATATGGCCGTTGTCTAAATGAAATCTAGGCAATAAATGCAAGGGCAAAATCAGCTTCAACTACAAGAAAAGCATTCCTACTAGCAAAAACAGACCTGTCATCCATCATCAGCAAGGATGTACCTTCAAGTATCATGCCTGGTGGCGTAGGCAACTATTTCTCTCCACAACTTCCTGTCTCCAGTACTATTTATCAATTCTGTTGTCGACTTCTTTCCATGTCACGATGTCAAACTATCCAGTATCCTCTCTCATTTGTCGTCCTGTATCTTTTTTTCCTTCAATCTTTCCTGTTGCGATGACATACTCCAGCTTCCTTCTGCTTATAACATGCCCAAAGAAAGTGAAATGCTTCCTTCTAACATGAGGAATAAGCTTCCTTTGTGCATTGGCCTCTCTCAGGACATCCTCACTACTCTTTTTAGCTGTCCATGGTATTTTTAACATTCTTCTGTAAAACCACATCTATGAGGCCTCTAGTGGTATACCTACTTTTTTTAAACGAATTGTCCATGATTCAGGCTTGGTTCTATATAGCACAGAAGAACTCTCTTTCTCACTTCCACTGACAAAGAGTTGTTGCATAAAATACTTTTCATTTTATAGAATGCTGCTTTTGCCTGGGCTATTCTATTTTTCACTTCTGAGATGTACGAATATATTTGATCCAATGAAATTAATGTGCCTAGGTATTTGAATCCATTGACTTGTTTTAAAAACTGTTCCATTTACTTTGATTATGCATTCTGGAGGAGTCATTTTCTTCGAGATGACTATTACTTCTGTCTGTTTTGCTATTAAGGTTAAGGCCTTTATTTTCACTTTCAGTCATTATTTCATCAATCATTCCCTGCAACTCCTTTTCACTTTTTGCTATTAAGACTGTATCATCAGCGTTATGTCAAGTTGTTTATATTGTGTCCACCAACTGACATTCCTGGCATGTCCTCTATGGATCGTATAATATTTTCACTGTACAGATTGAACAGATCTGGTGACAGCAGGCATTCCTGTTGACACCCTTTGTTACCTTTTGGAATGTGCCTATTTGGTTGCTAATTTTATAGCAGTTTGTTGCCGATACATGTTCTTTATTATTCTCAGGTCCTTACCATAGATGCTTATGATTTCTAACATTTTTATAATTTCCTCATGATTCACTTTGTCAAATGCCTTAATGTAGTCTTTATATAAAGCACAAATATAGACTTGTTTTTACTTCTATGGTTCTTTCTATTAATGTTCTTATAATATAAGTAGTATTGTTTGTGCCTTTACCTTCTACAAACCCACACTGTTCATCACTAATTTCTGGTTTTATTCTATTTCTCACTTTTTCTCATGATAATTCTTAACAATATTTTGGTCACATGGCTCAAGAGACTAACTGTGCGATGTTCTTCACATTCCATGGCTCCAGGTTTATTAGGCAAAGCTATGAATATGGACTTCAGTAGATCACCAGGTATGTGACCACCTCTGTAGATGTCATTCAACAGTTTTATTATCACATCTACTCCAAATTCTCCCCAAGCTTCTAAATCCTCTACTGTCCTCTATCTGGCCCAGGCGCTTTCTTTTTTTGTCATGTGGCTCATGGCATCATCAACTTCCGCCATGGTATTGGTGGTCCTTGACAGTAGTCTTGGATGTTCAAATCTGATCCTTCAGTTCCTTCATGTTTTCTGTCAATCTTTCTACCATTTTCTCTTGACCTGTTAATTATGTTCCTCCTTTTAATCTCAAAGACAGTATCTGTCTGTGTCCTTCTGCCAGTTAAATCATGTATTTCCTTGTACACAGATGTTGCCTCTGTTCTAAGCTGCATCTCAAGCTCTTTGCACCTGTGATTTAGCCATGTTTATTTTGATGTTTATCTTCAGTCATTCTTATTCTCTTGTTGATTTCTGCTTCTCAACCGCCATCTTATTATTCATCAGGAATTACTCACTGTTTATAGACACCAAAAAGAGGCATGAGACAAGTGTGCTGTCCCCCTGCATATTTAATATCTACACAGAAACAGTTTTCAAACAGATACAGGAAATGCAAGGCTTAAACATTGGTGGAAGATCAATAAACAACCTTATATATGCAGATGATACAGTTTTGTTAGCTGAAAGTGAACATGACTAGTGAAGCATATAAACAACTGAATGTGAACTTGGACATTAACATTGAGAAAGCGAAAGCTATAATAGTTAGCAAAATAGCTATAATAGTTAGCAAAACGGATGATAAGCCCACATTAAAGATAAGAGTAAATTGGGAAATCCTGGAACATGTCAAGATTTTCTTTAACTTGGTAATATTATAACAGAAGATGGCAGATGTGAAACAGGAACCAAGATGGGAATAGGGATGGCCAAAGCTACATTCAACAACATGAGACAAATACTAACATCTAAACAACATGAGACAAATACTGACATCTAAACAACATGAGACAAATACTAACACCTGAACAACATGAGACAAATACTAACATCTAAACAACATGAGACAAATACTAACATCTAAACAACATGAGACAAATACTAACATCTAAACAACATGAAACAAATACTAACATCTAAACAACATGAGACAAATAATAACATCTAAACAACATGAGACAAATACTAACATCTAAACAACATGAGACAAATACTAACATCTAAACAACATGAGACAAATACTAACATCTAAACAACATGAGACAATTACTAACATCTAAACAACATGAGACAAATACTAACATCTAAACAACATGAGACAAATACTGACATCTAAACAACATGAGACAAATACTGACATCTAAACTACATGAGACAATTACTGACATCTAAACAACATGAGACAAATACTAACATCTAAACAACATGAGACAAATACTAACATCTAAACAACATGAGACAAATACTAACATCTAAACAACATGAGACAAATACTAACATCTAAACAACATGAGACAAATACTGACATCTAAACAACATGAGACAAATACTGACATCTAAACTACATGAGACAATTACTGACTTCTAAACAACATGAGACAAATACTAACATCTAAACAACATGAGACAAATACTAACATCTAAACAACATGAGACAAATACTAACATCTAAACAACATGAGACAATTACTAACATCTAAACAACATGAGACAAATACTAACATCTAAACAACATGAGACAAATACTGACATCTAAACAACATGAGACAAATACTGACATCTAAACTACATGAGACAATTACTGACATCTAAACAACATGAGACAAATACTAACATCTAAACAACATGAGACAAATACTAACATCTAAACAACATGAGACAAATACTAACATCTAAACAACATGAGACAAATACTAACACCTGAACAACATGAGACAAATACTAACATCTAAACAACATGAGACAAATACTAACATCTAAACAACATGAGACAAATACTAACATCTAAACAACATGAAACAAATACTAACATCTAAACAACATGAGACAAATAATAACATCTAAACAACATGAGACAAATACTAACATCTAAACAACATGAGACAAATACTAACATCTAAACAACATGAGACAAATACTAACATCTAAACAACATGAGACAATTACTAACATCTAAACAACATGAGACAAATACTAACATCTAAACAACATGAGACAAATACTGACATCTAAACAACATGAGACAAATACTGACATCTAAACTACATGAGACAATTACTGACATCTAAACAACATGAGACAAATACTAACATCTAAACAACATGAGACAAATACTAACATCTAAACAACATGAGACAAATACTAACATCTAAACAACATGAGACAAATACTAACATCTAAACAACATGAGACAAATACTGACATCTAAACAACATGAGACAAATACTGACATCTAAACTACATGAGACAATTACTGACTTCTAAACAACATGAGACAAATACTAACATCTAAACAACATGAGACAAATACTAACATCTAAACAACATGAGACAAATACTAACATCTAAACAACATGAGACAAATACTAACATCTAAACAACATGAGACAAATACTAACATCTAAACAACATGAGACAAATACTAACATCTAAACAACATGAGACAAATACTGACATCTAAACAACATGAGACAAATACTGACATCTAAACTACATGAGACAATTACTGACATCTAAACAACATGAGACAAATACTAACATCTAAACAACATGAGACAAATACTAACATCTAAACAACATGAGACAAATACTAACATCTTTTTTTTTTTTTTTTTTTTTTTTATTTCTTGTACAGAGACAGGTGTCCCTCGCCATTCAGGCAAATACTCGCCGATTTCGGAGGTATCCATTGCAGCCATACTAACATCTAACTCACAAATTAAAACTAAGAATCATTAAATATTATATATATTCTTCATTACTGAAAGGTGTAGAAACATGGACAATGAACAATCAATTGGAAGAAAGAATTGAGGCCCTTGAGATGTGGATATATAGAATATGGGGCACGTCTCAGGGAAAGAGAAGAAAACAAATAAAAAGGTCCTAGAAAACCTAGGAATGAAAGCTGAATAATGAAGGTTATCAAAATTAGCTAAAATATTTTGGCCATGTAAAAAGACATAACACTTTAATGAAGACAATGACAGAAGGAAGAGTTGAAGGCAAACATGCAAGATGAAGACAGGGTTATAAGTGGCACGATAACATTAAGTAATGTAAAAGGTAAAGGTAAAGGAACCCGTTACACGCCCATTGAGGCATATTGGGAATATGGTGTTAGGCCCATATTATCTTGACCGTCGGCACACGAGGGGTGATGTGGTCGGCATCACGCCGGCCGCCTTAACCTTCCCAGAGTAGCTCTGGTACCCATTTGGGGCTGGGTCGACCCAGGAGCCGTTTGTGGCCTAAAAATTTTCCGCCTCATCTGGGGATCGAACCATAGACCACTGCGCTAGGAAGCCAGTGCACTAACCACTATGCTACCGCGGCTCCTATTAAGTAATGTGCTGACCATTTAAGGTGACCAACAGTGAAATATAAGACAGATTGACATCATCAATAACGCAGTGAGAGAAAATGTTGGAACAAAGACTTGCATGGAACAATTAAAGTAACAACATAAGTTAACTCCCCTGTATAGTTCTCTGAGAAGACAAAGACATAGCGGGGCTTCTACAACGTCGGGCAAGTCATGAGGTGCAGCTACAGCGAGGTCGTGCAACAGGCTAACAAACTCGTCCTGTAAAACAAATTGCTACGGAAACTACAGCTACAAGAGCATAAGGATGTTTTTGTGCATGGTTTCCAGGGACCAGCGACAGTGATAGATCTTTGCTCTCTAAGCACCACTGTCCGTAACAAAATTCATGTCAAACCTTCCTGTCCTGTGTCATTCGTTTAAGGTCTTTCGTGTTTTCTTCAACCCCTTCATGCTTAACTCTAGTTCTCCGTGTGCTTTTCTGTACACATTCACCGTTCTTATCAACCATATCACATTTTCAGCATGCTGGAATATGAGAAAGTAATAGAAAGACCAATAATAAATAGATCGAAGGAGTAGTAACAGCTTATACAATGAGAGGGTGGGCCATCAGTCAGTCCAGGAAATGTCCAAGGCGGACTTCAATTGAATCTTCCCATGAAAAAAAAAAAAAAAAATGTAAGTAAGAAAATTAATCGCACTAGAAACTTTCAGCCAAATCTTGCGAAGTGAGTAATACAGATGCAACGACCAACGCCACTCTCAACATGCAACGTATGTCTTTGTGTGCTAAGTTTAACCTGCTCCTTGCAAGCGGTAGCAACACCAAAATAAAAACACGCGAGTACAGTTTGGCCTGGTTCCTGAGTGCTAAATATATCAGCTAATGTGCGTCTTTAACTTTCAGAAGTTGGGCATCAGAGGTTGTGTGCGATTCGGTAGTTAGCACATCAGACTGATCTATCTCAACCAGCCGTGCTTGTTCCCTGCGACGTATGTGGTAGCTTGTAGTGATCTATCTCTTACACGGAGAAAAGGTAGAAGATTCTGTAGGCCCCCGCTTCAGTTACCAATTCATGTCTTATAATACCGGAAAATTAGATACCCGTCAGGCGCACACAGAACAATACAGGTACTCCCATAACACGATATTGCCGTAGTGGAGTGAAGTGTTAGAGACTACCACCAGAGGCGTTCCTAAAGTTTTTGGCACCCGAAGCGGATCCTACTTTTAGCACCCCCTCCTTATGACGGAACACACTTTCAAGTATATGTTTTAGCAGTAAGTACTGTCATAATAGTGTCCGACGGCACCTCCTTCCTGGCTGCCACCCGGGGCGGACCGCCCCCTCACACCCCCTTTAGTACGCCACTGGACTACACTATACTACGTCCAGCTTTATGAGGTGGGATGACTAGTTCCCTACCTCATGGCTTCTTAACTCAAGAGCAGAGTCAGGTACCCCTTCACAGCTGGGTAGACTGGAGCGTGACGCTACAAGGTTGCGATCCCGGAACCCTGGTAACTTTGCCGTTTAGCCAGTCGGACACTCTCACATAACAATACAGATACCAAGCCACGATGTCTTTTATATTTGGACACACGCCTTAATACAACCGACGGCCTATATGTCTAGGTTGAACGGGGCGCTACTCGAAAAAACGCTTCTTTAAAGATGCAAATAACCCCCTCCATCATCACCTAAAAATTAGAATTTAAAAAAATTTAAAAAAAAAGTACTGCAGAACGCCTTGGGCTGACATAATAAACAAGGTGGCAAGGACTATCCCCATATTACTAATTGTCTGTGAAACGTCTGTAGCGAACAGTGAACCTATCCGGCCGGCTTTTTGAGAAAAAGCAGAAAAGGTATGCATTGCTCAGTGAAAGCTAATTTAAACACCCATTAAAAGAGCACGCAGGTCTTATTATAATTTCAAATTTATTGACCATTGACCATAAGTCATAATAAGTTTAACTACAAAGATCACATGACGTTGAAATAGAATGGACTAATAAAATAACAACAGGAGAAATAGTACCGCCTTCAGGACATGCAGTGGAAAGCGCACAACATAATTAATTCCCTTCATATTTTTGGCGGGTTATCTGCTCGCTATTATAAGGTAATAAGGTGAATAGTTAACAGAAATGAAGAACCACGTGACTGCCTTGCCGAAAATAAAATATCGTATCGAATATCTAAATATATTGATGTGACGGCAGATCTATTTATAAGCAAACGGTTCTGTTGACACTTCTATAAATATTTATTAAAGGAACATCTGTACAGTGTTGCAATCAACTAAAAAACATCTGAATGGATATGGGTTTTACATGTATTGATACACCGACTTTTAGTATAACTTTTTAAATCAGTGACATGTACACTGAAGTAAACAGGAAAAAAATGGGAGATAACGGAAAATATCCAGAAGATCATCATCATCAGCTGCCATCTCCACAACGAAGATTGGCTGTAATGGATCTCCAACGTCTTCTGTCTCTTGTCTTGGTGGTGCACTCTGATAGACTCTTTCCTGTCCATCTCTTGATGTTATCTTCCCACTTATAGCGATGTCTTCCCCGTGCACGTTTGCCTTCAACTCTCCCTTCTATTATGGTCTTCTGCAAGGTGTTGTGCCTTTTTATGTGGCCAAAGTACTTTAGCTGCCGAACTTTGATCTCCCTCATTAGTTCTCTTTTCACACCTAGATTTTCTAGGACCTCCTTATTTGTTTTCTTCTCTTTCCATGAGATGCGCCCCATTCTTCTATATATCCACATTTCAAGAGCCTCAATTCTTTCTTCCAATTGCTTATTCATCGTCCATGTTTCTACACCATACAGTAATGCAGAATATATATAACACTTTATGATTCTCAGTTTTAATTTGTGAGATAATCCAAAAGATACACCCTAACATAAATATGGGATGAATGAAACATAAATATGAAAAGAAACGAATACATGGCAAATGAAGCGTGTAATAAGCGGTCTAAGCGTTCCAGGAATCTAATGCATGGACTAATGTATGCACTTTTCTGAACACACATCACCATTACACAATTTGTAAATTAGTGAAAAAGGCTTAGATTTACAACAGCCAAGGCAGGGCATGTTTTTACATTCTTCATTCAATTTTGGAAATGCTAAAAACAATGTCTCACGCAAGATTCCTCTACAATACTTCTGCAAATCCAAAAATAAGAATCTTCAACTCAAATGTCAAGGCAGCCCTAATGTTTGGTTTGGTTGGGTTTGAAGGACTGTCTTCATTGCATCAGTGCTCCGATCTCCTACCTTAGATCCGTGTTCAACTTGCACACGGGACTTCCTATTTTTTCGCCTTATCCGAGAAAGTTAGGCATCCGATCTCACTACCCAGGAGACCAGGGGGAAGTATGACATCATTAGGACCACAGGTTCTGAAAAAAATTTCATAAATTATATTCCCTCTACAAGGAATCGAACCCGGTACCTTTAGATTTTGAGGTGGACACCATACCTGTTAGCCCCTACTACCCCAAAGCCCTAATCTATGGCTCTGAAACATAAAAAAGAAAAAAGAAAAACAACAAACAAGAAGTTACAGACTTTCTTAAATGTGCACCTGTAGAATAGAGAGATTGAAATGGTCAGACAAGGCCACCAACGTGGATGACAAGAACCAGACAAGTGCCAGTGGATCAAAAGTTGAGAAGAAGATGCTAGCGATGGATATTACACACATTGAGGAAACATGTTGATAGCATTACAAGGCAGTTCTTGATCTGGAATTCCCAGGGCAAGAAAATTAGTCAGACCAAAGACCACCCCGAGTAAAGAGCTAGAGTCAGTACTCTTTAGCTCCCCGAGGAGCATAAGCCTTCAACAAACACATGCCAAGTCTTCTTGTCCTGTGCCATCCGCTCAAGTTCTTTCCATCTTTTCCTCATCCTTTTCACCTCTGTATCCAGTTCTCTTCTCCATGTGTTTTTTGGTCTACCTCTGCCTCTCTTTCCCTGTGGATTAAAGAACAAGGACTGCCTTGTAATGCTATCATCAGGTTTCCTCAATTTGTGTCCTATCCATCCTGGCACTTGTCTGGTTCTTGTCATCAATTCCACATTTGTGACTTTGTCATAGAAGGAAAAAGATAAAGAGGACGATAAAGAGAGCAAATACTGGACAGTTTGACATCATGGCTTGGAAATAAGTCAACAACAGAACTGATAAATAATACAGCAGACAGGACGTTGTGGAGATACATGATCGCTTACGATACCAACATGGTACTTGAAGATGATCTCAGAATTATAAGGCGGCAATTGTGACCGATTCTTCTTCTTCTTCTTCTTCCTCGTTCGCCCTGAAAAGGACGGTGGTTGCGTTGTGTCTGTTTACGCCTAAGCTGTGATATCTGCACCTTTCGGTCGACACATCCGACTTCTGCACGACATTTTTTAGGACCGGGTTTGCCTTCCCATTGCGATCCGTGCTCGCTCAGCCAGCCTGCACTGCTGCAGACTGTTTCCAGGACCACCACGTGGAGGTGGAGCACGTTCGACCGATTCAATTCCTCGCTGCCTTTGCCTCTAAATCAAGAGCTGATTGAAGTACTCATTTACAGCTAGATAGATTGGCGCGTAACGCTACCTGATCTCAAACCTGGTAACTTCGTTTCCAGAAGCAAGTGTTCTATCCACTCTTGACACTTGCACAAGTAGGCAGAGAAAGTAAAAGTAAACGTAAAAAATTTAAATACACTGTTTTTTTATTTTTTATTTAAGAACTGAGATTTAAAAAAAAAATAAAAACCCAAGACCTACTGGCGTTTCGGACCATCATCAGCATTTACTTACATCAAATAACTGAGAGCGGATGGCCAGAAAACGGACTCCAGAGAAGAATTATGAAGAATGTAGCGAAGTATCAAACAGTACCACACAAATAAACCTGCCAGGCATTGAACTATAACCCACCAGGCAAAGAGTAAGAAAGGAGGGCTGCTTACAACGTAGCCGCAAAATATGAATATTGAACAGTCCATCTCTTCAACTCGCGGAAATAGGAAAAACAATGTTCATGGAGGCTACAAAGGTGGGTCTATGACCCTCTGTATGCGAAGAGGATGTAAAGCTTCCCGACTTCGGGAGACCCCGTGAGTACATCACTGCCACTGGAAACAATAAAAATGAGTATACCATTGCCACAACATTTAACAGCTAAATGTGAACAAATACTCTATTATTTTGTTTATTCGAGGCTTCTCCTTCAGCTATCTTTATGAGATACTCTTCCTCCCATTATGTTGGTATTTCCATTGCAAGGTTTTATCAAGCATTTGAATTACTTTTTTTTCTATTTTGATTTACTCTTTCTTTTAATTCTGGAAAAAAATTCCACGTTCAACCCTAAATCGGTTATAATAATTAATGTGAAACCCCAATGTAATGCTGCTAGAGGGCGTCACGGCTGCCAAAGAGGTAAACGTCGATTATATTTGATGAATTTTATTTTTAATACAAGTTAACTCTTATGTGTATAAATGTAATATTCATTTGAATTATGTTTTTAGAACTGCATTTCAAAACGGATAACTGTAGATTTATTGTATTTTAAAATAATAAATAAAAAAGCATTAGTAAAATGTCACAGAAATACATTTGATTATGGGTTCTTTTGTTGTTCTTTTTTTTTTTATTTGCGGTCTGATGGCCTTCCTTGGAAAACGAGGAGTAAATTACAAAGAAATAGACAAAAAATTAAAATTCTCTTTCAAAACACTACAAACATTTAAAGTGGCTTCCATCAGAATCAATGAAACGAGTTCCAAGCAAGGTTCTCAATCTTCTAACTGTACTGCAGAGGCTGAAATGTTAAGACGCTGGCTTTAATTCTCTCCCCCCCCCCCCCCCCTTTTCCCCGCGATTGTTGACGAGTAAACTTGCACGTTATGGAATGTAGAGACTATTGTTAGAACTGAGTATTAAATTTATTTTTGACCTGTTTAATAATAACGTCTGTTCTTGACCTTTATTCCAGATTGGGTAATGCTGATTTTTGTGTGACACCTGTATTCACACTTTGTCTCTTACACGATCTGTATTATTCTCCTTTCTCTTCATTCGCTATCTTATTATATCCACATATATCTTGAACCGCGCATGTATCTACTGTTCTCTCAAGGTGTTGACATTGTAGTTGTTTTTTCATTACTGATTCGGGGAATCTGTCTAACTCTCTGTTTGTATGGTTCTTTAAGGCATTTACGCCTGACGGGACATCTGTAGCATAATCCTTGTTTTTCTCCAGTGGTTATGTCAGCTGGTTTTTTTTAGTGCTTCTGCCTTAGTTTTGAAGTAATCTGAGAATTTTCCAGGGACACTGATATATGGATTTCCTGCCCACCCATTAATTGTGTGTACACGCTTTTAAATTATTGTTTTATAGCTCTTGTTGTTGTTTGGTCTTTATATACGTGAGTCCATTCAGTGGCTGGGTCTTTCTAATGTATTCTGTAGCAACGAGGGGCGTTCAGAAAGTAATGCACCACATCGTTTTTCTCAGCTAATAATGAAGATAGAAGCATGACATTTTGCACACTTCAAATATGGCATGTGCCAATTGTGTGCACCAAATTGCATTGCAACCGTCCAAATAATACGGCTGCCCTAAACCGTTAAAGTTGAGCGTGTTAGCAACTTGCGTTATAAACAGCGAATTGTGATAGAATTTCTCGTTGCAGAGAAGGAAACTGTTGTGAATATTCACAAGCGTCTATGTGATGTGTATGGAAGTTTTGCAGTCGACAGGAGTACAGTCAGTCGCTGGGTTCAGAGAATCAAAGAATCAGGAAGTGGAGATACGGAGCTGCTTGATCGGCCGCGCTGTGGACGTCCTGACACAGCCACCAACGCAGAAATGTTGAAATGCGCTGAGGACATTATTCTTACTGATAGGCGAATCACTACTCAACAATTGGCCTTACAGCTGTCAGTCAGTATTGGTAGTGCAAATGCAGTTATAAAAACTCTCGGATTTTCTAAGGTTTGCGCAAGATGGGTTCCTTGAAGTCTCACAAATGACCACCGATTGCAAAGGAAAGCAATTTCGTCTGAATTGTTGGAGCGTTTCAATGCTGATGGAGAGAACTTTTTGGCTAAGATCGTTACAGGTGACGAAACCTGGGCACATCATTTTGAACCTGAGGCAAAAAGACAGTCAATGGAGTGGCATCATCCGCAATCACCAAGAAGAAAGAAATTCAAGACAATTCCTTCAGCTGGAAAGGTCATGATCACTGTCTTTTGGGACATTGAAGGTGTGATTCTTGTGGACGTTATGCCAAGAGGAGAGACAATCAATTCGCAAGCTTACATTAAGACATTGAAAAAACTCAATCAACGTTTTCGCAAAGTTCGGCCGCACAAGAATCCAGCAGACCTGCTTCTCCTTCAGGACAATGCGCGCCCTCACACAAGTCTGGTAACACGGGAAGCAATCACCAAATTGGGTTGGACTGTACTACCCCATCCACCCTATAGTCCCGATTTGGCACCCTCTGATTTTCATCTATTTGGTCCACTTAAAGATGCACTCCGTGGGACAAGGTTTGAAGATGATTAAGGAGTGATTCATGCAGCGAAGTAATGGCTACATGATCAAGACAAAATCTGGTACGGGCTAGGAATACATGCACTTGTTTCGCGCTGGCATAAAGCCGTACAAGTTGATGGGGATTATGTTGAATAATACCGATGTTTACATGACATATCCATGTATATTGTGTATAAATTTCATGCTTTTTTAATAAACAGCTCCTGAGAAAAACGATGTGGTGCATTACTGTCTGAACGCCCCTCGTATATGTTTCTTCTCTTCATCTATCTGGCTGCCGTTTTTCAATAATTTCTGGTATGATGTCAATCAACTCTGGGATTCGTGTTCTCCACCACGCTGGGAACGTGCATCTAATCTTTAAGGGCTTTGTCTTTGTCTATGCAAGGTCTGGCACAATAGGGATTTTTTTTTTTTTTTTTTTTTTGACCAGATCATTTCAGTGCGTCATTCATTGGGCGGTTTTTGAGACTTGAATTTTTCTACCTACTGTACTATTCTGTTGTCTCTTCTGTTAGTCATAGACTGGAGTGTTTTATCTTGTTCATATCATTTAATTGAGCTTATTTCATAGCTTGTGATTGTTCACGGAGCCATTGTTTGACAATGTGAAAATTGTGTGTGTTACTATCTTCTCATTTTTGTAAAAGTAATCATTCTTGTGTCCATTTATTTAGTTTGCTAAGGCTTTCTACATCCTGCTGTTTACTATTTTTAAATTCTCGTCTGCTACCAATAACATCAATTCATTAGCGTATAGCTAGTTAGCTGCGGACCTTCTTTTCTATTTTATATCCACAATGTTATTGACAGAATAGTGATGGTGTGTGATATCACGCTGCCCTGGGGTACTTCTTTTTCTTATTTCCAATATGTGGCTTAGATGCCCTTGTATTTACAAGTTGAAAGCAGCAACCAAGGTAGTGTGGGTTCAATTCTCTGCACAAGACAACAGGAGGCTGACACTTGGGAGTCATGACCCAAGTGGGCCCGCCTCCCTTATAGGGTAAAGGAGATTAAGGGGCCGAAACACTTGATCGATGGGGGGACATCTTCTGATGATCAGATTGCCTCCTGTTGTATAGCTCTGTATAGAGTTTCCTATCATGCATTCTGACATGTCGATTCTGAAAGAAGGGGTTTAACCATCTGTACAACTGCCTACAGACTCCATATTGGAGTAGATTTTGCTGTATCCCAGCACTCTACAGGTTACTACATGCTTTACCCATGTCTACCTAAACGGCCAGTGTGTGTTTCTTTTCTCGAAATGCATATTCCATATCGTGTGCGACACATGTTATCCAGTTCTCTTTTGGCCTGTATTGTCTAAAACAGCATGTTGGGTTTAATCGATTACAGTCTTTCAAGGTGCTACATAGGCCTAGTATTTAATAGTTGTTCACCAATATCCCCGTGCAACAAAGTTAGCTGATGAGTTTGTAGCTTTTAAACTTTTGTTCTGATTTTTAAGGTTTTAGTACAGAGGTCACAGTTGCTTCTTTCCATATTTTTGTGCCGCTATACTTTTTCTTTTCAGTTTACATTATGATTTCCAGAAGTTTCTTACTTATTTTGTGTTCCAATATGTTTTAACAATTCATGGGTGATTCCATTCTTTTTCTGGAGATGTTTTCTTTTACAGTTGCCCTAGCTCATTTTCAATCTTGTGCAACGTAAATTTTGCCATCATGTACTCTTTAATTACATTTAAAGTTTATCCTTTTGATTTAAAAAAAAATCTTCTTGCATACACCTGTACATTCTTTCATTTATATTCGTTTTGTTAGCTGTGCTGTATTTTTCAATGACTACGTTTGCTGCACTCTTTCCGGTTTCAGTGTTTAATTTTCTTTTAGTGTTATGCTTGATATTCTTATGTCTTCGCCGTTCAATGGTTTCGGAATTTTGCACAGTTTCGTTCCATTTTTGTCCAACTGTATATTTCAGTTTTTTTCTTACCAATGTGTATGCTGTTTGGTTCATGGCCTTTCTATACAATTATGTGACTTTCAGTTGGATATTGCTTTCCGGGGGTCGGTTTACTTGTTCTTTCTTTGACAGTTGATAGCTCTTCCTCAAGTTCTTCTGTCCAGTACGTTTTGTGGGTGTATTTTCCTGGCTCCTCCAGAAATTGATTTCTTTGCTTCTTTCATAATGGCTCTATCTATCGTTTCCACATCTATTTACACTTTTTGTGATCTGTGTTGACATCTTTGCAGTAATTCTTAGTTCTGTGCCCGCCATGGGGTTTCGAACCTGCCAACTTTGTCTCGAGAAGCAAGTGCTTTAACCAAAACTCGTATTTAATTGTATCATGTATTTTTCTGTGTGTTTTAATGTATATAATATTATGTCTTTATCAAGATAAAGCTGCACCGGCAAAGTCTTCAGGTTTTTCACATTCTTTAGATGTGACCCCTGGGCAAACTGTCCATACTAGGGTTTTAATTAACCAAGCATAAATGGCATAGCATTATTGCGAACGTTAAGTTGTACAAGGACCCCTTTGACGAACCATATTTTCCCCTCCATGTTGTTTTTTGCCAGTCACACGAATGTCAGCCACGAGAAAATATACTTTCTACAGTGGCATATTTTTTGAGGTGTGGGCTCTTTTGGTTGGGGGAAGGGGGGAGTTGCTATTAGTGGGGCTCAATCTGGGAAGCTTCCACAATGCGGGACTTTGTTATAATATGACCTAAGTTATGCGTCTTATGTATGAACAACAGAGAAATGCAATATTAGATTATTTACAGGCATGCAATTCATTCACAACTGTGGAACAGGTGTTGAGAATAGATAGACCCAGAGAATTGCACAATATAGTAAAACAGTATATAACAAGAACTAAAATTAATGTATAAGGATCAATGATGGTGTGAGGGAAAGGGGTAGTCTGATGGGGTGCTTGTGTGGCTGATAGCAGATGACACACTCTGGCTTTCTCACCCCTTGTCACCTTGTTAACAACAGGGCAGTTATGAGAGACTTCATTTTAGTTTTTTGTTTGTTTGTTTGTTTTTTTATTCGTTTGTTTTTTTATTTTTATTGTTTGTTTGTTTCTTGGAAAGAGGAGGTCACACAGAAAAACAGTCACACATATTTAGTTTTGATTTACTTTATTTGGACTGAGTGGAGGGAGGAAGAAGGTACTATATTTAGATATTGGAAATCTGACTTTATTTTCTTGAATTAAAACACCATATGTCCTAATTATAACCCATCAAGGTTGAACGGGATACTTTATAATTAAAAAAAAGTATCATGTTGTTTACTAGGCGAATAAACACCTTTCTAAACGAGCATGTAATCACTGTCAAACAAGAGCAGTTCTGAGCCTTACAGAACATGCTAGGAAAAAAAACGGTCATGGGGAGGAAACGAGAACTACAATCCTGAAACCTCCCTGTCGGTACGCCACTGCTTTCTACGTTGTGAGCATAATGACTCAGTGTTACTCTATGACACAATCTGCAATTTTCAGAAGCATCCGAGATGGACTTTCAATTCTAAAGCACACTCAGGTAAAACTTCACCTACATAAAATGAACTTGAAATTGTGATGGGATGTGATAAAATAATGATTAAAAAGTCACTAAAAGACAGAAAAATACGGAAATACTACAGCAGGATTATGACTCATACACAAAACTACCATCTAACCCACATAAATACACAAGACATGAGTAATCTCAACTACTTGATAAGAAAACACACCAGCAAGCAAGAATAACTATCGGCTAACTTTGATAAATCCTGAAATAGGAAATTATGTGCAGGCATTGTTCCATGTAGGTCCGGGGTGGAGAGGTGGAGGGGTGGTGGGTACCTGGTGAGGCAAAGAAAGAATAGAACTACTCCTCCCTCAGGCATGTCGTACAAGGCCACTAATATAAGCATGTGCATGGGGTTGGCAACATCATCATGTAAAAAAATTGCTACAGAACCCATCACTGTAAGAGCATGTGATTCCTTGCGCAGGCTTCCTGCAAAGGGACAAGCTGTAGAGGTAAGCTCCATGCTCCGTATGGAGCTAAAGGAAAAAATTATGTATTAATTTTTATTGTCCTTTATACACCTAGATGTCTTGTCAGAAAGTGTGTATTTTTCATAAGTCTAGTATACATAGACGTGTGAGTCCTACCAGAAAGTTAATATTTTACTAAGGTCTCGTGCAGCAAGTCTCGTATAAAAGTGCACATTTTAGTGACTTTTATACACACAGATTCCCAGTCAAAAAGTGTGTATTTTACAGAGGCTCCCTATGAACACGCGTAAATCATATCAGACAGATAATGCATGCCTATATATGTTACTTACAACCTAAGGACACCTTATCTAACATGACAAATACATTTTACTTACGACCTATGTACACACTTTATAACATGACAAGTGCATTTTACTTACGACCTACGTAGGCCTACACCTTAATTAACATGACAAATATATTTTACTTACGACCTACGTACAGCATAATTAACACGACAAATACATTTTACTTACGACATATGTATACCTTATTTACCATGACAAATGCATTTTACTTACGACCTATGTACATCTTATCTATCACGAAAAATACATATTTTACTAGTGACATCTATCTGTCCCGTCAGAAAATACACAATGGCTTTCGAGACTATTCCAGAAAGAAAGTAATGCTCCTGCAAACACTGGAACCTTCCTAAATCCTAATGTGCAAAAATCCATGAAGGTGAGAACTTAAAAAACAAAATGTGCAGCTTCGCAACGAGGCTCTATTCCACGCAACACAATAATTATACATCCATCTACACAATTCACAAGTTTCTAAACACTATCTTGGACAGTAAATAAAACCACATAACAAGTATTAAGGCAGTTTTTGCCGGACAAGGGCATACCTTGGCGCCATTAAGGGCATATCTAGAGTTATAAGCAGGCATTCTCTTCCATTCTTTATTGCCCCCTGTCACCCTATGCCCATCTACTCTCATCACTTCTGACGCTAGCTAGACTTCTACTGCAAGCAGCAGCTCGGCACCGTTCGAGGTGAGTGCGCACCAGCCTGTATCTACAATCTCTCTCTCTCTCTTTGCCAGATTCCAGGCCACCACAAGGTACGGTTTCCCTGCCTCTATCGCCCCCAGCAGGAGCTGTTTAAGGTGAGAGAAGAAGTTTACGAAACATTCGCGCTTGTTTTAAGCTTGTACTCTGCATTACTGGAACTCGCCTTGCTCAAGCTCGTGATTGAACACACCCGCTACCGTGAAAATAAGGAATGTGAGACCCGACATCGTGTGAGGATGGGGGTGATGGGAAGTATAATTAGAGGGGTTTACAGTAAGGGAAACAGAAGCTAAAGCTGGCCTATGTGGAACTAACCCTTCAAAAACCAAATCTGGATCATGCCACAATTGCTGGACATTTACGGCCAGAGTGTGGCAAATTTAAATAGGAGGGGTTTACGGTAAGGTGAAAAGAGGCTAAAGCTAACCTGAGAGAAACCTCAACCCTTCAAAAACAAATGTGGATGATGCCACAATTGCAGGACCGTTGACGGCCTTACAAAGTTATTTCAGGACCTGGTTTAAAATACATGATACATAAACTTCAACTGTGATATGATGTGGTTTGAGATATGGAACATTGACTTGCTTTCTTCTTCTGCAAATACCATACTGTGACGTGATTGTCTTCGATGCTCCACATTAGTGATCCAACAAGGGCCAAACTTAGAGCATAATGATGAGGGTCTTCTAAGGTATCCAACCTGCGTTCAAAATTCCTCTTGGCAGAGATATAAATAGAAGAATGATGCTAGTACTTTGGGGAGCCTCACAGAAATTTAAAGAAACGCAGGTATAACATCTGAGATCATCTAAGCTGTCATGAACTTATTATTCTCCCGCCCCTTCAGTGAGGTAATATATTTTCGATTATATTTCTGAGCCCACAACTGAAGGTGATTCAGCAACTATTAATCTAACAGATCTACTATATATATATATATATATATATATATATATATATATATATATATATATATATATATATATATATATATATATATATATATATATATATATATATATATATATATATATGAAATTTACTATATACATCATCATCCACTCCCTGCTCACTGTGGAGCCTCTGGCCACCTCTGCTGTTGGCTCCTTGTGAGAAAACCTGCAAGAAGCAGTCACCAGCTCTTGCAGTGGGGGTTCGTATGTCAAGTTATTAGCACTGATGAGGTTGTCAGCATTTGCCACTGTACATCCAGAAGCAAATTATACATGTCAAAGTGCAAATATATAATGATAAAATGTACATATTGCAGCTTACCCCAAGTTTTTTTCCGGACGAACACAAACTTTTTGCATAGGAAACGTCCGAATATTGTCGGGCAACTGATTTAAGATGCCGTCTCTTTCAGGTGTGTTAGGTGTCTAACTGGGTGCACTTAAAGTTGGACCCTAGATTTAAGGCACAAAGTGATGTCTCTGGGGTTACTCTCTTCTAATCGTAGAATTCACGTCCAGCCCTATGGCCTGTCCTTTATTTCGTGTTCCTGGCTGTGTTTCTTCTTGACAAAATTGTAAGTCAGTGAAGTAGTCTCACAACGCTACGTAATACAAGTGAGATTTTTGCCTACACACCGAGGTTGCTACTTAGAGGAGAAGTCCAATCAGGATCAGCCCATCTTAGCATCTCAAAAAGCTAAACCAATTGCAAATAAGGGTCCGATTTTGGTAGGTGCCCCCCCCCCCTTTCTACTCACATGTAGAACATTACTACATGACAACATAAGATATTGCCTTGTATATGTGATTTTCAAACTCCATAACCATTTAAGGTCGTGCTTCTTCCATTTCGCCTGTCATGTTTACAAACTCATTACTTCACAGCTCTAATATTATAATATCCTCCAAGATGTTACTTTCTCGTAGTTAATTATTACGACAATTTAAATCTGCCGAAAGTGTTACATCATTTCCGTGTCTTAATCTTTAATAAGATTGTTATCCTCCTACATCCCAGTGAGATCGACCATGTATTTGGGCACGTCATGTTTGCAAACTAGTACCTTATCACGGAACAACATGGTTTCGTGTATCTTCCCCAGACAAAAATTATGGGTTAACAACAATAAAAAATTATTTTTACAATGAGGCCTGCTCAAAAAAAAAATGTCTTAGCTCTCTAGTTTTTTGGTGCCAAACATTTTACTGATTGTACATCAATGAGTAAAAAAAAACTATTGCTGTCTAGTCCTTTACAAAAGAAAACTGCTTGTTTACTCTCAGTTTCAGTTTTCCAAGAATCTTCCCAGAATTGCCTTTTTCAGATTTTAAGCCACTGCATGCATGTTTGTATGCTACTTATTTTATTACACTTCTAACAGAGAATGGCTGTCGTGGTTGAGTTAGAGTGTAGAGTATTTGTCGAGTTGGACAATAGTATTGAAATCGACAAGGGATAGTGGACTGACAGAGTTATAGCTTACACATAGATAAGTGTAATAGGAGGTGGACTTGAGACCAACCTGGAGAAGAGTTATTAAAGTTATTACTCTCTCCAAGCCCTCAACACACTTATACTGTCTAAGCACCTCCTGCTCTCACTCTTTTCTCTTATCAAAATAGAGATTATAGTAAAGAGCTTGAAACAATTTAATTATGGATGAAAGGGTCGCGAACAGCGCATTAATAAATGTGTAAACTTTATTAAAGAAGAAAAGCATGAAAATAATGCATCTCATCACAATAACATAAAATTACATCAATAATCAAAATATGCCAAATACACCAACAACACACACACACAACCAATCATAAAACCTGCAGAACACGGAGAAATAAATAACCCGAGGGACAGTCCATCCGCTTTCGTGGGACCAAATGTAATAGCTCCAATGTCTTTACGTAAATATATACTCCATGGGTGATGGAATTGTCCTGTAAATCCAATGAAGGCGCTAACTTTTGGGACCCCTAATTGCGCGAGGGGGGCTGGAACTCTGTATTTATCTCCGGTTTACCAAATGAATAGGCTGAGTGTCAGTCTGTCCGCTTTCGTGGGACCAAATGAAATAGCTCCAATGTCTTTACGTAAATATATACTCCATGGGTGATGGAATTGACCTGTAAATCCAATGAAGGCGCTAAATGTTGGTGCCCCTAATTGCGCGAGGGGGACTGGAACTCTGTCTATCTCTCCTGCTGACCAAATAAACAAACTGAGCGACAGCCTGTCCGCTTTCGTGGGACCAAAGGCGCTAGCTCCAGAAAGGTGTCTTACATGTAGATCCTTCAAGGTGAGGGAATAAGCCTACAAAACTTTCCTCGGTGGTGCTAAACGTTGGTGACCCCTAATTGCGTGAGGGGGGCTGGAACTCTGTCTATCTTTGGCTGGCCGCTCCTAAGTGTGAGGTTCTACATAACCCAGAAATACACCAGACGAAGTTACTTGAGGACAAAGAGTCCCAGGTGCTCTTATCCGGCGCTATTGCTTGCTTGGCATTAAATCCGGTTTAGGCCGGTTTGACTGTGGTTGACTGAGTGCCTCGTTTAGGCACACAAAGGCTGGTGATTGAAATTCTGCTATAGACCCTGAGCTGATTGATATGCTGGAAGCCGCCATGCTCTGACTGGCAATCAAGAGGCGAGTAAGGAACTACTACTGCATCAGATGATTCTCCAGGATTTTTGCTATGGCTCATTACATGCGTGAGCTTAACTTGGCGTTGACAAAGGGTTTTGTTTCAGGTATGGGGTTTGACGACTCGTGATTGCTAGCTGTATTCAGAATCCCTCTAGAACGAAGAGAATGTGACATTCTTCGCCTGACTGGAGACTTGACTCTAGCAATTCGGTATCCCTGAAACTGAGACCCAAAAGAGACACCCTTTACATTAAGCAACAACAAAATCACACTAATGTTATATAACATAGTTATGCTCCGCTCCTTCCACTCTATCAATTATCAGCATGTGCCCGCATAGGCTTAATATATTTTGTACACCCAGGTACCTGTCAGTAAATGTTCTGACAGCAAAAACTACTCTTCTTCCAACTAAACATACAGGAAACCTAACCTTGTAGTTACAGTTGAATGGATTCTATTCATCTTACAACATTAAGTGAATTTACATAAACAGATTACAGCCTGTGACATTACAACATTAAATCATATGCCCCTTGGGGGAAAAATATGATCCCACAAATGAATACATAGAAAACTGCAATGTTCCTGCTATAATAATACAGCTGTGGCTGAATCATAAGATATAATTATATCTATGCCTGGTGACTGCTTTCTGTGAAAGTTATAGACTAGTGCCTAGCCACACAAGTAAGCATAAAATGATTCTCCCTTGCCACTAGAAATATCTATCAAAAAGGAATAAGTGACTTTCTCCTATAATTCAGTGTTAAGTGAATGATCCACACCTCTGACCTTATCTTGCAGAAATGACAGTTAATTTTGCTGACTCTTAACCCAATGGTAAGCATTGTTTGAACTGATTCTACGCCTAGTATCTGTTATTGTAAGTTTATCATTTCCCATTATAAACCGTAACAGTTTAAGCACCACTTAACTAAGGCCGTAGACAGCGCTACATTATCACTGAATTAAATTTACCAGGAGAAATCCTCAAAAATGAAGTAAGTCACATTCCTATCAGATATATAAAAAGCTAACATGAATATTTATATATTAATAAGACATGTCAACTCACCCCGAAAAATGACTAGAGATAGGCCTTAACATTTAGTTCTGTGTTAAAGTCTGCCTTATCTCATGATGGTCCATCTCGGGCCAGGAAAATATTCACGAGTGTGTTAGTCTATTAAGACTAACCAGATTTATAGGTTACATACAACGCCACCCAGGACACCTGCATGACCTGATTCTACAGATGTATCGGCGTAATGCGTAATAAAGAGTAAGACAAAGGTTATTCTAGAGACATCAGAAGTCAACAACCGCAAGAAAGTTCCTTCAGGTAGAGGAATGCATAATATTATGAGAGCTCTACTCGTCTAAGGGGCAAAAACCCAGAGACTGACCGCGATTGTTATCTCCCCCTGAAACAGATCAAACTCGTTACCCAGGCCCCAAAGGGTACCAGCCGCTCGTGATCAAACGTTTTAAAGCGACCAGAGAAATTTCCCTGGACGGACCAGGTGCGTGTATGTAATATTACCGCTGCGCTGACCGTTTCTGACCAGTGGGGGATTTCTACTGAAAGCCAGAACGTAAACACCTCTGGTGGGGTTTGAGAAGGTGAAAATGAAAGAAAATAAGAATACAAAATGTCTAGGAAAACAGAACATTAAAAAAGTTAATAACATATGGAACGAAATGGTAAAATAAATTATCGGTCACGTGACAGTTGGATTATTCCAACTGGGCGCTTGACGGGCCAGAATCAAAGCATAGCCCCTTCACAAAAGGCGACGGACCAGATAATAAGTTAACAAATTTGTTCAGCCCTTAAGCAGCGTTTTGTTCTTGACTTCTGGGAATATCGTCTGAAGGCTCCCCTAAGGTAGAAAAGTCATTCCTCTTCTATCTACATCTTTGCCAAGAGTAATCTTGCGCGAAGATAGATACTCTGGACGACCTACTTTTAGATACGCTTGCGTGGTGACCATTAGTGGGCCAAAACTGCAAAGCAAGGGGAGGCAATCCCGTGACAACATGTCAAATTCACAGCATAAAAAATATGTTACACTCACCTCAATTATTGAGAAATCTTAGACTTCTTGCTCAGTAGAATAGTCTTGGCAACTTAACACAGATGCCTCGAACCCACGTCTGTGGTATTATTTATATTTCAGAAGCCCTCTGTGACTTGTGAGTGGTCCTGTAAAATTCCGGGTTCCGTATTAATGTTGGCAAGTTTTCTACTGATGTACAGAAATGCTCTTAATACTTTTTTGTACGGTCCTATAAATTCAGAATCCAACTCTATTCTTTTCTGTGGCAAGGTCCGAGCTGTCTACGTTGACGATTTCATGAATGCAGTGTCGTATGTCAAACCTTTTCTACGTTATATCGTAGGTTCCCGGTACACGCTTCCACCTGGTGTTTTCGACGAAACTCTCAATCAGCACGATTGTTTATTGGCGCCTCAAATGCCAGCCAATACATTCAAAGTAAATGTTATGATACCTTTTCCTCATGTAGTATTCTGCATGACTCATGCGTTTGAAAAATTCAAACAGTCATCGTCCATATATGGAGTTGTGATATCCGTAAAATGTTGTCTAAAGTTGACATATCACACTTCCTGCTCACTCGCCCAAATGTGTTTCAAGATTCCGTTTATCTATAATCACCTGTCCCAAACAGTCTAGTCGGAAGTGATTATGCAATCTTAAGCAAACACTTCATGCTCGCATTTACCTGGAATCAATGTGATATTAACACGTTTTAGTGTGTCAATTAATCTCTCAGGGATGGTCGATAAGCTTGTCTGGCCCTGTCATGCATCGAAGCGTGAAACGTGAACAATGGCAGTGGGAAAAATAATGTGATAACAATTTAATGCTGCCCATAATTCAGTACGCACAACAAATGTAGTTCACTACTGCCAGAAAGGAGAGGAGAGCGCACAAATTTTGTCACATAGATTGTATCCCAATCTGTTGTGGCCCGTGCGATGTCTGAAGATTATCACTTGTTCTCTTCTGTTGAGCTGGTAGTACCGAGCTCTATTCCTGAAATATGCCTTTGTAATTAACCTTTCATCATCTGCAGCACATTTAGAAGAATGGAAAACTCATTTTGTTGATTTTGAATCAAGTTATTTTACCATTTTTTTGTAAAATTGTGTACATAAATTATATTGGCTTTTTTTTCTCAAGGGATATAATTTATCTTCCTTGTCGAAGGGGAATAAAAAAGTTTTTTTAAGGGATGTAATTTATCCTAAGTCAAAGAGAAACTATCAAACTGCACAAAAATAATAATAATAAATATCCAATACCATAATTCCCGTCGTAAGTACGTCGGTCGGTCGGTCGGTCACTTCATGCACACCGTCATTTGCGCACTTTTCTATTTTCGAGAGAGTGCATTAACATTCAACCACAGCTAAGGGGTGCAACTGTGGTTGAAAGTTAAACAATAATTGTATTGTTTCCCTTATATGTACTCTCCCGAAAATAGAAAAGTGCGCAAATGACGATGTGCATGAACAGTTTGATTATGGAAAGAAGCCAACAACACAATTGATAAACAGTACATGAACTGGAGACAGGAAGGTGCGGAGATGCAGATTAAATCAACAGACAATCAAGATACTCTTCTGTCCAGTTTCATTCGGGAAACGGATTTAACTCATAATTTACTTAAAAATAACCTTAAAATGTAAGTTTTTGATTGTTTCTTCAAGACATGACATGTTGTTGTCGTGAATTATTCTAATCCACATATATATAAATTATCAGGTAAATATAAAGCCTAAACAAATACATTTAATAAAGAAAAGAGCAATGGTAAAAGAACAGTGCTGTCACAATGACTGTACTCGAAATCCCCTTGTGTTCTCATTCGTCTGCAAATTGTAACGCTTTCACGTTGATAGTAAAAGCCTACTGTATTATTACCCGCTTTCTTCAATGAAACGTGTACTGTATTTCTTGGAACAACCTTGAGATACGCAAGCTGATCAATGACCTAAATTTAATATTTCATTCATTCCATTTTATACACGGCGTAACTAAAAGACAGATAAAGCAGGAGAGAGAGAGGGGCGAATGAAGGCAGGAAGCATGCAATACTAAACACGCGTCGCGCGATACACAATTGCTGCCATCACGCGTGTAAGGCCACATGCACTAACTTTTTTTCAGACGGACAGTGATAAAAACACTAACCTTCCCAGAGTTAGGTTTTAAAAAACCTGGAAAACGCTTATTAGGAAAGATAACATTAGATGGATTTACGTTTGAAAACATGACAGTACCCAGACACCACATGGGGATGGAAGTGAACAGGAGGTGGTAGAAAATGCACATTTTGAACGCAGCCACCTAGCTCCCTTAGATTGAGATATTTGGATTCCTTAGGGCTTGCTGACACAGAATATGTTAAGTGTTACGCAAATAGTCCAGGAATTAATAAATTATAACCAAAATAAAATAGTGGGGGTGCCTGACAGCATGAAATCATTTCTGCTCATAAAATTTTTTTATAACGTGTTTGAAAAAACCTTACGTTACGGAAATAGCCTACCATGTTAACTCCTAGTTGATTGGAGCGCAACAAATATAAGACTAAACACGATTGGTCGGGCTATAAATACTATCTTGTGTTGTCAGGGGAAACGTGAAAAGGAGTATTTTTTTTTTAAAAGATGTGTAGACATGGTTTGATTGGGTAGAGCTGCGAATATACTCAATTCAGAGCGTCTGTTCATTGCCACATCTTGTAATAAACCTACTAAGAAGCAGTGCGTTGAGCACCAGTGTATATTTTATATAAAATAAAGCCTGGGACATCGGCAGATCGGAGTTGTGCTATATTCATTGCCAGTCAACGAAACTGTTTATTATTTCTATGAATTGTGGGACCGTGGTCTTAAAGTTATTGAGCAGCACCTGGTCAGAGCTTTGCTGAAGCCAGAGGCAGACAGCATACTCCTTGGTCCATATAGCAACCAGTGGGGTGACTCCAGAACTCATTAAAGTAATCGAGCAGAGGAGTCTTTTACTGCAGTCATCACGAAAGATAAGAGAGTGTGGCCATGGAGCTCAACATTATGTACCCCCATCTTAAAATGACAGTGTAAAATAAAATTAAGAGGGGAATTTAATTGTTTTAACTCTCCACATGTAAGCCTACCTTGCCGTGGTTGGAGAGCTTGAGCGCCTCAATGATCCCGGGAGCTATGCCGGCGGGAGTTTTACTCCTGGCAGGGTCACCCAAGCCGGACAGGTCCTGGGTGAGGGGCCAGACTAAATGGGCTGAGGAGTGGGTGGAACCCTATAGGTGTAGATGCAGAACCCACCGGCGAGTGGTACATGCTCTGGTCTGCACCAATCCACCCCCACTTCATGGGTTAAATGCTTTCTTGCCTCATTCTTCACTGTTTGTCGTCTATCACGCCCATGGCGACCGTTGCCTCAATTGGCTGTGTGTGGTGTACCCGGAAACGGGGCCTCCCAGTACTGAGGCAAAGTTAAGTCCCCGATGTCACTTATCGGTGCAGAATTGAGAGAGATGGCTGAGCATCACAATCCCTCCTGTGTTGCAGCATGATGAGAACCCAGCATTGCACACTGAGCTTGGGGGGATCACTTGGGCACCAGACTTAATACTGGCTCTTGACTGGATGGCCGCATGCAGGAGATTTCTACAATGGAGGGTTGGCAGGTGGTGGGTATCGGGAAGTGGCTCTGTGCAGGACGTGAGGATTCCTTGGGAGAGCCCAGAACCAGAGCACAGCATTGTGCAAGCTCTGCATAGTTGGAGAGCCCCCTGGATGACGGGGAATGCACAGTGTGCTACCCCACCTATCCCCAACTGCTAACTTAGAACCAGAAGTGGGGTCCTCTGTATGCGTGCCAGGCCAGGATAAAATGCCTGGGAAAGAGACTGGAGCTCAGAACTCCCTAACTCAAAGTTGCAGGATGGCAGAAAAGCCACGGGAAAGACAGGGCTATTTTGAAGATAACGCAACCATATTTTCACCATACGAGCTCGGACGCCGCCTCGGTAAACAAGGTCCGCGCAGAGCAGTGACACCCCCAGGCTGCTTGCGAATAGTCTACTACTGGGAACATAAACAGATTAGGGATGAGCCCACTCTCCCGTTGAACAGGTGCTAAAGTCGTAGATACTGGGCCAGAAGGCGCACCGGAAACCACAGTATCATGCAACTCGCTTTTTTTTTCTATGGAGAGTACACCGTCAAATAAATCTCGTTCTGGTGCTCGCCCTGTGGAGCTCCACCAGGCAGGTGCAGTGCCGGGCTCTGAGCCTCGACAGAGCCCACCCTCAGCTACTGGAGGACCCTCTAGACCGTCTTGTGGAGTCAACAGACGGCGGAGGAGAACTACTGACCAAAACAAAACAGAAAAAGAGAAACCCAGAGTGCCACTTGTCATGATGCACTGGAATGCAGAGGGAGTGAACAGCAAGCAGGCTGGATACAGCAAAAAGACAGAGCTGGAAAACATCTTGTATGAGAAGCAAGTCAGTGTTTGCTGTATCCAAGAGACTCACTTGAAAGCAGATCAAACCTTTAAAATAAGGGGATATCAATGCTTCAGATCCGACAGACAAGATAGACGAAAAGGAGGAGTACTTACTCTTGTAAGGAATAACATTCCTGCACACGAAAGGAAAACCTTCATGGATGGAGCAGAATATCAGCTGCTGCAGATAAAGGTAGACAAGATGGAAATAGAACTCCTGAACTATTACTGTCCGAACAACAAACCCCTGAGTCTCAGCTCTATACAGGTACCAGCCACCAACTTTATAGCAGTTGGAGACTTTAATAGCCACTCCCAGAGCTGGGGCTATAACCATCTGGATCACAGAGGTGAAGAGGTTGAAACTTGGCAAGATGATCACTCCCTAATCCTAGTCAATAATGCCACAGATACTCCTACCTTCTACTCCAGAGGATGGCACACAACCTCAACACCAGATCTTGCCTTCTCCACACCAGATATAGCTGGATCTATTAGTAGAGAAGTAGGAGACCAACTAGGGGGAAGCGACCATCGCCCAATCTTTCTTACTGTCCAGAGTGCAACTCTCAGTACAGGCCCAGCCATTACAAGATGGAACTACAAAAAAGCCAACTGGGGTTTATTCAGGCATCAGGTGAACACGCTGCTGTCTACCCTCAAGGTACAGAACAGAGACATTAATGAAGTGGTAAAAGACTTCAACAGATGCATACTACAAGCTGCAAAAGAAACCATTCCCAAAGGATGCCGGCGTAACTACATACCATACTGGTCCAGCACACTCCAAGAACGTCAGGAAGCTATGGACAAGGCTAGAAAGGACGCAGAGTCTCAGCCTTCACTTGAAACTCACAACAAATGGAAAAAGGCTGTAGCAGAGTTTCAGAGAACAAAGCTAGAAGAAAAGCGGAAAAGCTGGAGAACTAAAACGGCATCGCTGAACCTTGAGAAAGACGGCAGGAAACTTTGGAGATTAGTCAAGTCTCTAAATGAAGAGCATTCCTCACCAAGGCAGACTATCACAGTTCAGAAAGCAACTTACCCATTAACATAGACCATCAGAGAGAGATAAGAAAAGAAATACTGGCAACCATGGGACAGACAGATACTCCTGCCCCAATGAGGGAACCCATCACACTAGGAGAACTACAGAAGGCTATTTCCAAGCTTAAGTTTCAAAAGTCACCCGGCCCAGACAAAATCAGCAACGAAATGCTAGTAAATCTGAGCTCAGCAGCAAAGACAAAACTGCTTGAGATATTCAACCACAGCTGGTTGAAAGGAACGGTACCCCAAGTATGGAGAGAAGCCATCACAATACCCATACTAAAGAAAGGGAAATGTAAGACCGAGGCTGCAAGTTACCGGCCAATCAGTCTCACAAGCTGTGTTGGGAAGACTATGGAGCGAATAGTCAACCACAGATTGAAATGGTATTTAGAGTCTGAGCAGATCCTGGTGCCGGAACAAGCTGGATTTAGAGAATGCTACAGTATAGAAGACCAAGTTACTTACTTGTCTCAAGCAATAGAAGATGCCTTCCAGGAGAAGAAAAAGGTCCTAACGATCTGGGTCGACTTCAAGCAGTCCTTTGACAAGGTGTGGAAAGATGGCCTCATTGCAAAACTTAGGAGAAGTGGAATCCAAGGCAACATGATGAAATGGATCCAGTCATACTTGCATAACAGGAGAACTAGAGTCACTCTTGACGGTCTGCAGAGCAGAAAAGTGTTGCTCCATCAGGGGGTACCTCAAGGAGGAGTAATTTCCCCAACACTCTTCCTTGTTTACATCAATGACCTGGTGAAAGATCTCCCTGCAGGAGTTAAAGCTGCCTTATATGCAGATGACCTAGTACTCTGGTGCGCTGATGAAAATGTCACCACAGCAAATTATAGAATGCAGCGGGCAGCAGACATGCTAGTGTCATGGGCAGAGAAATGGCTTATCACAATAAACACAGACAAAACCTCCACAACACTGTTCTCCCTCGCCCCCAAGGACAAATCAGCTAACATACACCTAGGGACAACCGTGATCAAGGAAGAAAGCTACCCCACCTATCTTGGGTGACATTTGACCAAAGGCTTACATGGAATAAGCATATTGAAAATGCAGAAGGAAAGGCCCGAAGACGACTAGGCATACTCAGAAAATTAGCAGGTACCAACTGGGGAGCAAATGAACGAAATCTAAAGAAGATTTATAATGGAGTAATAAGACCACACTTAGAGTTTAGCTCAGCAGCATGGTCATCAGCTGCTAACTCACATCTGCAGTCTTTGGACAAGGTGCAAAATCAAGCTCTCAGGCTCATTACAGGAGCCATGAAAACTACACCAATAACAGAGATGCAGAAGGTTGCTGGATTACAGACATTGTCCCATAGAAGAGACACAAAAACCATGATCCAGATGGAAAAGTACAACAGTATGCCAACGCACCCAATGAAGGCAAGACTAGAAGATCTGGCATTGGGACGTCTAAAGCGTAGCAGCTTTGTGCATCGGGGGAAAAGACTTATAAGACAGCATCAAGAAGACCTATCCATGAAGACAAACACCACTGAAGCCCACCCTATACCCTGTACCATGGGAGCAGGCCAGCAGTGCCCTCCAAATTAATACATCAGTCAGTGGTCTCACAAGTGGATGTGAGTATAATAATCTGCAAAAACGAACTGCTACATTGAGTATGATCCAAGAAAGCTATCCCGATCAATCATGGATACATGCCTATACAGATGGATCAGCAACTAATGCTGTTAGGAATGGAGGTGCCGGTATCTTTATCTCATATCCTGACAACCACTATGAGACTTAGGCACATTCCCACTGGTAAATTCTGTTCCAACTATACAGCTGAGGTTCAAGCTCTAGAGCAAGCTGCAAATATGATTTATAACACCAACTCTGACTGCCACCAGGTAGTCATCCTCACAGATGCACTGTCTGTCCTGCAAGCTCTCAAGGGTGGTAAACTCCCGCATCTGAGAAATGAACTTAAACAAGGTAGCTGCCAAAAAGAGAACCATACTTCAGTGGGTACCATCTCATTGTGGTGTACCCGGAAATGAAAAGGCAGATAAACTTGCAAAAAAGGGAGGAGAATGTGAACAAGAAGATAATGAAGTCACATACTTTGAGAAAAAGAGAGCTATCCAGACTATCAGAAGAGAACAGAACCAACCCAAAGACGACTATCACACTCTCGACCGGCAGGGACAGACAACTATTTTTCGACTCAGGACAGGGCATAACAAACTGAATAAACACATGCACAAGCTACGATTGTCTGCTTCACCACTGTGCACATGTGGATTAAACGAACAAACTGCTGAGCATGTTCTACAGGACTGTCCTCTGTATGACCAGTTAAGAAAGATATTCTGGCCCAATGACTCAACACTAAACTCAAAGCTATATGGAGTTAAAGAGGAACTTCAAACAACAGTCGAATTCATCATGAGAACTCGTCTGACGGTGTAATCATCAAAGATGCGATCGCAAGAAGAAGAACTAGATTAAAAATAATATATGTCACTACAAGATTCATATTGATAAATTCTGTACATATAACTTGTAATTAAAATTGATTGTGATTCCTGGTTCCCTTTGTATTTGAATCAGGACACATATACATTCATGAAAGCACTGAATACATATTGTTATTTGAAAAGTTATCAGTGACTCCTTTAAGATATCCTCGTAGAGTGTTTTATGTATGTGAGTGTCACAGTGTTGTCAAGTGTGGTGGAATAAATTAAATTGTTTATCTGTCTGTTGTTGTTATGACTTACACTTCATCATACATATACCCTAGACATATAACGTAGTCATCACACTATTCCAGAATAATTCTGACTGAGGTATACATATGTGGCAGCAAGTAAGGTTATCTATAATACACTACTCTTATTAGATATAGATACCTTCACAGCTGATCTCAGTCAGTACACTAAGTCCCCTATAAATATTTATAACATCCCACTTTACCACAGTTGTCATAAAAGAAATGTTAGTTATTTAGTCAATTTCCGGTCCATTAGATCATTATCACTGCTCCACATGTCATTTAGGAAGGTTACTCCATGTCTTCATATTTAATACATCCATATAATTTTCACTACAAATATCTAATGACGGTCGCCTGCAATGAAATGACCACAGTAGTAATAGTACCGTCTGTAATACACTATAATTAAAAACCTGTCAATTTTGACCGGTTATTGCTAGTATTGTATATTTTTTGACACTTTACTACATGTTTTGAATTTATTATTTAAAATACACTTGCAAATATGGTGCGAATAAAGATGCGCGCTATACCAAGCGTCGTGCAGTTTAGTGCAAAGGTTAGAAGTGCTTAACTTTTATAAAATTTCCAGACTGCAACAAAAAGTTTGTATGGGACGGGACGGAAGTTCTTAGAGAATTAAATAGTATTATTTTACATATTAAACATACACTTTGGAGTGCTAATGTGATTAGTGTGATCTTTTTTTTCCCTGGGACTAATTAGCTAATAGGAAAGTTATAAAGGCAAAAGAGTGTATAGAAAGTATGGATGTTTCCGGATTCTGTATTCCATAGGTGCTTAAAATGCCGCGAGAATGACCATCGCCAACGAAGCACAATTTTGGGGTGCTTAGTTGGCAGTGTGTTCTTTCCAATTCAGTTTCGCAGCGAAGCGACAATTGTCCGTTGCTCAATTCCCAGATAAGCCTATAGTTGTAAATTTCCGGTCGTTTAATGTCCTTTTCTTTCTTATTTTTCTTTCTTTTTTTTCTCTTTTCTTTTCTTTCTCTTTTTTTTCCTTTTATATTCTTTCTTACTTACGAGTGCCAACTAGTTACCTTTTCTCATGAACTAATTGGAAAAGTATGGTGCAATGAAATGGAAAATCTGCTGTCTACCCTCGTGTGGCATCATTTAATATTTAAGGCCAACAAATCTGTCTAACAAGAGATCACCAACTTATATGTTAATGAGATGCTTTCCAGGAGAGATTTCTACTGCTCTCTCACACACATTGAAACATCTCATAATACGGAATCACAATGGCGGGCTACTTGTAAAGCATTCAACTTAACATAACACTAACACAAACAAAAATCACTTATCAGTTCAATTTCGAAGATATTTATTTTTTTATTTCGTTTCGTTCAGGTGTTGTTACATCTACACGGCTGTTTACTACCCGTAACCGATCTTAACCGTTTTCCAGTTCTCTTCTCTCTCTCTCTCTCTCTCTCTCTCTCTCTCTCTCTCTCTCTCTCTGTTTACAAGATATTTTCACAAAGTGTTGTGCCAACTAGGTATGCGTGTGTGTCTGCGAGACAGTTTATCACGTACGACTGATCTTGACTATGTATTTCAGCGATATACAGTCGTTTCTTATATAATGCGGTATATGTGTTCCTAAAATCACCGCGTGGAATTTGGCGCAATAAAAAGAACATTGCTGATGGGGAAAATAGGGTTAAAGGCGAAACACTCAAAACCTGTACAGTCTCGTAAGGGAGGGAAACCTGAGGCCTGTAAACAGTAAATTAATATGAAATTAATATGAAACAAATATAAAGGTATGTTATCAGGCACTCGCAGGAAATAAAGAAGTAGAACACCAGACAACAGAAAAACAACAGACATGAGTGGCTTACCCAGGATTTGAACACTGGACCTTCCGTGCGACAACCCCGCCTAGCCATGCAAGCGAATCACACTATCCGCTCTGCCATCTACGCATCATCAAAAAATGATGTTTCAATGGCAGGTCTGACCTGCCATTGAAACATCATTTTTTGATGATGCGTAGATGGCAGAGCGGATAGTGTGCTTCGCTTGCATGGCTAGGCGGGGTTGTCGCACGGAAGGTCCAGTGTTCAAATCCTGGGTAAGCCACTCATGCCTGTTGTTTTTCTGTTGTCTGGTGTTCTACTTCTTTATTTCCTGCGAGTGCCTGATAACATACCTTTATATTTGTTTCATATTAATTTCATATTAATTTACTGTTTACAGGCCTCAGGTTTCCCTCCCTTATTTGTAATAAATGTTTGTACAATACCAAACCTACCCACTATCATGTTCTCACTGTTCTAGTCTACTATCATTTACTGGACACAGTATTAAGGTCCTAAGGGTCTTGTTGGATTCGGCCTATACTGCTTGATAGAAATACAACAGAAGTGATTGCGTCATTAATAGGCTGAACTGCCCATGGAGGACTTCTGGTGTCGTGTATTGTGGTTCGCACTATTGACCTGCCATTGAAACATCATTTTTTTGATGATGCGTAGATGGCAGAGCGGATAGTGTGCTTCGCTTGCATGGCTAGGCGGGGTTGTCGCACGGAAGGTCCAGTGTTCAAATCCTGGGTAAGCCACTCATGTCTGTTGTTTTTCTGTTGTCTGGTGTTCTACTTCTTTATTTCCTGCGAGTGCCTGATAACATACCTTTATATTTGTTTCATATTAATTTCATATTAATTTACTGTTTACAGGCCTCAGGTTTCCCTCCCTTATTTGTAAAAAATGTTTGTACAATACCAAACCTACCCACTATCCTGTTCTCACTGTTCTAGTCTACTATCATTTACTGGACACAGTATTAAGGTCCTAAGGGTCTTGTTGGATTCGGCCTATACTGCTTGATAGAAATACAACAGAAGTGATTGCGTCATTAATAGGCTGAACTGCCCATGGAGGACTTCTGGTGTCGTGTATTGTGGTTCGCACTATTGACCTGCCATTGAAACATCATTTTTTGATGATGCGTAGATGGCAGAGCGGATAGTGTGCTTCGCTTGCATGGCTAGGCGGGGTTGTCGCACGGAAGGTCCAGTGTTCAAATCCTGGGTAAGCCACTCATGTCTGTTGTTTTTCTGTTGTCTGGTGTTCTACTTCTTTATTTCCTGCGAGTGCCTGATAACATACCTTTATATTTGTTTCATATTAATTTCATATTAATTTACTGTTTACAGGCCTCAGGTTTCCCTCCCTTATTTGTAATAAATGTTTGTACAATACCAAACCTACCCACTATCCTGTTCTCACTGTTCTAGTCTACTATCATTTACTGGACACAGTATTAAGGTCCTAAGGGTCTTGTTGGATTCGGCCTATACTGCTTGATAGAAATACAACAGAAGTGATTGCGTCATTAATAGACTGAACTGCCCATGGAGGACTTCTGGTGTCGTGTATTGTGGTTCGCACTATTGACCTGCCATTGAAACATCATTTTTTGATGATGCGTAGATGGCAGAGCGGATAGTGTGATTCGCTTGCATGGCTAGGCGGGGTTGTCGCACGGAAGGTCCAGTGTTCAAATCCTGGGTAAGCCACTCATGTCTGTTGTTTTTCTGTTGTCTGGTGTTCTACTTCTTTATTTCCTGCGAGTGCCTGATAACATACCTTTATATTTGTTTCATATTAATTTCATATTAATTTACTGTTTACAGGCCTCAGGTTTCCCTCCCTTATTTGTAATAAATGTTTGTACAATACCAAACCTACCCACTATCATGTTCTCACTGTTCTAGTCTACTATCATTTACTGGACACAGTATTAAGGTCCTAAGGGTCTTGTTGGATTCGGCCTATACTGCTTGATAGAAATACAACAGAAGTGATTGCGTCATTAATAGGCTGAACTGCCCATGGAGGACTTCTGGTGTCGTGTATTGTGGTTCGCACTATTGACCTGCCATTGAAACATCATTTTTTTGATGATGCGTAGATGGCAGAGCGGATAGTGTGCTTCGCTTGCATGGCTAGGCGGGGTTGTCGCACGGAAGGTCCAGTGTTCAAATCCTGGGTAAGCCACTCATGTCTGTTGTTTTTCTGTTGTCTGGTGTTCTACTTCTTTATTTCCTGCGAGTGCCTGATAACATACCTTTATATTTGTTTCATATTAATTTCATATTAATTTACTGTTTACAGGCCTCAGGTTTCCCTCCCTTATTTGTAAAAAATGTTTGTACAATACCAAACCTACCCACTATCCTGTTCTCACTGTTCTAGTCTACTATCATTTACTGGACACAGTATTAAGGTCCTAAGGGTCTTGTTGGATTCGGCCTATACTGCTTAATAGAAATACAACAGAAGTGATTGCGTCATTAATAGGCTGAACTGCCCATGGAGGACTTCTGGTGTCGTGTATTGTGGTTCGCACTATTGACCTGCCATTGAAACATCATTTTTTGATGATGCGTAGATGGCAGAGCGGATAGTGTGCTTCGTTTGCATGGCTAGGCGGGGTTGTCGCACGGAAGGTCCAGTGTTCAAATCCTGGGTAAGCCACTCATGTCTGTTGTTTTTCTGTTGTCTGGTGTTCTACTTCTTTATTTCCTGCGAGTGCCTGATAACATACCTTTATATTTGTTTCATATTAATTTCATATTAATTTACTGTTTACAGGCCTCAGGTTTCCCTCCCTTATTTGTAATAAATGTTTGTACAATACCAAACCTACCCACTATCCTGTTCTCACTGTTCTAGTCTACTATCATTTACTGGACACAGTATTAAGGTCCTAAGGGTCTTGTTGGATTCGGCCTATACTGCTTGATAGAAATACAACAGAAGTGATTGCGTCATTAATAGACTGAACTGCCCATGGAGGACTTCTGGTGTCGTGTATTGTGGTTCGCACTATTGACCTGCCATTGAAACATCATTTTTTGATGATGCGTAGATGGCAGAGCGGATAGTGTGATTCGCTTGCATGGCTAGGCGGGGTTGTCGCACGGAAGGTCCAGTGTTCAAATCCTGGGTAAGCCACTCATGTCTGTTGTTTTTCTGTTGTCTGGTGTTCTACTTCTTTATTTCCTGCGAGTGCCTGATAACATACCTTTATATTTGTTTCATATTAATTTCATATTAATTTACTGTTTACAGGCCTCAGGTTTCCCTCCCTTATTTGTAATAAATGTTTGTACAATACCAAACCTACCCACTATCCTGTTCTCACTGTTCTAGTCTACTATCATTTACTGGACACAGTATTAAGGTCCTAAGGGTCTTGTTGGATTCGGCCTATACTGCTTGATAGAAATACAACAGAAGGGATTGCGTCATTAATAGGCTGAACTGCCCATGGAGGACTTCTGGTGTCGTGTATTGTGGTTCGCACTATTGACCTGCCATTGAAACATCATTTTTTGATGATGCGTAGATGGCAGAGCGGATAGTGTGATTCGCTTGCATGGCTAGGCGGGGTTGTCGCACGGAAGGTCCAGTGTTCAAATCCTGGGTAAGCCACTCATGTCTGTTGTTTTTCTGTTGTCTGGTGTTCTACTTCTTTATTTCCTGCGAGTGCCTGATAACATACCTTTATATTTGTTTCATATTAATTTCATATTAATTTACTGTTTACAGGCCTCAGGTTTCCCTCCCTTATTTGTAATAAATGTTTGTACAATACCAAACCTACCCACTATCCTGTTCTCACTGTTCTAGTCTACTATCATTTACTGGACACAGTATTAAGGTCCTAAGGGTCTTGTTGGATTCGGCCTATACTGCTTGATAGAAATACAACAGAAGTGATTGCGTCATTAATAGGCTGAACTGCCCATGGAGGACTTCTGGTGTCGTGTATTGTGGTTCGCACTATTGACCTGCCATTGAAACATCATTTTTTGATGATGCGTAGATGGCAGAGCGGATAGTGTGATTCGCTTGCATGGCTAGGCGGGGTTGTCGCACGGAAGGTCCAGTGTTCAAATCCTGGGTAAGCCACTCATGTCTGTTGTTTTTCTGTTGTCTGGTGTTCTACTTCTTTATTTCCTGCGAGTGCCTGATAACATACCTTTATATTTGTTTCATATTAATTTCATATTAATTTACTGTTTACAGGCCTCAGGTTTCCCTCCCTTATTTGTAATAAATGTTTGTACAATACCAAACCTACCCACTATCCTGTTCTCACTGTTCTAGTCTACTATCATTTACTGGACACAGTATTAAGGTCCTAAGGGTCTTGTTGGATTCGGCCTATACTGCTTGATAGAAATACAACAGAAGTGATTGCGTCATTAATAGGCTGAACTGCCCATGGAGGACTTCTGGTGTCGTCTATTGTGGTTCGCACTATTGACCTGCCATTGAAACATCATTTTTTGATGATGCGTAGATGGCAGAGCGGATAGTGTGCTTCGCTTGCATGGCTAGGCGGGGTTGTCGCACGGAAGGTCCAGTGTTCAAATCCTGGGTAAGCCACTCATGTCTGTTGTTTTTCTGTTGTCTGGTGTTCTACTTCTTTATTTCCTGCGAGTGCCTGATAACATACCTTTATATTTGTTTCATATTAATTTCATATTAATTTACTGTTTACAGGCCTCAGGTTTCCCTCCCTTATTTGTAATAAATGTTTGTACAATACCAAACCTACCCACTATCCTGTTCTCACTGTTCTAGTCTACTATCATTTACTGGACACAGTATTAAGGTCCTAAGGGTCTTGTTGGATTCGGCCTATACTGCTTGATAGAAATACAACAGAAGTGATTGCGTCATTAATAGGCTGAACTGCCCATGGAGGACTTCTGGTGTCGTGTATTGTGGTTCGCACTATTGACCTGCCATTGAAACATCATTTTTTGATGATGCGTAGATGGCAGAGCGGATAGTGTGCTTCGCTTGCATGGCTAGGCGGGGTTGTCGCACGGAAGGTCCAGTGTTTAAATCCTGGGTAAGCCACTCATGTCTGTTGTTTTTCTGTTGTCTGGTGTTCTACTTCTTTATTTCCTGCGAGTGCCTGATAACATACCTTTATATTTGTTTCATATTAATTTCATATTAATTTACTGTTTACAGGCCTCAGGTTTCCCTCCCTTATTTGTAATAAATGTTTGTACAATACCAAACCTACCCACTATCCTGTTCTCACTGTTCTAGTCTACTATCATTTACTGGACACAGTATTAAGGTCCTAAGGGTCTTGTTGGATTCGGCCTATACTGCTTGATAGAAATACAACAGAAGTGATTGCGTCATTAATAGGCTGAACTGCCCATGGAGGACTTCTGGTGTCGTGTATTGTGGTTCGCACTATTGACCTGCCATTGAAACATCATTTTGTGATGATGCGTAGATGGCAGAGCGGATAGTGTGCTTCGCTTGCATGGCTAGGCGGGGTTGTCGCACGGAAGGTCCAGTGTTCAAATCCTGGGTAAGCCACTCATGTCTGTTGTTTTTCTGTTGTCTGGTGTTCTACTTCTTTATTTCCTGCGAGTGCCTGATAACATACCTTTATATTTGTTTCATATTAATTTCATATTAATTTACTGTTTACAGGCCTCAGGTTTCCCTCCCTTATTTGTAATAAATGTTTGTACAATACCAAACCTACCCACTATCCTGTTCTCACTGTTCTAGTCTACTATCATTTACTGGACACAGTATTAAGGTCCTAAGGGTCTTGTTGGATTCGGCCTATACTGCTTGATAGAAATACAACAGAAGTGATTGCGTCATTAATAGGCTGAACTGCCCATGGAGGACTTCTGGTGTCGTGTATTGTGGTTCGCACTATTGACCTGCCATTGAAACATCATTTTTTGATGATGCGTAGATGGCAGAGCGGATAGTGTGCTTCGCTTGCATGGCTAGGCGGGGTTGTCGCACGGAAGGTCCAGTGTTCAAATCCTGGGTAAGCCACTCATGTCTGTTGTTTTTCTGTTGTCTGGTGTTCTACTTCTTTATTTCCTGCGAGTGCCTGATAACATACCTTTATATTTGTTTCATATTAATTTCATATTAATTTACAGTCTCGTAAGTAATGCACTAAAAAAACAATAACAAACCTAATAAATTGCGGTGTTTAAAGCCATTAAACCAGCCACAGTTAGCACTGCTAGGAGGCACTTCTGAAGGATTTGGAGATTTTTATTGAAGGTCTTCATATATAGCTAATGCTTTCTCTTTCATTGTGAGAAAGCTTGCTCCTGATCGCTTGTTTGTTTGATCTTCGACCCACAAACTCAACAGTCTTTTCGTTTCTTCTATTTCTTTAGGCCTTGTTCTATTTAACTTTTATGCAGTCGCCATTGTTCCTCCTAAACACGTTTCTTTTAGTTTCATAGATTGTCTCGAACATTGCGTGATGTGGATACCTTTAGATTTGTTGCTCTCACGATGTCAAATGTTCTCTCGTTTCTTTCAAAACATTTTATTACTTCAAGCTTCTCCTCAATCATCATCTCAGCCCGTAACCCGTCATGGGTCGTAGGGGTGCCATGGTGGAAGCATCAGCAGACAGGGTCCTCCACTGCTCTCTATCCTCAGCAATGCGTACAAGTGTGGAAAAACCGTGTCCTGCCCATTCTTTGATGTTATCAGCCCAGGATTTTCTCTGCCTTCCTCTTCTCCGTTTACCTTCGACTGTTCCCTGAAGGATCGTTTTCGAAAGGGAGTCATGACGAGTTACATGCCCAAACCAGGCAAGCTTTCGACGTTTCACTATTGACAAAAGTGGTTCTTGGTGGCCTGCATAGGTGTTTATCTTCTCTCTAACATAGACATTTGTTTTGTGCTCTTTATAGCAAATGCGCAGAATTCTTCTATAACATTTATGCTCGAAAGCCTGAATCCTTCGCTCCGTATCTGCAGTGAGTGTCCAGCCCTCACACCCATACAAGAGAATAGATAATACAAGTGATTTGTATAATTTGATCTTCACAGGAAAACTGATGTTACTTTTCCAGATCACATTCAACCTTGTCATGGCAGCTGAGGCCATCTCAAGTCTTGTCTTGATTTCTTTACTTGATGTTCCATCACTTCCATCACCTCAATACTTACGGCTTTTTTTTTTCGTTCACTACTTGGATTCTTATAACCTGGACACTTATTGATGTTTGGGATGCTGTATTAAATAGTTTTATCAAGGAAAGTACGCCTACTCGGGAGAATCGAGCGATACACACTCGTAAAGCATTAGGTGTGTTTTTTGCATGTATGTGTATTCCTCCGCGGGTCACTACGTTCAGCTATGTGGCGTTTATCGCGTTCACCAGGTGTTACTCGGTAGTGCAAAGCATAGCCACCTCGTCAAAAATCGCGTATGAACTAACCCGTTAAAATGATTTTATTCATCTATTTATCTACCACTTATGAACGAATTCGCGCATTATAGACGAGAGTTGTAGCAGAAAAGACAGTATATCTCTCATTTTCTGTCTCCTTTGTATGTTTTCTAGATAAATCTTGTACGAGTTACTTGCAGGGTCAGGTAAAGGGAAAAAAGTATTTGAATCTCTCCAGGCAAGAGACGTAAATTTCTGTTTGAAAGTAAATGTGAGTTTATTTAATATAAATTGTTTACATGACTATTTATAACATGCGACTGATGTTGACTTTTTATTTCAACGATCGATCTCTCTCTCTTTCTCTATCTATCTATCTATCTATCTATCTATCTATCTATCTATCTATCTATCTATCTATCTATCTATCTATCTATCTATCTATCTATCTATCTATCTATCTATCTATCTATCTATCTATCTATCTATCTATCTATCTATCCATCCATCCATCCATCCATCCATCCATCCATCCATCCATCCATCCATCCATCCATCCATCGCTCGATCGATCGATCGATCGATCGATCTATCTATCTATCTATCTATCTATCTATCTATCTATCTATCTATCTATCTATCTATCTATCTATCTATCTATCTATCTATCTATCTATCTATCTATCTATCTATCTATCTATCGATCTATCTATCTATCTATCTATCTATCTATCTATCTATCTATCTATCTATCTATCCATCCATCCATCCAACTATCTATCGATCTATCTATCTATCTATCTATCTATCTATCTATCTATCTATCTATCTATCTATCTATCTATCTATCTATCTATCTATCTATCTATCTATCTATCTATCTATCTATCTATCTATCTATCTATCTATCTATCTATCTATCTATCTATCGATCGATCGATCGATCGATCGATCTATCTATCTATCTATCTATCTATCTATCTATCTATCTATCTATCTATCTATCTATCTATCTATCTATCTATCTATCTATCTATCTATCTATCTATCTATCTATCTATCTATCTATCTATCTATCTATCTATAGATCTATCTATCTTGACAAAATATTTCATTGAAAACCGTCTCTCCTCCTTCCCGCTCCCTAAATCCAAAACTGTAGGGTCTACGCTAAATTTCTGCCAAACTCTGTATTCGAGTACATGACGTCATCAGCTCTCTTTACTGATTACTGCTATCTCTTCATCTATTTTCTTATCTGCGTATTTACTTACTATACAGTACTTTGTATATATTATTCAAAATTTCCCAGGTCCTAGATAAAGTACTGTTTTCATTGATTCTGTTATGGTATATTCAAGGCTTGCTAAAGGGACGAGAAAATGGGACCACTGGCTGGGGACGCCAAGGCTCAGGGGCGCGAAAACTGTCTCACTGACAAAAATAAGCACAATGAATCAAGTATGGGTGAGAACTGGTTTTTGTGTGTGACAAGAATCGCTTTAAATATTAGTTTGCAGATAGTAAAACACAATGAATCATGTATGGGTGAGAACTGGTTTTTGTGTGTGACAAGAATCGCTTTAAATATTAGTTTGCAGATAGTAAAACACAATGAATCAAGTATGGGTGAGAACTGGTTTTTTGTGTGTGACAAGAATCGCTTTAAATATTAGTTTGCAGATAGTAAAACACAATGAATCAAGTATGGATGAGAACTGGTTTTTGTGTGTGACAAGAATCGCTTTAAATATTAGTTTGCAGATAGTAAAACACAATGAATCAAGTATGGGTGAGAACTGGTTTTTGTGTGTGACAAGAATCGCTTTAAATATTAGTTTGCAGATAGTAAAACACAATGAATCAAGTATGGGTGAGAACTGGTTTTTGTGTGTGACAAGAATCGCTTTAAATATTAGTTTGCAGATAGTAAAACACAATGAATCAAGTATGGGTGAGAACTGGTTTTTGTGTGTGTCAAGAATCGCTTTAAATATTAGTTTGCAGATAGTAAAACACAATGAATCAAGAATGGATGAGAACTGGTTTTTGTGTGTGACCAGAATCGCTTTAAATATTAGTTTGCAGATAGTAAAACACAATGAATCAAGTATGGGTGAGAACTGGTTTTTGTGTGTGACAAGAATCGCTTTAAATATTAGTTTGCAGATAGTAAAACACAATGAATCAAGTATGGGTGAGAACTGGTTTATGTGTGTAACAAGAATCGCTTTAAATATTAGTTTGCAGATAGTAAAACACAATGAATCAAGTATGGGTGAGAACTGGTTTTTGTGTGTGACAAGAATCGCTTTAAATATTAGTTTGCAGATAGTAAAACACAATGAATCAAGTATGGGTGAGAACTGGTTTTTGTGTGTGACAAGAATCGCTTTAAATATTAGTTTGCAGATAGTAAAACACAATGTCTAAAAGTTTCCTTACTTATATACACACACACACATTAGGTCTGGAAGTATTTTAAAAATATATCGTAATCGATTAGTCGAATTTTCTTTAATCGAAGAAATCTATCAATTTCGAACAATTTAATAAATTATAATAAATCATAAATAACATTTTTCAAATCATTAAGGGCTTTATTGATTTTACTTGTTTTAAGGCATCATCGTCCTGAAAATGTAATGAAAATACAGGAAAGGTACAACCTAACGATTTATTATTATTTACCGGCCGCACTTACCAAATTCCATATCACAAACCTCTAACATAGCAAATGCACTCGGATTTAAGCAACAAACATGAACATTGCTAAAAATGAAATAATCTATGAAAATTTGTTTTTATCAATTAATCAGTTTTAAAAATTGAAACCGATTAATCGATTAATTAATCGTTAAAGATCCAAGGGGCATCACATAAGGGCCAGGGGACACCACATACAAAATGGGGGCGACTAACCCCTGTAGGCTTGACGCTAATAAATCGGTCTTCTGCACATTCGTGATATATTTTTTACGTGAATGTTGTCCTGGCATCGGTTTTGCAACTTCATTTTTTAAATCTGGCTATGCCAATTGATTGGTAACATGTACGCATAGAACCTCCAAATTATCCGCCCTCTTTCAAGAATACCAGAATGCCGTTCCAATATCCCGAGAGTAAATGACGTCACAAGCACATCGCTTTTATAGGGGTCGAACCCCTGGGTTTCTCCAACAAACAGCTCGAGAACCTGGCACCAAGCCACGCTATACTCCACCAACTGTCAACAATCTACGTCAAGTTATAATATACACTTAATCCCTAGCCTCTTCGGTAAATTTTCCCCCCGCATCTCGTGTTCAACACCTGCAAGAGTGTTTCGTTTTCGTTGACTTTTTTTCTGTAAATCATCTTCAGCTAAATCACAAAATAATTTCTTCACCACTTGTGAAACAAAATGTTGATCACGTCGTGTTCGTAGTTTAACAAGAAAATTTTTTGTACATCCAGGGCTGATTTTGCCACGCATTTGTCATCACCTTCTATCTCGTTAATTGCGTCATGGAAATGCGAAGCTTGGGAAATGTGCCAAAGTAAGCCAGGTTGCTGTTTTTGTTGTAATTGTTTCAGTACTTGTTTTTGAGGCACTGTAATTTCTATATTTACACCAGAGAAACCATAACCGTAATCAGATGCAATACAAAATGAAAATATTTAGGAGAGGTCACAGCAAGTGAATCTGAAAATACAGAAAAAATAATGCGAATAAATGCAGGAAACAATAAAAAGGTCCCACTTGAAGAAACACCCCTGCAGGATGTCGAATCATACATATATACTGAAGCACATTAAAAAAGCACCACCTGTATAATCCAGGAACAGAGTGTGATATGTAAATATAAGTGTTTACAAGTTTACATATTTGGAATCTTTATTCATTTTCCTATGAATCCATGCTGGTCATTAATTTGTACATTTGATTGTTATGAAATTCATTGCATTCTGTGCAGGCAAGGGAGAAAACTAAAAATGCAACCAATAAAAAAATTCATTCACACTATCCTCAGTATCTGGTATGTCCACCGTGTGCTTACAAACAAGCTTGGCAGCGGCTCCGCATGGAACGCACAAGTCTCTGAAGGAAATTCCGAGGAATCAAGTCCCATTCACGTGTAAGAGCAGCTTCGAGCTGTTGCAGATTAGCTGGAGAACCTTGCCTGTAGACTCAGCGTCCAAGCTCGTCCCACTGATGTTCTATAGGGGACATGTCTGGTGATAGGGCAGGCCAATCAATCGTCACAATGTTCTGCTGCTGTAGATATTGCTGCCTAATGCATGCGGTGTGCGCACGTGCGTTATCCTGCTGGAGAAGCTGCAAGTCTGGATAATTTGTGAACGCAGGAGCAACCAATGCATCCAGAACCTCATCTCGATATGTCACAGCATTAACATTTCCAAGGAAGACGTGAAGAGGCAAGCGATGGTGAAAACTGAATCCTCCCCAAATGTGAATACTGCCACCTCCAAATCGGTTGTGCTGACGAACACAGCAATCTGCAAAGCGCTCTCCACACCGTCGCCAAATCCGCATACGTCCATCAGCAAAGGATATGTTGAATCTGCTCTCGTCTGTGAATAGGACAGCATTCCACTGCAGTCTAGTCCATCTGACATGTTGCTCTGCCCATTGCAGGCGCTGCTGACGATGTCTGTGAGTCAAGTTTGGCCCAACATAAGGTCGTCTTGCAGTAAGGCCTGTATCTCTGAGTCGTCGTATGACTGTCATTCGAGAGACTTGCCCATGTCTACCCACTATTGCTCTTGCTGTCTGACTTGCCGGGAGGAACGATTCCTTCGGTGACTCAGCACAATATGACGATCTTGCGCAGGGGTAGTAACTCGTGGTTGGCCACTCCGAGGTCTATCCCGGGCACTGCCAGTGGTTCCGTAACGTTCATTGAGACGTACAATAGTGCTGTGGTGGCAATTCATCCTTCTGGCAATGACCCGCGAGCTCATTCCGGTCTCCAACATACCAATGGCTCGTTGGCGGTCGTTTTCAGATAGTCGTGGCATTTCAAGCACATGTACTGGGTGTTTTGTCTCAACGGCCTTTTTATACAGAGTATACTGCCACAACGCGTACATTTTCAGGGTCATAGCTGTTGGGAATCGTGTTGCACGTGTAACTTTCATTGTTTTCATGTAGTCTGAACACAAACCCGTGGGTTGAATCATGCACTTTCCATTCCAGCAGTCATTTGCTCTCTATCTCATGACAAACACGGGGAAAATCCATTCCCACACATTTTTTTCCAGCTTCTCGGCATCAGTATATATAATAATGGTGCGTTTTTAATGTGCTTCAGTATATATTAGCACAAATTTTGACACTGTTGGGAGGACAGACACTGATATCAAAATAAGAACACAAAAAGTTAGAGGAGCATTTCATTGGGAACATATGGAGATTGGGAGCCACGCTAGCGTAGTGGTTACCACACCGCTCTGGCGACCGGGTGATCCAGGATCAAACCCGGGCGACGGCATTTGAGGATTTTTCGTCGACCGGGATTTGGACTGGATTAACTCGAGACCTGGCGTGAACATTTGAAGGAGTGTTGTCGACCAGGGATTGGCGGCTCCTGAGCCGACCCAGCTCTAATGGGTACCTCCGAAATCGGCGAGTATCTGCCTGAATGGCGAGGGACACCTGTCTCTGTACAAGAAAAAAAGGGATACTCACGTAACATCAATTTCAGGTTAGACATTAATAATAACCTAAGATTTCGCCTCGAGTATTAGCGGGCGTACGAGAAAAAAAAATATGGAGATTTAAAAAAAGAAACAAGCCCAACACTATAATCTGGATCTTCATTTCAAATGTCAGGTCAGTCCTCTTAAGTGGCTATGAAACATGGAGGAAAAAAAAGAAGGAAAGAAAGCAAGAAAAAACCAAAAACCTACATAGTTTCAAAAGTGGCTGCCAGCGTAAAATAGAAGGATTGAAGTGGTACGACAAGATCACTAATGTGGAACCGATGACAAGAACCAGACAAGTGCCGGTGGAATAAAACATGACAAGCACCAGACAAGCACCAGTGGAATAAGACATGACAAGAACCAGACAAGCACCATTGGAATAAGACATGACAAGAACCAGACAAGCACCAGTGGAATAAGAGATGACAAGAACCAGACAAGCACCATTGGAATAAGACATGACAAGAACCAGACAAGTGACAGTGGAATAAGACATGACAAGAACCAGACAAGCACCAGTGGAATAAGACATGACAAGAACCAGACAAGCACCAGCGGAATAAGACATGACAAGAACCAGACAAGCACCAGTGGAATAAGACATGACAAGAACCAGACAAGTGACAGTGGAATAAGACATGACAAAAACCAGACAAGCACCAGTGGAATACGACATGACAAGAACCAGACAAGCACCAGTGGAATAAGACATGACAAGAACCAGACAAGCAACAGTGGAATAATAGATGACAAGAACCAGACAAGTGACAGTGGAATAAGAGATGACAAGAACCAGATAAGTGACAGTGGAATAAGAGATGACAAGAACCAGACAAGTGACAGTGGAATAAGAGATGACAAGAACCAGACAAGTACCAGTGGAATAGGAGATGACAAGAACCAGACAAGTGACAGTGGAATAAGAGATGACAAGAACCAGACAAGTACCAGTGGAATAAGAGATGACAAGAACCAGACACGCACCAGTGGAATAAGAGACGACAAGAACCAGACAAGTACCAGTGGAATAAGAGATGACAAGAACTAGACAAGTACCTGTGGAATAAGAGATGACAAGAACCAGACAAGTACCAGTGGAATAAGAGATGACAAGAACCAGACAAGCACCAGTGGAATAAGACATGACAAGAACCAGACAAGCACCAGTGGAATAAGACATGACAAGAACCAGACAAGTACCAGTGGAATAAGAGATGACAAGAACCAGACAAGTGACAGTGGAATAAGACATGACAAGAACCAGAAAAGTGACAGTGGAATAAGAGAGGACAAGAACCAGACAAGTGACAGTGGAATAAGAGATGACAAGAACCAGACAAGCAACAGTGGAATAAGAGATGACAAGAACCAGACAAATGACAGTGGAATAAGAGATGACAAGAACCAGACAAGCACCAGTGGAATAAGAGATGACAAGAACCAGACAAGTGACAGTGGAATAAGAGATGACAAGAACCAGACAAGCACCAGTGGAATAAGACATGACAAGAACCAGACAAGCACCAGTGGAATAAGAGATGACAAGAACCAGACAAGTACCAGTGGAATAAGAGATGACAAGAACCAGACAAATGACAGTGGAATAAGAGATGACAAGAACCAGACAAGTGACAGTGGAATAAGAGATGACAAGAACCAGACAAGTGACAGTGGAATAAGAGATGACAAGTGTGACGTACGTCTAGTTCGACAAGTGAATTTTCCCTGATTTGATGGATGATTAAAGGGACTTTTAGCTTTTCATAACATTAGAACCCCTGAACATTTGTTGTAACTTTGTTGTTTCGCCAGAGCGAACCGATTCCACCGGGGCTCATTAAGTATGCGGCATGAGATCTAAAGACACTGAGACAATCCCCAGAACAGAGAAGCTAGTTCTCGCAAGAATTTCTCATCTCCGTGCGAACACTGAACCGCTCGCAAGATGGACCAGAGCGGTCAGAAGAAAGCGGAGGCAGCGAACAGAGCAACGTCTCGCAGGAAGATGACACGGCAGGGCGAACCAGAGTAGACGAAGAAAGCTTCTTGCAGACCTCGCACATCTGTGGCAACCGGCAGACTTGCCCGAAAGACTGAGAAACAGGAGAGACGGAGATCGGAAGCCAGGGGGCAATCGCGGTTAACACGACGGCTAGAAACCTCGACTTTTCCTGGGTTCTAAAGAGGCGCTAGAATCTAACAGGTCCCACTCATCTTGAATTCCATTTAGATATATACAGACCCTGAAGAATACAACTTTATCACTCGTTTCGCCAGACCTTGACAGAAGCACTAGCATAGTGAAATCCTGTTTGATTCACTCTGGATACTCAACTTATTTGCAGTGAATTCTATTCTGTGCTAAACGGTATAATATATTTGTTTTAAAGTGATCAGTGGTCTAGTTCATTCATTCATTTTATTTCACTGGATTTTGTGATTAACTTAAAGCTATTAAATTAAACTTATCTCAAATAGTTCCAGTGGAATAGGTAATGAAATATCTATTATATTATTTCCCAAAATGATAGATACTTAAATGCTTAAAGTAACATTTAAAGACGCGAGGGAATTTATACTTACTTACTTACTTAATCGTTCCCCTTCTACCGTGAGGTGTAGAGGTTTGGAAGAGAGAGCGCCAGACTATCCTATCGGCTGTCTTCCTCCTGGCCTGGTTCCATTCTAGTCCTCGGTCCTTCAAACATTGTCTAATGTTGTCCTCCCAGTGGACTCTGGGTCGTCCTGGGGGTCTGGATCCTTGGCTCTTTGTTTCCCATGCTTGTCGTGGTAGCCGGTCTTCTCCCATTCTGCAGACATGGCCAAACCATCTTAGTTGGGACTGTTCTACTTGGGTCTGCAGGGGGTGGGATTTAAGGCCTTGACGTATCGTCTGGTTGCGTACTGGAGGGAATTTATAACTAAATTTAATTGAGTTTAGTTCTAGTTTTACGTATGTTTTAACTATTAAATTCGCGTGGAGTTCTTCCTGAATTTTATAAAAATTATAGACGCGAGTGTATAAATAGTTAACTGTAAATTTATCGCGCTTTGGAAATGATACTTGATTTTCGGTATGAATTACATGTTTTATATCTTTTATCTAGAGTGATCGTTACCTTAGCGATCCCAGCAATAAGAAGTACAACCTGGTAAAGAGTCCCCAGACTCAGTTCTTAAACCCCCTTCCAGAATCTGATGAGACTGTGTATTAAATTTTAAATCTTTGAGGCGATCCTATGTTTGGGATCCAGCTATCTAAATTAATAGAAAGAAAGCACCCCCATTGACAAATTTAAACACCTCACCAAGTATATTCAGTTGTAACTGGAAGAAGAACAATCGCCAGAGTTTTTTTAATTAAAATTACTGCTACAGAGAGAGAGAGAGAGAGAGAGAGAGAGAGAGAGAGAGAGAGAGAGAGAGAGAGAGAGAGAGAGAGAGTACATATTTACCTGAACTGTGACGGTACCTAGTTTTTCCTCACCGGATTTAAAACCTACCTCACTGGACAGTTGTCGTCACCTCGGTTTTTTTAAAGCAGAAGGTTCACCACCAGCGGTGAAATCTAAGAAGCCACACCCCATTCTCACCAGTATCTAACTGCGACGGTGCCATCCTATAGACTTTTTTATATCAGAAAAATAAACCACAAGAACATTTAGACTTCACGACCGGCGATAAGCGGGAATATTTGCTACCAGCCAAACCTCGCTAAATCTGGGGCCGGACATTGAAGTAACAGACACTCTCAATATGTCAAGTGTTAATTGATGAGTTTTTTTTTTGTATAATTCTATGGATTGCCTGCTTCTAAGATCGGTAAGTCTGTGTGTGAGTTTGTGTGTTGGCCAGCACGTGCGTGCATGACTAAAAGGAGATTTATGTGCAACTATTTTAATTGCTGTACCTAGTAGACACTTTGTTAGTTATTCCTTACATGGTTCACTTTATAAGTGGGATTTCTTAACCTCTGTTATTTCCCCTTCCTAGTCTGCTTAGTAGAAGGGAAAACAGTTAAAGATAATAGGACTAGTTTCCTAATCCCTCTTTTCAGGATAGATTAATTGACTGTTGGGTTAACTTATCTACTTCTGTTAACTACCTGTCATTTGGACCGGGTTCCTTTTTCCATTTTTCTGTACAAGAGGGAAGGGCATATTGAACACTACTCTTCAACAACCCCCCATCCTCCTTGTTTTTTTTTTTGTTTTTTTTTTTGTATTTTGAAACTTCGATTTCTGCATGTAAATTGATAATTGTTTGTGACTTGATTTTTAAAAATGCTAAATAAAAGGAATAAAACTTTTAGCACTTGTGTTGGCAGGCCCAAACCCAAACTTTCCCATATTCGTTATCGTAGTTTGTATTCACGTGCGTCTGTGTGTCTGAAGCACCAAATCGGTGTGAGCGCAGTTGTGAGTCTGGAAACTGGCAAATAATTGTTTGTCCAGAAGAGTTTTTTTGGAGGAGAATTGAGAGGAAAATTGTCGTAAAACAGTCTGTCCTTACTCTTCCCAGCACTCTGTGAATCAACTATTTACTTCTAAAACCCTTACTATCACATAGCCTTTTCCATCATTCTCCACTCTAAACAGGACCACTATTTCCAAGACTCTTCCTCTCAAATAAATTTACGACAACAAGAACCAGACAAGTGACAGTGGAATAAGAGATGACAAGAACCAGACAAGCACCAGTGGAATAAGACATGACAAGAACCAGACAAGTACCAGTGAAATAAGAGATGACAAGAACCAGACACGCACCAGTGGAATAAGAGATGACAAGAACCAGACAAGTGACAGTGGAATAAGAGATGACAAGAACCAGACAAGCCCCAGTGGAAAAAGAGATGACAAGAACCAGACAAGTACCAGTGGAATAAGAGATGACAAGAACCAGACAAGTACCAGTGGAATAAGAAATGAGAAAAGGATTCTGGCGATGAATAGAACGCATATTGAGGAAACCTGTTGATAACATTACTTGGCAGTCCTTGTTCTGGAATCCCCAGGGTAAGAGAGGCAGAGATAGACCAGAAAAAGATATAGAGAAGACAACTGGAGACAGGAATGAAAATGATGAAGAAAACATGGAAAGAACAAGACCTTATGCCAAGCCGCAGGTGGACTTGGCGTTTTTTTTTGACATCCTATGCTTCTCGGGGAGCTTAAGGGTAATGATAGATAGATTGATACTTGACACGTTCTTGTCGAAGCCTTAAACAACTTGTATGCATAAAGTATACAGGAAGAATGTATGATTCCTGTAGCCTCCTTCAGTCATAACTGACTGTGGGAATGTACCCCTTCAGTCATAACTGACTGTGGGAATGTGCCCCTTCAGTCATAACTGACTGTGGGAATAAGAGTTGAGGTGATAGTCTTCAGCTGCTTCTTTTTTTCTTTTTTTTACCTGGCGTTCCTTTCGAGATGATGCATGATTAAGCTCTCTGAAAGATAGTCTGCATAGCTGAATAATCAGTGCAGGCTAATTACACAGTTACACTTTCATTAATTAATTTCAACTTTATAGGTAGACTGTGTTATTAAAATGTATGTTGTTGTTGTCGATATCCCATAGCTGCTGAACATGTCTATTCTTGGCCGCCCAATGCCATTCTTAAAAAAGTGCAGGTTTTCTGCAGTTGTTTTAATGTTCAATATAGTGAGTTGGTGACTGTTAGAGGTATCTGTAAAAGTTTTTTCCTGGCGTTTGTGAGTGATGGACACTCCATGAGGAGGTGCCTGGTTGTTTCATAGGGATGAGAGCAATGTCTACGCATCGGTAGGTGCTGAGGGTTGGCACGGTTTGGATGACTATTGACTCTGGCGTGTCCTGTTCGGAACTGAAAGATAAGACTTTGATTTCTCCTGCTGAGTCTGTTTATGTTGTCGTTGTCTTTTGGGCGGGTCATTTCATTAAAGACATTTCGGCCAGTCGGCCCGTTTGCCTATCTGTTCAGCCAGATTTCCCTTGTGTTGTTTCTGAGAATCTGTTTGGCTGTTCTCATGCTGCAGGGTCTGTCCTTTTGTTGTTTAGAGGCTCCTGTTTTAGCAAGTCTATCAGCTGTTTCATTTCCTGTTAGAGCATTGTGTCCAGGGATCCATTGTAGGGTTACACTGATGTAGTAGGCTGTGATCAAGTTGTGAACTGCTCTTCCTATAAGAAAAAATGTCTTTTCATATGGAGTCTGTTTAAGTGCTTCCAAAACAGACATGCAGTCACTGAAAATCACTACATCTGATGGCTTTCGTTCCATAAGGTCAAACTGTTGGTGTAGTAATTCAGTGGCTGTCTTGGTGACCTCAGCCTCCGATTCGTAATTTGAACAATTTTCACCACAGGAGTCACAGAACTCATAAGAGGATCCATCCGTGTACCATATGCAGACGCCATATCCTGCAAAAGAGGTGGTCTTGAAAGCTGAACCATCTGTGTAGGCCTGGATTGCTGATGTTGGGTAGCTGTTTATGGTCTCCAAGGCACACGTCTTCAAGAATGTGGGTAGTGTTTCCTTGTTGGCTGTTTTATCTATCAGTTGTGTTTTGACAGATGGTTGAAGGAAATTCTCCCAAGGGGGTGGTCCAAAGTATTTGTTTTCCAATTCTCTCTCTTGCGGGAGATGATGTTTTTCATTTTCCTCTTTGGCTATGCCCAGGAGAGATAGTTGTTTTAGTCTTCGTGTTTGTTTCCAAGTGTCAATAAGTATTGTGTTTGGTTGGTCTTTCTCTTGTCTCCTGCATCTCTCTACAGCTTCAGTCAGTGCTCTTTTACGCCTGATATCCAGAGGCTCTATATTGGCATGTATCTCATTTACGGCTGTGGGTATTGATCTCATCTCTCCACAAATTAACCTGAGAGCTTGGTTCTGCACACGGTGCAGAGATGAGATGGTATTAGTACTCACAATGGTCTGGAGGAGGAGGTTATAGTCTATCACTGATCTCACATAGCCGAGATATAGTTGACGAAGAGTTTGTTTATGTGTTCCCCAATTTGTACTAGCTAGCCGTTTGATGAGGTTTAGGCCCTTACATGCTTTTTCCCTGAGGTTGTAGATGTGTCCATCTAGTTTCAATTGTCTGTCCAGTTTTACTCCTAGATAGATTGGGGACTCCTCTTTTGTTAGTGTTTCCCCACTCAGTTTGATGTTGATAGGTCTTTTTGCTATTTTGTGGCTGCGGAAGAAAGTGGTGTATACAGTTTTTTGCGTATTGATTTTAATTTTCCACAGTTAGCAATATACTGAAATTGTGAGGAGAGCTCTGTTGATCTTGGCTTTTGCCAGAATTGGATATTTATCAGTAGTCCAGATGGCAAGGTCATCAGCAAACAGCGCCTTCGACACATTCAGATTGTTATGATAAAAATTCATAACGATTATGTCGGTATAATAAGCACCTCAACAGGGCTCATTTTTTGTTTATTTTATACGGAGTCACTTATTAATAAAGGAAGTGACGTCATGCCGATATGGTTGTCTGGCAGACGTGAACAAATTTGAAGCAGAAGTGAGTTGAGCGTCTGCAAAGGAGATGCGGCTTGTGTTGGGAAGTGAGCGGACGTATGTGTTTTGAGCTCCTGCAGTATTCTGTGTTTTTCCTGAATTATTCCATCACCAGGACATCAATATACTTGGTTGAGGTGTCCCTGGTTTATTCTAGTAAGGAAATGTGTGCCTATTCATAAAAATGTCCAAAGGACGATATTAAATAAAGTTTGAATGATTGCCAATGACCAGCGTTTGATAGGGAACGGACTGGACATACATACCACTGCATTTGCCTTTGGGGCTGTATATATATATATCTCTTACCATGGAGCCGTGTGTCAAACCTAATAAACTGCATGTTTGTAAAATTGTGAAGGAGGTGTTGGTCCGCTCAGTGCAGTTATACTGATTACGTGTTGTGTGACTGACACTAAAGTCTACCTTGGCCACGGAGAATATCTCCGGAATAATTGAACAATAACGACACGTAACACAGATGTTTGGAAAGGTCATTAAGAAGATGAGGAAAAGGGTGCAACTTAAAGGACAGCATTGAGGCAGTCCTTCTTCCAGCGCTCTTTTCCGTGAAATTGCACCAGCATAGTTGGTAGCTATGGTTCTATTTGTTAGGAAGGCCTGTATCCATCTAATCATTTTCCCTCCTATTCCCATTCTTCTCATCTTCAGCAAAAGTCCCTTTCTCCAAACTCTGGGGTAGGTTTGCTCAAGGTCGATGAACACAGCTATCGTGCTTTTTCCCTCTTGAAAGCCATCCGTCACATTCTGTGTGAACCTGAAGAGGGGGTCCATCTGTGCGGCACTTACGTCTGAAGCCTGCCTGGTTGTTGTCAAGAAGGTTCCAGCTTTCCAATCACCAGTATAGTCTGTTGTTTACCATTCTCTCGACCAGCTTGCTTAAGCATGAAGTGAGGGATATGGGCCAATAGCTTCTTGGTGTTCCCAGTGGTTTCCCTTTCTTCAAAATAGGTATGATGGTTGCTGTCAGCCATGGCAATGGTAATTGCCCCCTCGTTCCACGTTCTATTGATGAACCATAGAAGTGTCTCTTTTGCATTTGGCCCTAGTTGACAAATCATCTCATTTTTTTATATTTTATCTGGTCCTGGAGCTTTATTTTTGGCCAGTTTCCGTAGTGTCATTCTCAGTTCTTGTGGGCTGAACGGATCATCGAACGCAGCCATATTGGTCTGATCTATATTAAGCGTAGATGTGTTCTTTATGAGCACTTCGTCTAGTTTCTTTCTCTGTTGTATTTTATTTACACTGGCATATAAATTGTTGAAGACATCGGCTTTCTTGCTGCTTGATGTTACTTCATCACCACTTCCATCCACCATAGGTGTTGGGTTTGTCTTTTTCTTGCTTCCCTCGAGATTACTCAGGAGTCTCCAAACTTTGTTCCCTTCTCTTTTTAGATCTAGTTTGTTACAATTTTCTTTCCAAGTCTCCCGCTTATTCTTCTTGGTAACATACCTTACTTTTGCTGTTCACCTATTGTACTCTGTATTATTTAGGGTGGTAGGGTATTTTTCAGCCTTCTTTCTAGCCTCTCTTTGACTGCTTCAGCTAGTACAGATGTCCAGAAAGGTTTATACTTCTTATGCTTCCCCTTTGGGATGCACTTTTTGGCAGCTGCTAGGATTGTGGTGCATATGTTGTTGTATGTTAATTTAATGTTATCAGTTCTAATGATTTGACTGTGCCCAGCGTCAGTTTCCCGGCCGTAGCGGCCCCAGTCTGCTTTCCTGAAGTTCCAGAATGGTTTACCCAAGGACATCTGCATCATCTGTGGTGTTAAAATAGTTGTTAAAACAGGGCGGTGGTCACTTCCAACATCTTCCAAGAATTTGATGATACTATTTTCTGCTATGTCAGCTGAAACAAATGTCAGATCGGGTCGGTTGGTCGAGCCGTGTGCCCTGTGTAGGAGTGTTGGTGGAGTTTCCAAGTTCTGCAGTAGCATTAAGTTGGTACTACTGCACAGCTCCTCAACCTATAGGCCTCTACTGTTAAACTGCCGGTATCCTAGAGCAGGAATGTGAGCATTAAAATCACCAGCTATGACAGTTTTCTTTAGTATGGGCTCAAACTCAGGCAGACCTTTTGATGAGGTCGGGGGACAGTAAATGTTTTGCAGTGTGTACTTGGTGTTATCTTTGCCCCATAGCTTTATTATTTGGTGGTCGATATCTGCCGCAGGGTTGTTGGTTACTGTGGCTTGGGTATCATTTTCGATTAAGGTCATGATGCCTTAGCACTTCAGGCATTCACATTTGTTCTGTGTATAGCCCATGATATTAATTTGTCTCTGTGGGAGTATTGTTTCCTGGAGAAGGGCTACATGTACTTGATGTTCGTGTAGTATTGTTGTAAGCTCAGTTGTCTTGTTCTGTAGTCCAGCTATATTTAGCTGTATAATGTTAAGGTTCCCCTTCCCTGACTTTTCGCAAGGAACAGGGGATTTATCTCTCTTAAAATGTATCTGTAGGTAGGTTTTACAGTTGAACTTTCTGTAGTCTGCGCAAACTGAATAGGTAGATTGTATAAAACTGTATCTACAGGTAGATTATATAATTAAACTATATTTGCAGGTTGCGATTTGAAACTCTATAAAGAGCGATACAACAGGGGACAATCTGATCATCAGAAGTGTTCCACCCGTCGATCAAGTGTTTCGGCCCCCTTAATCTCCTTTACATTCTAAAAAAAAGGGGGGGGGGGGCACTTGGAACATGACTCCCATGTGTCAGTCTCCTGTTGTCTAGTGCTAAGAATTGAACCCACTCCACCTTGGTTGCAGCTTTCAAATTCACTCCAATTTTCTGCAGCTAGATGCAATTATGAAATTAACCCCAATGATGAAAACAAATTACTGTCCCTAGTTCCATAGCCCGTCGCTTTTGTTCCACAGCAAGGAAGTTGAGGGTAACTGCTGTAAGACGTGGAGTACAATGGATGGGTGTGAAAAAAAATCGAAAAAAAGGTAATTCGTCTTACGAGGACAAAAGACAAAGAAAATAGCCAACGTTACGACCATAACGTTCCCCCCTCCCCTTTCCTCTTGCTCCATTTTGACTCTTTCCACTCTTATCCTATTTTTCTATTTTTCTGCCGCCTTCTAATATTATGTATGAATATATAATACACTGTTTTTAATATGTCTTGATTTTTTATTTCATATTTATTTATCTCCAACTCATTCTGTCCTCTTCTATTTCCAGTCCCCACTAATATTACGTTTGGGTAGTTTATTGTTCAGTTTCGTTTTTTAGTTTCGTAGTATGTATTGTATACATCCGGTGGTGACAGTCATTTCCTTTTCCCGGCACGCCAGTCCGTTCACGGGAAGCTATAGTGGTAGGACCTCGATTCCTTCAGGGAAGTACCTAGGTTTAATTTTTATATTTATTTAGGTTCTTATGTGTCCTATCTAGCCTTCACTTTCTTTCCTTTCCCTGACGAAGGCCTTGTGGTCGTAACGTTGGCTATTTTCTTTGTCTTTTGTCCTCGTAAGACGAATTACCTTTTTTCGATTTTTTTTCGCACCCATCCATTGTTCCACAGCCAGCACGATGCCTTTACCGCAGTTTCACTGGTCCTCTTAAGTCCCCTCAACCCCAACAGTTTCAATAGATCATACACTTAGGCGGCCACGAGACCTTTTGCACCCACCTCAAAAGCCATGACCCTTGCAGTGAACCCGTCGTGTCTCAAGTCTGTGGCCAGATCATTATACTTGGCTACTTTGCATGAGTGTTGATCGTCCAATCTGGATTCAGATGGCACGATCAGCTTAATCATTATAATCTGGTGCGATGATGAGGGATGCAGCACCATATCTGGCCGACTTCGAGATCTTCTGATACTCTCTGGATATGCCCCTAGCCCATGCAGATCTACTGCCATCTCCCAGTCATTTGCACAGTCAAGAAGAAATGGTAAACTGCTACTTGATTTACTTGGTTTGGGATGTGCTGACTTTCTTGCTCACAGAAAGTATGTATTTGCGGTGCTCGGTCTGACTTTGCCGTTCGCCTTCACCCTTGCAAGGTCTGTTGTAGCAGCCAGCTCATTTAGTACTCTGTTGTGGTGCCATGTTTATTGCGCTAGCTCTAATGACACCTTGCAGGCTGAACATATGAGTGAAGTAGCTAAAGAGGTTCAGTATTCTATAAGAATATATGAATGAGGCAGCCCAAGAGGTTCAGTTTTCTGCAAGAATAAATTAGTTAAGTAGCTAAAGTTCAGAATTCTACACGTGTATATGAATGATATAGCTCAAGAGGTTTAGTATTTTGTAATAGCATATGAGTGAAGTACTGTAACTAAAAAGGTTCAGTATTCTATAATAATATATGAGTGAAGTAACTGAAGAGGTTCAGTATAGTATAAGAATATATGAGTCAAGTAACTAAAAAGGTTCAGTATTCTATAAGAATATATGAGTGAAGTAACTAAAGAGATTTAGTATTCTATTAAAATATATGAATGACGTACACACACACTCTAAACAGAGCTATATATATATTATAATAATAAATTCCACTGATTAACTCAGCGGTGGGGGCTTAACGAGCTAGAATAAACCATTGCTAAATTCTTCATAAAAGTGTCGGCAGATTATAGAATTAACGTGCCCAGCGACAGCCAGCATTGTTTTCGCCTATCTGAATATCTTATGAAGACTCCCAGGTGATAGAAGCTATACTACTCTTCTATCGACATTTCTGCCGGGAGTAATCTTGTGTAAAAATAGACTCCATTGAAGCCTATAACAGATGCTTTTGGTCACCGTTGGACCACTACTGCAAAGCAGGGGAGGCAATACCGTCACAAAGAGGTTCAGTGTTCTATAAGAGAATATACTCACCTTCTGTCTCTTTAATTGCGCTATGGAAATGCGAAGCTTGGGAAATGTGCCAAAGTAAGCCAGGCTGCTATTTCATTGCGTTCAAATAATTATATATACGACTCATATTCTCTTATAGAACACTGAACCTCTTGAACTACTTCACTCATATTCTCTAATAGAACACCGAACCTTTTGAACTACTTTACTCATATTCTCTTATAGAACTCTGAGCCTCTTGAACTAAATCACTTATATTCAAATATATAAGGGGATTGACATAAGTCTAGGGCCTGACCATGAAGGAGTCACAGAAGGAAGATGAAACTTGGCACATTTAAAGTTCATGATATTTGCACTGAATGTGTGAAGTACGCGTTTGTTTCTTTGATGGGTTTTCCCCCTACGGTGCACGGCGCAATGTACCCTATTGACCGGATCTGCTGCTCCAAAGATTTGACAAAACAATGGAAAAGAAGGAGGCCAGAGCTGTGATAAAATTTCTGATGTTTCAGGGAAAAACACCTACAGAAATACACAGGGAGATGGAACCAGTGTTTCGTGATTCTTGTCCTTCATATACTTCGGTAAAAAAAACTGGTGTCAACAGTTTAAGTGCGGCCGCTCAAATGTTGCTGATCTGCCAAGATCTGGGAGACCAGCCTCGGAGTGCAACGATGAAAATGCAACAAGAGTGAAGAAAATCATTGACCAGGATCGAAAATTGACAATTGTGGAGATAGCTAGTAGAGTAAAACTAAATGAAAGAACAGTTTATAGAATTTTACACAACAGACTGAACATGAGAAAAGTGTGTGCACGCTGGGTTCCGCGACTGTTGACACGTGAACAGAAGCAAACGAGGGTAAATTGCTGTCAACAGTTGCTCAAAAAGTGTCAGTCAAAAATTTTTGGAGACCATGATGACAGTAGATGAGACTTGGGTACACCATTATGACCCCGAATCCAAAATTGCCAGCATGCAATGAAAAACCCCGGGCTCCCCAACACCTGTCAAGCCGAGGGCACAGAAATCTGCAGGAAATGTGATGCTGATTGTTTTTTGGGATGGCAAAGGTGTCCTTTTGAAAGATTATCTGCCTCGTGGCAACACAGTTAATGGACAGTACTATGCAGATCTTCTCACAAAACTAAGAAAGGTTGTGACCAGGAAACAAGGGATAACGCGCACTCAAAATCTTCCTTTGCTTCAAGACAACGCGCCCTCTCACAAAGCACGGCTTGTGCAGCTAGCAGCCAACGATTTGAATATTGAAATGCTTCCACACCCACCATATTCTCCAGATTTGGCTCCATCAGACTTTTTTCTATTCCCAAATCTTAAAAAAAACAGCTAAAAGGAAATCATTTTGACAGCGATTAAGAGGTTATACTGGCATGTGATGACTGGTTTAGTTTGAAAAATAGGGTGTTCTACTCCCAAGGTCTTTTCAAGGTCAAGCAGAGACGGCAGAAGTGTGTCAATTCAGACGGTGGCTATATTGAAAAGGAATAAACACTATACATAATTTCAGCTCTCTGTGACATGTCCTTCATGGTCAGGCCCAATACTTATGTCAATCCCCTTGTATATTGGAATAGTTCAAAGGGTTCAGTGTTCTATACGAGAATACTAGTGGAATAATTCAAAAGGTTCAGTGTTCTGTAAGAGAATATGAGTGGAATGGTTCAAAAGGTTCAGTGTTCTATAAAGGTATACAAACAAACTAATGCAAGAAAGAATGAGTGAGTAGACCTATACGAGTTAAACCGGCTCAAGAGAAGAAAATACATGAATGAGTTAGGCCAAGAATAAACGAGTATATTTGAAGTTAGCTCGGGCAGGTGAAAATACACGCACGCGTGGGTTGTAAAAGCAAAACAAATTAGAAAAAAATAGGGAACATTTCAAGGCAGATGAAAGCGAAGGTGTGTTAGAGAGTTGCTACAAGAAGGAACGGACCAGGTGTGACGTCAGCTGATTTTTGAGCGGTAAGAACAGAAGATTTTGGACCAGGTAGATCAGACAGTCTACGTAAGCGCGCGAGGAGCTCACAGTTCTATTTTTAAACATAGTCTGCAGAACGTCTGTTTTTCCTACCCTTTCCCTCCTCCATTCTTTATATTCCTTGGTTGTATATATCTCTCTCTTTTTTTTTTATTGTGATGCTCGCGTGTTTCTCTTCTCGTACGGTTTGGTTTGCTCACCTCTGCTTAACTTCAGCACACACGCGTTTTTTTTTTTTCTATATGCTTTTATTCTAGCACAGTGGTAGTTCTATCTTACGTTTGCTCTATTCTAGCACAGTATTATTTTAACGTGCCATTGCTCTATTCTTGCACGATATTGGTTTTATTGTACGAGCACAGTATTGTTAAAATCGCATTTTTGTTCTATTCAATCACAGTATTGGTTTTATAGTACACTTACTCTCCTCTAGCACATTATTGTTTTGTTTTTTTATAGAAAGCTTTGCTATATTCAAGCACATTATTGTTTTTTGTATCGTATCTTTGCTCTATTCTAGCACAGTATTGTTTTTATCCCATATTTGATCTATTCTATCGTAGTACTGGCTATTTCTTATATTTGCTATATTCTAGCACAGTACTGGTCGTATCTCATATGTGCTGTTTTCTGACAACAGTACTGTATTTATCGTATTTTTGCTATATTTTAACACAGTATTGTTTTTATCGTATATTTGCTATATTCTAGCACCGTATTAGCTTTGTCGTATATTTGCTCTATTTTAGTAGCCTACAGTATTAGCTTTATCTTATATTAGCTATACTCCAACGCAGTACTAGTCGTATCTTACATACCACACCTAAAGGTCTTTTTATATTTAGACATGCATCCTAATATAACCGACTAGGTTGAACGGGACACTCCTCATCAAATCGAGGTATTTTAAAAAATGGTTGTATCTTACATTTGCTCTATTCTAGCACAGTACTCGTTGTATCCTATTTATTGTCCACGTTGTTCTGTTATTTTCTAACACATGAAAATATTTTACATACATGCAGCACTGTATAGCCCTTAAATTATTTTGCGCCTGGAGCAGATCCTTCCTATGGCACCCCCAAAATAATATATTATGCGTGCTATAAGATTTTTTAAGAGTTAAGTACTGTCATAATAGTGTCAGATGTACCCTCTTCTGTCTATCACCAGTGCCAGACCCCCTTTAGTTCGCCACTGTTACAGCACAACACGGTGTTGTTGAATCTAAGAGATGTTTTGTGCAGTACTACATATAAATTAAGAGACATAACCCCAAAATTAGAGTTACCCGACATCTTTCACAGTTAATCAAAGTTGTACCATTGAAACTTGCAAAATTAATCTTCAACTGCAAGCAAAATCTTATATATTACTGCTTTTTATTTGCGTATATGAACAGACACACTAGCATAATCAACCAATCAATCAATCAATCAATACCCTTTAGCTCCCCGAGGAGCATAGACCTTCAACAAACACATGCCAAGTCTTCCTGTCCTGTGCCATCCGCTCAAGTTCTCTCCATGTTTTCCTCATCATTTTCACCTCCGTCTCCAGTTCTCTTCTCCATGTGTTTTTTGGTCTACCTCTGCCTCTCTTTCCCTGTGGATTCCAGAAGAAGGACTGTCTTGTAATGCTTTCAACAGGTTTCCTCAATGTGTGTCCTATCCATCGCCAGCGTCTTCTTCTCAACTCTTGTTCCACTGGCACTTGTCTGGTTCTTGTCATTGTTACGTGCAGTCTTTGATATCTTACAATATTATACATTAGTATACTTGTTATGTTCGCAAATATTTTGTAAACAAAATAGGTAATTTTTTAGTGCTTAAGGGAAAGTCATTATTGAGTTACTTCCCTTGAAAGTTGTGCCGTCTCTTCGATCGAACTCCGCGGATGAATCCATTTTACTGCGATTTATTCGTTGTTTGGGTAATAATAGATTGTTCTTGCTTCAGAATATCTATGGCCTGAATTTATGTGTATTGTTTGTCTGAGTAGGACGAGTCTGTCTTATATCTGTATATCATTACATATCTAAGTCGAACTATATGTTCTGTTGTCTCTAGAGAGGTCAAAGGCTATTCGGCGGATGTGTCGCTAGAGTGTGGTGTGATTTGGCTTCGTCCTGATGGGGACTGTGTTTTTTCTATGTCGGCTTGTCGCCGGAAAAAGTGATCTCAGTATTTGTGGGGAAAGTGATAGTCGTCTAGACCTATCGTGTATGCTTTACCCCAGTGTTTATTCGTATTGCCAAGGAATGGCAGAATCATATTTCTGATACCAAGGTAATCAAAGATACTCTTATGAACTCTCGTACGAAGCCACCATTTTCGATAGGTACGATTTGTATGTCTAAGAGAATATATTTGACTCGATGAAAACGACTTCGATTCCTAGCAGCACTATATCCTGTAGAATGCAGTCAATTGTTCATGATCAAATCTACAGAGCAATGAAAGTTTAATGAATGACTAACTTTAGGACAGATTCATTATCTGTATCCAAACGTGAGTGACAGCTCACGAGTGAAGCCATCTTGGAACCAAACATGTAGTGACTTTCAAGAAGAGAAAAGGGATGCCCGTATTATCGCTTGATTAGTCCAGAGATCACTGCTACACATGAGAACCCTTTATTAGCGGTTCAATATTATTATATGGAAAAATATGTGCTGAACATGATGTTAAAGAATCGTCGCTAGACGAGATTAGGTCTAGAAGCCATCTGAAATATTATTTATAAGCTGACGTGCTCAGTCAGTGAAGTCGATGATATATATGTATGGGCGATACTGAGTGCTTGGCTACTGACAGTCCATTATACAATTATTCTACATGAGTGCCCATGTAACATTGCAAGACCATTTATCCACTGTACCATGATGTATTATGCCAACCTGTGATTTGTCACTATCTGTGCTGTCGAGTGTATACGTCCAATTAAACTGTAGAAAGGTACACAGTCGTTGGTGTCGATGACTTCCAGCCATACATGAGTGTGAGAAAAGAACATTTGTCAACACCACGAACCCTTATTATCATTCGCACATTATACACTCAATCCATGTCTACACACCACTGCGTAGGTCAAGTTGACATTCCATACACTACAGTGGAGCAAACAACACCATAGAGATCTTATCAACTGATGATGATGATGTCTGCTTCCATCCACTTATGTCTATTTTTTGGTGGATATCATTAACTGGAATAAACAGTGGGCTTTATCAACTGGTGGACCAGCTTTCTGGGTTTGACCTCGCAGAAGTTCAGAAGTCAACAGATTACCGATACCAGACCGTTTCCTGTGGCTGATACGACACACTTGCAGTATTGGTTTGCTCTTTGTCAACACTTCGTCACGTGATCTGTCAAGTGAATGCAGTATGTAGGTCAGCGTTGTTGACATTTTTACATTAGACATTACAGAGTTTCACAGAACAGTTGGATCAATTCTTGTCAATATTAACAGGAAGACAGTATTAGTGAACTAAGAAGTCCTATTTTCATCGATGGATCTTCTTGTTTTCTATATATGAACTTTAATATTTAAGGCCAGAATGTTTAATTGAATAAAGTGGCAGTTTGTTTATTTTCATAAAAATAACTTTGCCATTACTGTAAAAACTGAGCCTATTTTGCAACACATACTATCATACACATAATTTATATATTTATGTTTACATGTTATTTGTTTGTATAGTATGTTAGTTTCTATGTCAGCGGGTTGTGTTTAAGGTTGGGCGGCGTCCTCACAACAGAATATCCCACGTCATAGAGGGTCCGTTGTGGGCGTTTTCTATAGGTGCAATTTTCTTGATTGAAAATTTGCTGCGACAACTGTTGCTTTTGTGTTAGCTGTGAAGTCTGTAATTATTGTTATTTTTGTAATATTTCTTTGTTCTTTAGTTTTGTTTTGATTTGTTTGTAATTTGTTGGTCTAACCTTTTCTATCTTTCAGTTCTATTCACAATTTGTATTCATATACTGTGACGTCATTGGTGTTGTTATTCTTTGCAGATTCAGTGATTATTTTCATTGATTTCCCTATTTGATTTATTTTGATTTCTGCAAACGTTCTTGTATTGTCAGTCCTATTTGTACTTTATGTATTCTGTTGGTTGACATATGTTTTATATAGGTATATTTCATAAGACACAATTGCCTGTGCACTGCACTTGGATTATGGTATAAACCAGTACCTGATTATTATTACTGTTATACAAGACCTTATTAAGGCTTGTGACCCACAGATATTGAGATAGTATACTGATTAATCAAGTCATTAAGAACTTGTGGTATTATTATTATTTCAGGTGATTAGTATTATTGTTAGACATCATGTCTACATTGGAATACTTCATTACACAAGGGAAAGCCCTTGATAAGACTGGTCAACAATTAGAACAATGGGCTGTTGCTCAATATGACAAAGCATTAGCTGCAGAAGAGAGAAGAGCTATGGCAGAAGAGAAAAGATTAGAAAGAGAAGCTGAGGCTGCTGCTGAACAAAAGAAATTACAGATGCAGGTGGAGGAAAGGAGATTTGAAGCTGAACAAAAAAAAAATTAGAAAGAGAAGCTGCTGCGGAACAAAAAAGATTAGACAGGGAAGCTGAACAAAAAAGATTAGACAGTGAAGCTGAACAAAAAAGATTAGACAGGGAAGCTGAACAAAAAAGATTAGACAGGGAAGCTGAACAAAAAAGATTAGACAGGGATGCTGAACAAAAAAGATTAGATGCTGAAGAGAAAAAAGCAATAAGAGAACATGAATTTGAGTTAGAGAAATTGAGATTGACAAGTATGATTAATGTTAATCAGGCATCTAGTGGTAATGGTAAACCTTCTACTTACAAGGTTAAGGTTCCACCGTTCAATCAGTCCAGTGACGATATTACATTCTGGCTGGATAGATTTGAACGTTCTTGTCGTACACATAATGTGGATAAATCACAATACGCTAATCAATTAGCAGAAAACTTGAAAGGTGAATCTTTGACTAGATTATGCCTTGTAGGAGAAGCAGATAAGGATAATTATGATGTCATTAGGGCGGCTTTGATAAAAAAATATCAGCTAAGTGAGGAAGGCTATCGCCTTTTATTTAAAACGATGGTGCCTGAGACGGGTGTAGAATTCTCAGAATTCACTGCAAAGGCACGTCTCACAGCTGATCGTTGGATTGAGCTTTCCAAAACAGAAAAAAAACGTATGAAGGACTTATGGATTTGTTGCTCAGAGATAAGATTATGTCATGTGTGAACAAACCTTTCCTTGAATTTATACATGAGCGTAAACCTAAATCTCTAAAAGAAATGGAAGAATATTGTTCCCAATATGTCACTGCACACCCCGACGTGACTTTTGGCAATACTAAGATTAAGGAGAGCATGCCAGTTGCTTCAGCAACACCATACAATCCCAATTATTCACACAGATTTCAGGGACCTCAAAACAGATTTGATAAAAAAGGTAACCATAATAGTTATCAAAACCAAGGTAACCAATCATTTCAGGGTTCTTCTTCAAAGAACTGGAGACGAGCTGATAGCTCTCGACACAGGGGTGGTCATAATTATAGGAATTTCCGTAGAGGAAGTAATTATAGAAACTATCAGGGTTATCCGTCTTGGAGTCAACAAGATCATAATTACAGAGATACTCATTATAATGAATATGATAATGGTAACCAAGGGAACTATGACTCAAACCCAAATAGGGGTTACAATAGAGGTAACAATAACTACAGAGGTGATAATAACCGAGGTAGATCTCAAAACAAAAGACATAAACCACATTTTCAGGCAAACTCTGCACAACAAGAGTCCCATGAAGCCTATAAACAGAGTAAAGATAATAATGATGCTAGTAATATGGCATGTGCCGCTTTTGATTTTGGGAGAGCATCTCAGTGCCCCCAATGCAAAACGTTATTTGAGCCAACCACAGTGTCTACTTTAAGCTGTGGCCATCCTCTTCCTGCTCTTCCGGCATCAGTCGCGCATGATGGAAGAGGTTCTCTTGTCTTACATAAGGGTTTAGTGAATAACAATCCAGTCTCTGTGCTATTTGATTCTGGATGCACCACAATTGGTGTTAGGCAGTCACTCGTAGATCCTTCCCGTGCCACTGGACAAGTAGTCAAATGTGTAACATTTGGCGGCACATTAGAGAAATACTCTACTGCTATCATTAGGATTGCTACTCCTTTCTTTACAGGAGATGTACACGCATGTCTTCTTCCGAATCCGATCGCTGACCTCATCATCGGTCGCATTCATGGAGTCAAAGAATGCACTCCGCAACAAATTTCCACGTGGGAAAGGCAAAACATGCAGATTGCTAACGCTGTAGTCACTAGAGCTCAGGCTCTTAATATGCCTCAAACTTCATCTACTGAAGATAATGAAGTGCATAACCAAGATAATCCCTTGGTAATTTCTCGTGACTCGTTTATAAAACAGCAAGAAGATGATCCCACTCTGAAGAAATTCTTCATTCTTGCAACTAAAGGTGATCCGAATAAAGACACAAGTCGTAAATCGTGGATTACAAAGAAGAATGGCGTACTTGTACGTATGGTTCAAGACTCCATTACGTCAAGTCATTCTCAAATCCTGGTTCCCAAGAATTTGAGAGTTAAAATTTTGCAGCACGCTCACGACTCTCAGTGTGCTGGACACATGGGTTTTTCCCGTACTAAGTCAAGAGTCCTTGCGGCTTTCTTTTGGCCATTGGTAAACAAGGACATACGGATTTATTGTCGATCTTGTAAAGTATGTCAGGAAGTTAAATCCAAAGGTCCACGGCATGCTGCACCTATTCAGGCGGCGGACATTCCTATTCGGCCGTTCCAAAAAATGGCCATAGACATTATTGGTCCATTTAAGATCAAGTCTGCCAGAGGACATCAGTTTATCTTGACGTGTGTTGATATGTGCACACGTTGGCCAGAGGCTATTCCTCTGAAGAGCATTACTACTGCTGATATTGCAGATGCTCTTTGGCTTATATTTTCTCGTCTGGGGTTCCCCGGAGAGATATTGTCAGACCATGGCACCCAACTAATATCAGATACCATGTCTCAAGTAATGTCTACTCTGCAGATAGATAGATCTTTAAGTAGTATCTACCATCCAATGTCTAATGGTATGGTCGAACGCCTTAATAGAACACTTAAAAACTTACTGGGGAAGATAACTGAGGATCATCCTCAAGACTGGGACAGAGTTTTACCTGCGGCCCTCTTCGCTTACAGAGAGGTACCCAATGAACATACGGGATTTTCTCCCTTTGAACTCGTCTTTGGCGCGCGTCCGCGTGGCCCTATGTCGTTGCTTCACGATCTCATTACATCTGACAATATTGACGATGACACAAAGTCATCCTACGAATATGTCATCGCGTTGAGACAAAAAATTATCGAAGCATGCAAATTAGCAACTTCTTCTTCTGAATTTGCGAAACAGAAGGCAAGGCAATTTGCCAATAAGAAGAGATGCTTACGACAACTTTGTCCTGGTGACAAAGCATTTGTATTACTACCTTGTAGGGAAAACAGATTACTTATTTCTTGGAAAGGTCCGTACGATATAATATCGAAAATTTCCGATGTCGACTATATTGTCGATATTGATGGGAAGCATAAAACCTTCCACATCAATATGCTTACTGAATTCCATGAACGTCCGGATTATTTGCAACCCATTTTCCAAGCAACGGACAATTCTCCAGTACAACATGGTCATTACTCATCACTGTCCGTGATACAGGATGAGGAAACAAGTTTTTCAGATGTAAATCTTCCTCTTCCAATGATCCCACTTCATTCTAGTGAATCATGGAAGAACGTTACTGTCTCTCCTGATTTGTCTCTAGGAGAACAGCGACAAGTTTCAACTATGTTGCAAACATTTCAGGATGTACTCACTGACATCCCTGGACAAACGCATGTCATTGAACATGACATTGTTCTAACTGACCATACTCCTATTAGGGTTAGACCTTATCCTATACCTATACATTTTCAAGCACAGGTCGAGAAAGAGTTGGATGAGATGATAGATTTGAAAATAATCGAACCATCCACCTCTGCATATTCTTCGCCGATGGTTATTGTTCGAAAAAAAGACAATAACATACGTCTTTGCGTTGACTATCGAAAATTGAATCAAGTAACGAAGTTCGATGCCGAACCTATGCCTTTACTGGAAGAGCTACTTACTCGACTCTCCAAATCTCATTTTTTCACTAAACTTGATTTGTCTAAAGGATATTGGCAAGTTCCTTTATCTGAACGCGCCAAACCTCTCACGGCTTTTTCAACACCTAGAGGTTTGTTCCAATGGAATTTTATGCCTTTCGGTCTTATGAACGCACCAGCTACATTCGTACGCATGATGCGCCGAATCCTATCTTATCGGTCAGATGTCATTGCATATCTAGACGACATCTGTCTTTTCAGCGATACTTGGGAAGATCACTATTCAGGGTTAGATGAATTGCTGTCTACTTTGCGTGAGCACAACCTGACAGCGAAACCCTCTAAAGCCTATATTGGTTTTAGCGAAATTTCTTTCCTAGGCCACCGAGTTGGTCATGGTTTCCTAAAGACAGAGGACCATAATACTAGTAAGATACTTAACATCTCAATCCCTAATACTAAAAAACAGGTGAGAAGTCTGTTAGGTCTTATTCAATTTTATGGCAGATTCATTCAGAATCTATCCTCTATCATGGCACCTCTTTCAACACTTCTAAAGAAAGGTTCGCCTAATGTGGTCCACTGGTCTCAGGAATGCCAATGCTCTCTGGATAAGATTAAAACATTGTTTTCAACACCACCTATTTTAGTGCTACCTACTAAAGATAAGACATTCGTTCTTCGTAGTGACGCTTCATCCACTGGGATTGGAGCGGCACTAATGCAAGAGTACTCTGGAACTCTGCATCCTGTAATGTATATTTCCAGAAAACTTAACGCGGCAGAAAGGAATTATTCGGTTTTAGACCGTGAGCTATTAGCTATGGTTTGGTCGATCCTCAAACTACAGAGATTCCTTCTAGGCGCACATTTCATAGTAGAAACCGACCAAAAAGCTCTTACTGCTATACAGAGTAAGAATTTGAAGAGCTCGAGGTCTACTCGATATGCAATTGCTCTTCAACCTTTTCATTTCTCTGTGCGAGCTATTCGTGGATCAGATAATGTGATGGCAGACATTCTGTCAAGATGCCCACATGATTCCACATAACTATTAGGGCTTAGACTTCTTGATATGTCTAGTTCTATAGTAGTTCCTTTTCTATATCATGATAGATACACATTTGTAATTTAATAATATAATGATTGTATCACTACATAGCGGTTCATTGATGTTTATTCACCGCTGTGCTTTGATGATTTTTTCTTCATAAATCATAAATTTAAGATATCTAATACGAAATGATGATATGAATTTTTTAGGCATTGTGTAATTGCCAGAATTGTATTATACTTTGATGACACCTTCCTGGAAAAATATACTTGTAGAGAAATAATTTCTCTCAGTTTATGAGACACATTCTCACCAGTCGCTCCATAAGTCGACTTAGCCTCATATTAGGCGTTATAGGTATTCCTGATATTTTCATCTGCGCATTATTCATGCGTTGTGAGCCTATTGTACGTTGCTCCTAGATGTATTGCAAAAAAAAAAAAAAAAAGTTCCATTTTTTTTCCCGGGAGGTGTGGTAAGACTGTTACGTGCAGTCTTTGATATCTTACAATATTATACATTAGTATACTTGTTATGTTCGCAAATATTTTGTAAACAAAATAGGTAATTTTTTAGTGCTTAAGGGAAAGTCATTATTGAGTTACTTCCCTTGAAAGCTGTGTCGGCTCTTTCGATCAAACTCCGCGGATGAATCCATTTTACTGCGATTTATTCGTTGTTTGGGTAATAATAGATTGTTCTTGCTTCAGAATATCTATGGCCTGAATTTATGTGTATTGTTTGTCTGAGTAGGACGAGTCTGTCTTATATCTGTATATCATTACATATCTAAGTCGAACTATATGTTCTGTTGTCTCTAGAGAGGTCAAAGGCTATTCGGCGGATGTGTCGCTAGAGTGTGGTGTGATTTGGCTTCGTCCTGATGGGGACTGTGTTTTTTCTATGTCGGCTTGTCGCCGGGGAAAAAGTGATCTCAGTATTTGTGGGGAAAGTGATAGTCGTCTAGACCTATCGTGTATGCTTTACCCCAGTGTTTATTCGTATTGCCAAGGAATGGCAGAATCATATTTCTGATACCAAGGTAATCAAAGATACTCTTATGAACTCTCGTACGAAGCCACCATTTTCGATAGGTACGATTTGTATGTCTAAGAGAATATATTTCCTGTAGAATGCAGTCAATTGTTCAACGACTCCTCACGAGTGAAGCCATCTTGGAGCCAAACATGTAGTGACTTTCAAGAAGAGAAAAGGGATGCCCGTATTATCGCTTGATTAGTCCAGAGATCACTGCTACACATGAGAACCCTTTATTAGCGGTTCAATATTATTATATGGAAAAATATGTGCTGAACATGATGTTAAAGAATCGTCGCTAGACGAGATTAGGTCTAGAAGCCATCTGAAATATTATTTATAAGCTGACGTGCTCAGTCAGTGAAGTCAGATGATATATATTGTATGGGCGATACTGAGTGCTTGGCTACTGACAGTCCATTATACAATTATTCTACATGAGTGCCCATGTAACATTGCAAGACCATTTATCCACTGTACCATGATGTATTATGCCAACCTGTGATTTGTCACTATCTGTGCTGTCGAGTGTATACGTCCAATTAAACTGTAGAAAGGTACACAGTCGTTGGTGTCGATGACTTCCAGCCATACATGAGTGTGAGAAAAGAACATTTGTCAACACCACGAACCCTTATTATCATTCGCACATTATACACTCAATCCATGTCTACACACCACTGCGTAGGTCAAGTTGACATTCCATACACTACAGTGGAGCAAACAACACCATAGAGATCTTATCAACTGATGATGATGATGTCTGCTTCCATCCACTTATGTCTATTTTTTGGTGGATATCATTAACTGGAATAAACAGTGGGCTTTATCAGTCATCAATTCCACATTTGTGACTTTGTCATACCATTTCAGTCCAGAAGGACTACGCAAGCACCCGTTTATAAAAGTCTGTGGCTTTTTAGTTGTTGTTTTTGTTGCTCTCAATGTCTCAGAGGCATACAATAGGACTGACTTGACATTTGAGTTGAAGATTCTTATTTTCATGTTGGACTTGATTTCTCTTGTTCTCCATATGTTTCCCAATGCAATGAAAGCTCCTCTTGCTTTTTGTATTCTTATTTTGATATCATTGTCTGTCCCTCCAACTTTGTCTATATTACTGCCAAGATATGTGTACGATTCTACATTCTTTAGTCGTGTTTCTTCAAGTTCAATCTTGTTATCATTTATTGCATTTATTCTCATAATCTTTGTCTTTTCCCTGTGTATTTTCATGCCCACTTGTTATGACCTCTCATCGAGAATTTTCATTTTCTCTTGCATCTGATTATGGTTATGGGACAGAAGAGCCAAGTCATCTGCAAAATCCAGATCATCAAGCTGTTTAGTCAGATTCCACTGGATTCCATTTCTGTTGTGTGATGTCGATGTTTTCATAACCCAATCTATTGCTAGTAAGAAAAGAAATGGAGACAAGAGGCATCCCTGTCTCACTCCCGTTCTTATCCTAAACGATTATGTAAGTTGTCCTTCATAGGTCTTCCTTATTAAATTAATGATCTTCATGGGAACTCCATAATACCTCATCAGTTTCCAAAGTGATTCTCTGTCTACACTGTCAAATGCCTTTTCGTAGTCCACGAATCCGATGTAAAGCGGTGAATTCCATTCCAGACTTTGTTCAACTATTATTCTCAATGTGGCTATCTGGTCTATAAGGATCTGTTATGTCGAAAACCTGCTTTTTCATCTCTCAGCTGCTTGTCTATGGACTCTTTTAATCTCTCAAGGATGATTCTGTTTAATACTTTTGCTGGCACTGATAGTAACATTATTCCTCTATAACTTGTGCACTCTTGTAAATTTCCCTTCTTAGGCAACTTGACCAGATAACTTTCCTTCCATTCTGCTGGTATTTCCTCTCTCTCCCAGACTTTGCCAAGTAGTTTGTATAATATCTCTGTAGAGGTATCAATATCTGTTTTGATGGCCCCTGCTGGAATGCCATCGGGACCAGTTGCTTTTCCATCTTTCAGAAGCTTTATGGCTTTCTTTATTTCTTCTCTACTTGGTCGTTCACAGCTGATTTGTAGCTTCTCTTCTGCTGGCTGGATGTCTTAGGGATTAGTTGGAGCTGGTCTATTGAGAAGTTCCTCAAAATGTTCTGTCCATCTCTTCATTTGTTCTTGTATATTACTAAGCAATTTTTAATTCTTATCTTTTATGAGGCCATTTGCTTGCTTATATTTCGATGTTAGCTTCTTTGTGTTGTTGTTCAGGTCCCTCATATTTCCTTTGCTGGGACATAGGTGGAGCGGTATACAGCCATCTTCGTTTTCTTACCCACCTCTTTCTTGCTGAGGAATCCACGATTTATGGCCTGAAAAAGTCTCCCAGCCGCTGCTTTTCGAGTGGCCAACTCTTCTTTGATGCCTCCCTTTCGGTCTATAATAGCTCCGAGATATTTAAAGTGGTCGACCTGCTCCAGGACCTGTTCTCCCAACTTAATCTGATGTTTTCTTTCTTCTCGTGATATCACCATGGATTTTGTTTTAGAGCTGCTTATGACCATCCCTCTCTTCTCCAGCTCTTCCTTCCAGACTTGCAGGTTGGATTGGAGATGTGCCTCTGATTTAGCAATCAGGGCAACATCATCAGCAAATGCCAGCTCCGAAATATAGACCTGTCTCATCTTCCAGTACCCCACTGAATACTTTCTTGTTCTCTCCTTACATGCCTTGATGACATCGTCCATAAGGAGTATGAAGAGGTAAGGTGATAGGATATCACCTTGTCTACCAGTGGTGGTCCTGAACTCTTCTGACTTATGGTTTGCTGTCCTCACATAATTTCTGCAAGACTTGTAGAAGCTCTGTATAGCATGAATCAGAGGTGCTGGAATATTCTTCCTTGCCAAACAGTCCCAAAGTTTGCTCCAGGGGACCCTGTCAAACGCCTTTTCCAGATCTATGAAACAAAGATGGATCTCACTCTTATACTCAAGGGCCTTTTCACTCAGCTACTTCCCTTGCCAACTCTTCAATATACTTCCTCTGGTCTCTTTTGATGTTTCTTCTTACTTCTTTGTTTGCTTTTACGTACACTTCATGAGCCTTGGCTTTGGAGCTTCTGGTTTTTGGATCTTCTGGTTTTGTTTCTGTTTAAATTTGCTTTCTTATTTTTCCTGTCTTCTATCTTGCTAATGGTTTCTGTTGTTATCCATGCTTTGTGCCAATGTTCTCTTTTTCTCAGTACTTCTTCACATGTCTCGTTCCATATATTTTTTACTTGTTGCCAGTGGTCTTCCGTATCTGCTTCATCTTCCAGCTGTTGGAGTACTTGGCATTTGTTGGATACTGTGATAGAAAATGTTTCTCTTATTTTTTTAGCTATACCAAACACCAAGAACACTCAACATTCTGCAGTGGAATGCAGAAGGAATTCTTAACAAAAAAGTCCCCCCTAAAAAACCGCCTTTATGAGGATCAAATCGATGTGGCTTGCATCCAAGAAACACATCTCAACAGCAACCACAGATTCTCAATAAGAGGTTACCAGGCTTTCCGACTCGATCGAGAAGGACACAAAGGAGGTGTGCTATTACTTACGCGAAACTCAATACCAAGTAGCGAGGTATTCGTGAACTTCAACGACCAGTCGGAAATTTTAGGGGTTGACATTAAAATAAAGGACACGAACATGCATATCTACAATTTGTATGGCCCACCGAGCAAAGACCTGTCACTTGCAAGTATGGAAATAAAGAGCTCAAACTGCATAGTGGTCGGAGAGATGATAAACCCAGGTTCTACTCTAGAAGATGGCACACCACTTCCACTCCAGACCTAGCTTTCGCCACAGGGGACATCCTTCACAAAATTGGCCGACAGGTACTTGGCCAGCTAGCAGGCAGCTACCACAGACCAATAAAGCTAGTGGTTAATATGGAGTATGTTCCCCATGAAGTGAAACCATTGCCCCGATGGAATTACAAAAGAGCTGACTGGGACAGTTTTGCAGTGTTGACTGGCAGTCTTTGCGAGACCATCAACACACGAAACAACAGCATGAAAAATATGGTTGAAAGCTTTAATAGAGCAATACAAGCAGCTATTGAGACTATTCCGAGAGGGGCAAGAAAGAACTATGAACTATACTGGAATGAAGAACTGCAAAAACTTGAAGACGAGGTAACAGAAGCCAGAGACACGGCAGAAACAGAACAAAGAACTGAGGCAAACATCTTGCTCAAAGCAACCACTGCAAAGTACAAAAGAACATTAAACCAAACAACAAGAGACTGCTGGAAGCAAACAACAGAAAATCTCAACCTAGATAAAGAAGGGAATAAACTGTGGAAACTAGTTAGAGCTTTGAACAACGAAAAACCTTACAAAAATCACATCACAATCAAACAAGGTGAAAATATGGTCGGGGGGGGGGGGGGGGGGGCTGCAAATGCACTCATGGAACACTATGCTGGTGCAAACCACATTGATGTCCCCATAGACAGAAGAAAGGCCATCATTGATGAACAAATGAGTCATGACAACAAAAAGCTTGCACCAGAAGAACACATAATGGCAAAGTTAACAATGCAAGAAATGGAAGAAGCAATGAGGGCGCTAAAGAAAAAAAAGTCATCTGGAAAAGATGGGATAACCAATGAAATGCCAACAGGCCTAGGAACAAAGGCAAAAAAGAAGCTTCTGGCCATCCTAAACTGCAGCTGGAAAAGGGGAATAGTACCACAGGCATGGAAAGACGCCATACTGATTCCAATACCTAAGAAAGACAAAGTTCAGACAGAACCAAATGGCTACAGACCTATTAGTCTACTTAGCTGTGTTGGAAAATTGATGGAGCGCATAATTAATACCCGACTAATGTGGCATCTAGATGAAAAACATCTCTTAGCCCCACAGCAAGCAGGATTTAGAAAACACAGATTCACTGAAGATCAGATCACTTATATAACTCAGAAAATTGAGGACGCTTTCCAAGAAAAAAAGCACACACGGGTGGTTTGGGTGAACTTAGAAAAAGCATTTGACAAAGTGTGGAAAGATGGACTGAAAGTCAAGCTGCAAAGAAGTGAAGTGTGTGGGAGAATGTTCAAATGGATCAGCCACTATTCTCAAGAATAGAACTGCCAGAGTCCAACTACAAGGACAGACCAGTAGGAAGATGGTATTGGAGCAGGGTGTTCCCCGAGGGGGAGTCCTGTCACCCACGTTGTTCCTCGCATATATTAATGACATATCAGAGAATATTCCAAGAAGAACTCACAATGCCTCCTTTGCAGACGACTTAGCCCTGTGGATCTCAGAGGAATATATTACTACGGCAAGCATTCGGATGCAGCAAGCCCTAACATCGTTGGAGGAGTGGGCCAAGGCATGGCTAGTAAAGATAAATGAAGGGAAAACATCATACACAATGTTTTCTCTCTCAAACAAACCACAGATTTCCAAATTGGTGCTAAATGGGAAAAATCTACATCTGGATGAAAACCCAAACTACCTAAGCATTACCTTTGATCGCCGCTTGACTTGGAAAACCCAGAGAAAAAAAAACAGGACAAGAGCAAAGCAGAGAATGGCAATCATGAAAAAACTTGCTGGCACGGGTTGGAGAGCAGACGAGAGAGTACTAAAGAAGCGGTATACTGGGCGAATGAGACCAGTCTTAGAATATGGCATAGCAGCATGGTCAACGGCAGCTAAGTCAAACTTTGACAAAATAAACAGAACCCAAAACCAAGCATTGAGAATCATAACAGGGGGCATGAAGTCAACACCCATTGAAGAGTTGGAAAAGATTACTCACCTCCAGCCTATGGAGGATAGAAGAGATAGCAGAGCCCAGCAACAAGCCGAGAAATTCAGGAGGCTGATAGACCACCCAATGCACCAGGGAATAAATGGACTTGGAAAAGGAAGACTGAAGCGAAGCAACTTTGTAGAGACAGTCAAAATAAAGATGACAGCAGACCCCATAAACGCAATATCAACAGCTACACCAATATGTACCGTACTGCACACAAGCTACCAATTTGGAAACAACAGTGCTTCCCTGAAATGATAGAAAATGTTCCTCGTATTGAGAGAAACAACAGCCAAAATGAAACAGAAAGGAGAGTCCTAATCGCAAAATATATAGAGAAACATTACCCAAGCAACACCTGGATCCATGCATACACAGATGGATCAGCAGCTAATGCAACAGAAGATGGGGGTGGACGAGTCTTCCAGAGCTTAAGCAATGGCACACACACACACAAATATAGCAGTCGCAACAGGGAAATTTTCAAGTAACTTCAGAGCAGAGGCAGAGGCCTTATAAACTGCATCGGAAATTCTAATGACAGAAGGAAGCTCAGAGAGACCAGTAGCTATCTTCTCAGATGCGCTGTCACTGATTACAACGCTGAAAAGTCAAATAAATGCTGAACTGGATGACCTAAGAGTAACACTTTACAGAATATTCCAGCAATACAAAAGAGTCGTGATACAGTGGATCCCTTCTCACTGCAATATCTTTGGAAATGAAGAGGCTGACAGATTGGCAAAGGAAGAGGGAAAGCTTCCTCAACTTGACACAAATATAACTTATGAGGAGGCCAAGAGTTTTATCAAGCGCAGGTACAGGCACAAGTGGGAAGAAGAGCATCCAGGCCACACACAAAATGATCCGTATTACCAGCGCAGCAGAAGTGAACAAGTGGTAATCTTCAGAATTCGTACAGGTCATAACAGATTGAAATACCATCTAGTCAACAAATTAAAGATAGGAACTACTGATGAGTGTGACTGTGGCACTGATAAAATGACTGCCGAACATCTGCTTCAAAGGTGCCCAACATATGAGGAACAGAGAAAACGCATATGGCCATCACCAGTACCATTCCTGGAGAAAATCTACGGGGATATCAACAGCCTCAGGCTGACCACTGCTTTCTTTGAACTTATTCAAGTTGACGTCTGAGGGTGAACGAATAAGAAGAAGAAGATATCTCACATTGCACTGTTGTCTATAGCTATATACTGTTGTAAATTTCTTGAGTTTTAATTTTGTTTTAGCCAACAGAAGATGATGGTCTGATACCACATCTGCTCCTCTACATACTTTTACATCATGCAATGATGACCTAAACTTCTTACTTATGCATATGAGATCAATCTGATTCTCAATTCTGTTTTCTGGTGATACCCATGTTGCTTTATGTATTCTTTTATGTGGAAATATGCTTCCTCCTATAGCTAGTTGATTTGAAGCACAGAAGTTAGCTAATAGTTCCCCATTCTCGTTCATCATACCTAATATGCTTTCCCATGATTTTTTCAAAGCCGGTGTTGTCCGTACCTATTTTCGCGTTTAGGTCCCCCATCAAAATTATAATGTCCTTTCTTTTCTTTTTGTCCAAGACATTTTGTAGTCTGGTGTAAAAGTCTTCTTTCTCAGATTCTTCTTTATCATTTATTGACGCATAACATTGGATGATGTTTATATTTACTTTCTTTTGGGCTGATTTAAACCTTGCTGTTAAAATTGGGGATCCCATCGCTTCCCATTCTATAAGTGCCTTCTGTGCTTCCCTAGACAGCATTAGAGCCACCCCTTCACTGTGGTGGGCTCTTTCCTCCTCATGTCCTGAGGACAACACCATTTCTCCTGTGATCAATCTCCTCCTCTCTATGCCCTTCTACCGTGTCTCGCAGAGACAGAGATATCAATCCTGTAATTTGTCATTTCTGCTGCTACCTGTGCAGCAAAATGTAAGACGGGCCTATATGCACGATTCTTGTCTATCAGTCAATACCCTTTACCTCCCTAAGGAGCATAGGTCATAAAGCTGGATCTCGTATAGTGGAGGCATCAACAATTCACTCCCTGTGGCAGTATCTGTTTGGGACTCAAAGCTGCTCACCTGTGGGAACATTTTCCGCATGTGCTGACAACACACTAAGTCCCAGGTCATTCAGCAGCGGATTCCCAAAATGTCACGAGTTCTTATTATATACCACCATAAACTATCTATCTATCTATCTATCTATCTATCTATCTATCTATCTATCTATCTATCTATCTATCTATCTATCTATCTATCTATCTATCTATCTATCTATCTATCTATCTATCTATCTATCTATCTATCTATCTATGTATTAATGTTTATTTTTATTTTTATTTATTTTATTTTTACATTCATTATTATTATTATTATTCTTTTTTAATGTTAAAAACGTACTTTAATTATGATGATTATTGCAAATTGACACAGGGTATTTTGTAAAAAAAACAATATAAATACGGTTTCACATAATAAAAAAGGCAAACAACCACAATAAAAACAAAATAAAAAAATAAAGAAAAAACCAAAAAACCAAAACAAAAACAAAAATAAAAATAAACATTAAGACTTTACACTTAACATAACAAACAAAACCATCAAACAACACACCCAACTAAGCCGCCACAACCAACTAAACCCCCACTTAATCCCACCTACTTCACAAAAAAAATAAATCCAAACACCCATCCACAACACCCAAAACAAAAAATCCCAAAAAAAACAAAACGGACACCCATCCAATTTTTTTTCTTCACAAA